>OZ024890.1:32638335-32843335 GCA_964017195.1 Siderastrea radians
ATGTTTAAGGTCGATTAAATTTGCCATTTCGCCTAGTGGAGATGTGTGTAAGTAAAGGTTGGACTTAATTACCTTTCTTGCTGCACAAATTATATTAATTATCTTCTGTATCTGTGCTAAAAAATAGTTTTACAATCCAACTTAAATGATGTTTTGTGCTGCACACAACCTCAACTTGATTACTAACCAGAAACAGGAATATCTCACTATTTCCTTCCTGTTTAAGGAATCCATTCATCCAACTCCTGTTCAAAACTGTGGTTTTCACAATACAAAAAGGCAATTCTATCTCCTTGGCGCCCAGGCATTACGTCATACACATGGCGTCTGGTTCCTTGATCCACTGCAGGAGGGTAAGATGACAAGAAGTCATCTTGATGGCCAGGACATGTTCGAGAGGGACAGGCTGGGTCACAGTGAAACTTGATGTAAGGGAAATATCTTTTACAGATTCCATCAACCATGGAAAACACTTGACACAGTACATCTGATGGCCTCATTCCACAGTTGGTGCTGGGAAATAATAAAATGTGCATATAATCATGTGTCTAGCTTTTAACCAATACTTACAGTGGTAGGCTAATTTACAGTCATTGGATTTTAAAACTTATGTAGGGTAATTTGCAATTCTTGGTTTGCATGTTACGTCATTGCTACCATGTTGATGTACCATTAACAACAGGTTTCTCTTTAGCTCCTTCTGTTATGTACAGTAACATGGCCACCATGCCAGATAAGTCATTTGAATCCCTTGGAATTGGTTGCAAACCACCAATGAGGTCAAAGAAGTGTTTGGGATTCAATTTTTTTAAGATAAAACTATGCTGCTCAAAAGTTTTAAATAAAATTTTAATCCAGAACTGTGAACCACTTATGAATTTCCTTTAATTAATGTCGACACCTGCAGACGAGAGTAAGAAAATTGTTTTGTGATGTCAATTTTAGGTTTCACCGTTTGGTTGTTAAGACAGTTATCATGAAATCCAAATTCATACATCTTACAGTAAAGTAAAGAAATGGGAAATAGAATGATGGTAAGAAGAATTAGCAGCTTGCACTTGAGAGCAAGAGTTTGGCATTATGGCGCAAACAGGTTCCTTTTTCAACCAAGTAATTAGTATTGATCAGATCAAATATCAGTGTATAAATTAATACACTGCTAATTACAGCATATTTAGAAACCTGACTGGTCAGTCACTGACAGTTTAAGGAGGGGACTGGATGGGAACTCATGGATCTGAGCTTCATATTTCCTGTACTCTTTGTTCCCAGTTTTCAACCTCCTTAACTTCTTGGCAGCTTTATCACTTTTTGTTTGGTATTTCACAACATTCCACACTTCATTTTCCTCTTTGATGTCTTCTTTGTTTCCTCCCAGTTGGCAAACTGGGATGACAGATTGAGAGAAAGAGACTGATTATATGTAATGTACAAGTCTCAGAGAGATTATACACAATGTGCAAATCTCCGGGCTGTTATACACTGCAGGGCTTTACTACACAGTCCTATGTACGTGATACAATAGATAATAACTAAAGCATTTACCTGTAACTGAACGTTACTTCATTCATCTTCTCTCCCTTCATCAGTTTGAGCATGTAAGGTTGCCAAGCACTCATCCAGAACTTGCCAGCATCTTTATACAGAACAGTTTGGCCGTTTGGAAACTCCACCTTACTGTTCTTATGGGCACGAGATAGCAGGCGATGAAACAAGGGCTGAGGAAGGAACCTGTCAAAGAACACATAGAACTTCTTATCTGCATCATCATCATGCCATACGGGTATGTCTCCATCTGCAGACATTGGCAGCAGGGATGGAACAAAGTGATTTGGCTGTTTTTCATCTTGGTCATACAGGCTATACATTTCGACTTTCTCGTTTAACAAAGAGCAGATCAAGTCATATTCTTCAAGGAATGCAGTCATGGCTTCATCATTTTCCTGCACTTTACTGATGATGCTCTTCAGAAGTGATTTAGTCAGCATTCCTTTCTTCTGGAGAAGATTCCAGTCATGCCTCAAGCCTCTTTGCTGGGTATTCACAGGTGGTGGTGTGACAAGCTGGATGATAATATCAACCAGTATTTCAGGCTTGAGAAGAACCCAGTTGGACAGATCTACATTCTCATTTCTGTCCAGGTAAATAACTAATCCTTTTTCATGGAAGTATTTTAGGGTGGCTTTTGAGCAGCTGGTGCAGACAAAATTGTCAAATGCCCTTTTCTTGGAGGCTGATAATTGCATCTTGTATCCTAATCCATGTCAGAGGAAGGTCACGACCTATGGTTTCCTTGCATTGTTCAGCAACAGACACAATTTCCTTTTGAAGATTTTGAACTCCAATACCATTTTGTCCATCAGAGTTCTCAACAGGAAAGAAGATTAAGCCTTCAAGCCCATTCACAACAAGCCCATCACAGTAGGGGTCCCAGAGCCTTCTTCTTAGGTGGCCGTCTAAGATTTTCATGGGGTTCTTGTTCATGGTACCTCTATGAGTTCCAACAAGGAAGATTGGGGCTTTTCGTGGTACGTGGCTACAGACAGATTCAAACCAAAACTGAAGTCTTTGACTGCCTGCAGTTATTCCACTGAAATCTTCCTTTACAAACTCCACCATGTTGAATACAATGATGTAAATGGCATCACTCCTGAGGAACATGTGATGGTAAGCATAATACTCTTTGTCTCCAGCAAAATCGAAGATCTTCAGTTTTAGAGAAGAAAATTTTACATCCAGCGCGCTTTTTAACATTTTGTTGTCAGTCATTCCTGCGATCCCTAATACTAGGGTAATGAACTTGTTGGGACCTTCGAAGTTACCGGGAATTACTTCATGGAAACAGAACAATTCCATATACAAGGTAGAAAAAAGTAAAGGAGGGAACAATATTACAAAATAGAAACGTCTTGAAATCCACGCCAATTTAAAATGGTAATATATTACAACAATGAGTAGTACGAATGATTCCCACGAGCCATCGAATATCGATGACAAAATCTTGGAACGCATTGCAAGCTCGAAGTATTCAAGTGGAAAATGCCACACAGAAGGAGTATCGAATACGCGGCGTAGATGCACGATTAAAGGATCACTACCAGTGAAATCTTCCTTCATTAAGAACGTCGCGCTCAAAGAAAAGTTTCCAAGTGATGCTAATGCGAAGCCATAAATTAATCCAAACAAGATGGAAAACATCAACCGGAAGAAGCAGACAGTCATAATAGTTAGTTTATTCAGAATTAGAAGTTAACGTTGTCGTAACTGCTGATGATCGTTATCAAACGACGTTGATATCGGTCCTATTAGACGAAACAAAACGACTATCCCGATTGCTGCAGTTGTCGCCAACATCAGGAAGGCACAAATACTGGCAAACTCGGTGTATGTTTCATCCAAGTAGCACATCAGTAAATAAATATACAAACCTATTATGAAACCTCGACCTGCCAGGATGAAACTGAGCGTAGCGAAAGTAAATCTACTAAATTGATTGCGAGCAAAGTGAAAAGAAAAAAATGGAACAACTTTAAGGACAAAGTACGTGAAATTAGTCAAAGTAATTGACATAAGATGCAATGAACACTGAACTGAGTAACTCGACTGAATAATTTCCAATATTGCAAGGACCAGTGGCATGGTTATTATACATAGCGTGATCCGCATACCTCTTTTCCACACTAAAAACGTTTGAACAACAACATTGCTAGTAGCTGCTCCAATTCCAATTAAAAGCACTTGCACAAAAGCAAATTTGAGGAACCTCCATAGGTCTCCGAACACACGTTCGTTGACATTAAAGCTCTTCCACTTCTCATCCGCAAGAGTCTGTTCTATTCCTTGTGTTTTGGTTTGTCTTGGATCAAATGGCTTTCCAGTGAGCGACTTTACAAGACTTGTTTTACCACCTCCGGAATCACCAAGCACCATACACTGTCCGTGGAACACAAATTGGTTGTGTTCTTGGTCTTCCGTTTCACATAGCTCCAGCCTTTCGTAAAAGATCTTCTCCTGACGCTGCTGAGCGAAATGGAACGGTAAACTGTCAGTCGCTTTCGAGACTAAATGCCGGGAATCCATTGTTCGGACAACAGGACTCAGTGCTACTGCAATGCTTCTATTATTTGTGAAACGAAAAACTGCAATTCGGTGTCATAGTGATATATGTTCCCCCGTGATATATGTGTTCCTTCGAACACATATGACTAGCGATATGTGTTTCCCCGCAAACATGGCGGCCAGTGTTTTGTGTTTCCCCTACCCCCTCCCTTCCAGAAACCGACTCGCGAAAATCAAAAATTGTCGCAACTAAAAAAGGAAAACTATATTCTATTGGTACGGTGGCCCACAAGTGCACTCCGAATTCCAAAGGACACTCCAAATTTGTAGGCACACTCCCAATTCTAACAAATCACTCCCAATTCTAAAAACTGACTCCCAATTCTCAAAACTCACTCCCAATTCCAACAACTCACTCCGAATTCCAAACACTCACTCCGAATTCTAAAACTTCACTCCGAATTTTATAATCTTACACTCCGAATAATTCACTTCACCCAAACATTTTCACTCTGTTCAACTAAATAATCTCGCTCAGAAAAAAACACTTCCGGTTTGAAACTAGAGTGTAGGTGACTATTTCAGTGTCAGACACACCTGCCCTAACTCAGATTAATTTGAATTGTATTGGAGATCGCATATCAAGTTTGTTTTCATATGATACACTCTAGTTTCAAACCGGAAGTGTTTCTTTTCCGAGCGAGGTTATTTAGTTGAACAGAGTGAAAATGTTTGGGTGAAGTGAATTATTCGGAGTGTAAGATTATAAAATTCGGAGTGAAGTTTTGGAATTCGACGTGAGTTTTTAGATCGGAGTGTGTTTTTAGAATTCGGAGTAAAGTTTTAGAATTCGGAGTGAAATTTTGAAATTCGGAGTGAGTGTTTAGAATTCGCAGTGAAGTTTTGGAATTCGGAATGAGTTTTTAGAATTCGGAGTGAGTGTTTAGAATTCGGAGTAAGTTTTTGGAATTGGGAGTGAGGTTTAAGAATTGGGAGTGTGTTTACAAATTTGGAGTGTCGTTTAGAATTCGAAGTGCACTTGTGGGCCACCGTACTATTGCAGTGTTTGTCAGAGTTCCTGAATCTCCCGAGGACACAAATGCAGTATTTTTATAATCTAAGGTTTATCCTGAGCTGGTTTATATCCCGGTTTGTAACACTTATGTCACTGTTTTTTAATATCCAGTTCTTCTCTTGGTTATGCCGCTCGCTTAAATTTTAATTTTATCAACTTTCGATATTTGTCGATGCGCTCGATTTGAGTAGTCATTCAATCCTACGAAACAGCAGAGGTGATAAATCACTGGTAAACTCAATTCGAGACTTTGCGTGACTCAGTGAGAGGATCGTTTTCTTGTGCGAGCTAAGCCTGAGAACTATTGTGAACTTTTCAATTTTTTGAATGAGAGATCGAACGAGCGTTTAGTATTTTTGAATGTCAGCCCGAGACTTTTTATGATAAACGTATTTCTCGAACATAACAAATTGAGTTCAGCCGCTTATTGACATTTATAACTCGAGTGATGTTTAATAGCGAAGCACATCAGAACTGTAAGATTCATTTTCAAATAGCCTTGTGAGAGGTCAACAGAAATTTTGCCAACACTCAGAAACACGGGCGGGGGGCGGAGGTAGACCCAGGGAAATTTGACATTTTCATGAAAGCTAGAGTCAATGTCAAATTCCCGCCCCTAGGGTAACTTTTCTATCAGAGTCAGGTCTTAGTAATTGACAGGTTGGGAAGGATGTGGCTTTTCCCTCCTCACATGGCGTTGGGAACCCCGAACCTTCGAGTTTGGACCCGAGTTCGAGTGTGAGTGCGAGTTAAGAATCGACGTCTTTTCCAATGGTGATAATATATGGGGTGACAGGCCTACACAACTCTTATGCACGTGTAATAACCAGTTCACAGGTTGGCTCGAACGAGTATGTCTTTTAGGGATCTGCCTCTTTTGTATGCGACCAGAGGGGATCTTAAAATGTCATTGTTAAGCAAAGGTTGTTGCTGAATTAAATGCCAGTTTTGCATAAGTATTTGCTTTAAATTAGGCACTGGTGGACGATTTTGTGTGACGAAAGGCAAGATTCGCGTGTTTTGTTTAAGCCTTTGTTGAAGGGCACGTTTTCTGTCCTCAAATTTAATCTCAGCGAGGGTTGTTGAAATCAGAGTTTCGGGGTGCCCTCTTTCCTTGAGATGTGTTTTGAAGTTTGAAACTGTAGTTTTGAACGTAGTTTCTGAGGAGTTTGTCCAGAGAAGTTTAAGTGCTTCGCCTTTAATGAAGCCCTTTTTGACCCCTGGTGGGTGACAGCTAAAGAAATGTGTGTACTGAAATGTTTCAGGTGGTTTGAAATGCGTTTTTATGACTAATATAGACTCGTTAGCGAGTCCTTCGCCTTTGTAAACGCTTGTGTCGAGGAACGTAGTATCTGTGTCGGATATTTCAGCCGTAAACTTGGTGGTGGGGTGGTGGCTATTTGCTTGTTCAATGGATTGCGTGACCTCGTCTTTGTTTATATTCCAGATCGAGAATATATCATCAATATACCTTTTCCAGACGAGTGGTGATGCTTGCGTCGTAAGTGAAAAGAAGCCCATTTCCATTATTGACCGTCTGTACAGCAGTAGGCTATGCTTTTCTTTTAAACTTTCAGTTAGTTCATGTCACGTCTTTTGTAGTTTTTGCAACAAAAGTTAAACGCTTATGGCAATAACAAAATTGAATTTTGCAACTGGTAATGAAATGTAATCGGTATTTAAGTGAAGTGTAGGCAGGAAAAAAAAGAAGGAAAAAAAAGAAAGGAATACACTGATAAGCCCAATTTCTAATTCTTGCATCTGGTACCTATAGGCACACCAAAATTTAGGGAACACTTTTCCTTTTCCCCAGGTTGTCCAGTGATGGAGGTTCCGCTGTAGTGCATGTACTGTTAGAGGACGGCTTGTTGATTAATAAAAGTTTGCATTTTTCATGCCCGAATAGCTCGGTAACATTTCAAGTTACTTTTTAGCTGTTATTTTGAACAAGAGTCGGTCAGTACTTCACGCCATCGCAAGGGCGTCGACGGATAACGTATTCGAAGAGGTGTTTTTTCAAAAGGTATTTTGTCATTGGCTGTTTTGTGCACTAGACTGGTGAAATGCATGAAGATCAGGACCTCTGAAAAATCGACAGTCCGCGTGCATAGCTAGCGCCAGTCCCCAACCACGTATAAGAAATGCGCCCTTCACTACAAATACCTTCATCGATTTCAGATATAATTGAAATAATTTCTATCGGTTATTATCGATTTCATCGGGCTTTACATCACGTTTCGCAGCGTCTCTTTTGCTCTTTTTCACGGTCATTTACAGATTATTGTGAAAATTTCATTAAATTTGTAACTCGAACTCGGGTCCAAACTCGAAGGTTCTTCACTCCCATTGACAGAATGTTCTTCGACTATAACGCAAATGAGAAGGGTTGTTACGAATGCTATGAATTTAATTAAGCATTGCAATAAATAGTTCCTTTAGTTCCACTTAATTCCGTCGTACATTACTTCATAGCCAACTCATTGTGAACTCACCTACGAGTCAATTTTCTAGATTAACTGTTAAATAAACGTCTGCCAGCTACCTATACTGAGTAATACTTTCTTTTGGCACTATTTGTTATGCTGTACAAGGTGGTTCTAACTTTTTGAGTCTGTGGATGAAATCTTAAAGTGTGACCATTCAAATGAAAGCTACTCAGCAGTACCTTCCCGTAGTGCTGTTTATTATGCGGAACAAGGCAGTTCTAACTTTTGAGTCTGTGGATGAAATCCTAAAGTGTGACCATTCAAGTGAAAGCTACGGAGCAGTACTTTCTTGTGATATTGTTTGATATGGCTGGGAATGAAATCCTAAAGTGCGACTGGCGTTCAAATGCGAAAGCCCTAATGGTGGACCATAATTATTAAAAAGGCCTTCCAAGGGGTAAAAGTGACAAGCGACACGGCCCTGAAAACTGGCGACATGGGACTTTATAAACACCGACAAGTACGACAGCGACAAAATAAGCACGATAAATAGACAGCAACGCCACGAAATTGTGTATTTTACCAATAAAAGGTAATAATCAGAGTCTATTTGATTGGTGCTACAGGGCAACCAGTCAAAATTAGGACTGGTAACCACCTTAACTGCTTGCTTCCGTAAATCGGTGACCACTCAGACCTGCAGACTGAGAGCAGACGATGATATTTTTTTCTGTTTATCTGTTAAATGTGAAGCTCCATTTACGGTCTGTAAATTACCTAAGTCGCTTACAGCAACAAATTGACCGATTTTCAGGATCTCCGACAGTATCTACGTTATCAGCATAGTTGTTCCTTTGGACGCAAAAAATTGACTTGAATTTACAGCAATTAAACCACTTTGACTTGCCCTTCAGAATGCTAAAAATCGCATTTCCGAAGTACAAAATTTTCTGGGGGAGCATGCCCCCGAACCCCCTAGATACTCCCGCCTCCGGCAGGCGTTTATTTCCTTTCAAACTCACTGTCTCTACACTCTACAGGGTCTCGTGTTTTAGAGTTTCTAAGTGTCAGAAGAATATTCGTCGTCCCAAAAGATGGACTTGTAAATTGATTTTATTTTGAGAGTAATAAAAGACAAAGATCTTGAGTTTCTTATTCCAAAGGGTTAAGATATGGAGGCGTGTTCGTTTCATTATAGAGGGTCTCCCAGGGGTTTTGGGGAACAAGGGAACAAAGGAAAAAATCGAAGGGAACAAGGGAACATGAACCTATTTTAGGGAACGGGGGAACAAAAACTCTAAAAATTAGAGGACGGACAGGACGAAAACATTTTGACATAAGGACATAAAGAGCGTTATTTCCGAGATTTTATTTATGTTCTTCACAGAAGAGCTCAAACAAGGCTCCCACTGTGTGCATATTTCAGCTGGGAGACTGGGTAAGAGGTGAGGAAGGTCACGTTGGCGGGAATCTGACAATGTGTTACGACGGATTGGCAAGATGGCGGAAAGAACGTTGGCCGATCGTGTTCTGCTGCCTGTCACTGCTGCAATTTATCGAAATGGCGAAGAAAAACCAGCAATGCGTTGGTCCTTTGAAATGGGAATCGGGGTTGAAAGTGACAAGAAGTTGTTTGATTTTATGTTTCGAATTAGAGAAGGACTTGGAATCGCAGATCGGTGTAGCCAGCTGAAAATAGCGAGATTCAAAGTCACCATCAGCATGAAAGATTTTCAAGTTTCTGCGAACTGTCCAAAGGGCAGAGTATTTGAGGTTGATTCCCAAGAACAGTGGGATGCAGTGATTTCCAAAGTGATAACGAAGGAGCGGGAGTTAATAGGTAGGTTGGCCAAATCTGGCTTATATTTGAATATATTAAACGCTAGGTCAAAGAAGCTTTTTATTCATGATCATTCATTTATCACGTTCGTCTTATCAGACAATTCCAACTTGCATTTTTTCTTTATCAGAATATATACTAAATGGTCATTTCCCTAAAATGTTGTCGCATCTGTCTTTGTAATAGTGAAGGTGTATGAAATCGAGTTGAAAGCTGCTTATACCCACATCAGTAATTCAGCACAGGCTAAGCGGGCTGACACATCTGCAGACAGAAATCCAGTGCCTTCGAAAGTAAAAAAACCTGGCCGCCCAAAAACAGATCATAGGATTGAAGATGAAAGGCTGTACAAAGCTTTGCAAAAGGATGTAACTGAGGCTCAAGTCCAGCGAACAGAAAGGCAAGAAACAAAATGGGGGCGATTCAAAGCAAGTAAGTTTATGGTTCCCTACACCGTTTGCGTTACGGATAATTTATTTAATCGAGACGCGTGATCGAGCTTTGACATTACATGCGGCCCGTGTATCGTGCGTTAAATTACGTGACTCATGACTCATGACTAATGTATTCATTCAAGTAATGCTAGTAACATTCAAAATTTCAAGGTTTTGGTACAATTATTATATAGGCATGATTTAATTAATACTCGTGCAGTTGGCCTTGGCCTCAAAATGCCCTGGATACTGTTGATAATGAGTTGATAGTGTCAGGGGTTCTAACTGTGAAAAAACCTTTCAGTAGTTTGTTAGGAGTTTATTATTTATCCTGAATTATTTTGCAATAAATTGTGGAGTCTAACACAGTTCCTTTATTATTTTAGGCATTGAAAGAATGTATCCAGGAGCTTATGCTCAAATATGCATATGTGGAAAAATGATCATGCTGAACAAGCCTAGAGCGTCGAAATTTTTTGGTCACAGTAAGCTCCTTTCAGTTCTACTATTCAATCATTGAGACTATTGTTTAATGAACTGCTATTTTTTTATCTGATTTTGCATGCAAGATTTTACATTCATATTAGTATCTATTGCAGAGGAGATCAAAAATATACCTTGGTCTTCTGGGGTTTCAGTTTTATTGTAATGTTTTTTAGGACACTGGAATCAGTACCAACAGAAGAATGATCTGGGAAAGCACAAGCAGCTGACTCTAAGAGAAGCATTTTCAAATGCCAAAGATGCATCACATGTTGCTGAACCTAGAGACAATGAAAGTGATGATGACTATGGAGTAGACCTGGATCCACATAGTATAGATATTGATGAGTAAGAATGACTAACTCAATCTCAAAATGCCTGTTATTATAACCTGGCTTGGAGTGTAGATACCTGGATTCCTCGTGCTTGCCAATAAGGACAATAAGTAAACAATACATATATATATTTTTTGAAATTCAATAGATACTTTGTATCTTTGCTATGTTGGAAAGACAATTTTAATCTATTCTTAATCGAATAGCTTGTTTTATTCTCTGCTTCCCAAATTTCATTGTCTATGCTTGGAAATAGCAGATTAAAAGAACTCAAAACAATGCCATTGAAGACATTGAAGGCATTTATGTATCTAGTTACCGTTTTGATTCGAAAAATAAAGTTATTTTCACTGAGTATTCAGTCAGAAGGTTTCGTTAATAAATTCGTTTCTGGTATGATTATTGAACCGTTTGGCCTAGCGAATGAGGAAAACTAACTATAGTGGTTTTTCTTTTGCTGGAAACTTTATTGTTCCTGTAGTAACTGCTCTTTTGAGCCAGTTTATATCAACTTTCTGAAAAAAATGAAAATTTTTACGTACTTCCCTTTCTACAAAAGAGAACCTGTGGGCCAGCAATGTGAGTGTTGACATGCAACTTGCTCAGTTTTTCAAGTGTATATCATATCAATTTTTAGTACACATTTATTCCAGCTGTCAAGATATGCACATAGACAACTATTCAATGGATGAACAACCATTACAGGACATTTCTGCGCAAGAAAACAACACAGACGACTCGTACTCATCATCATCATCCTTTAGTTTTTCTGACAGTGATGATAGTGAAGGGATGGATGAATTTAGTATGAGCAGAGGGATATTCACTAACGAAACAGCAGCCGGTGTAAAACGTGTGACAATTCTGGACCCGATTGCTGAGAAGTTGCAATGTTTCCTTGATAGTGGATTGTTAACAAGAGACAGCATATTCTATTCATTGCTTGAAAATTCTGTAAATTATGTTTATTGGCTAAACGAACGAAAAAGAAATCACTCTCTACAATTCCAATGGGATAGTGAAGTCCTTCAGTTTATTGAGAGTCTTGAGTATCATGGAGGAAGGAGAGTTGTGAATCTTCTCAGAGGTTCAGGTCATGAAGGCGAGGGTAGCTCTGGAATACACACCTTTGACTGGCAAAAATGGAATTGGCCTCTTCCTGGAAAGACAACGCGAGACAAACAGTATGAAGGGTACACTACTGAAGATGGAATTCATGCTAATCTTCTGGAGTCATTTCTTCGATCTTGCATATCAGAAGGAACGCTTCCACTATATGAAGATGAAAAGGTGAAAGTCTTTCCTGTTGTTTTAGCGAAGGACGCAATGCAGTTAAAACCAGCATTGTTGTATGATTCTAGACAGGGTAAACTCGTAGGCAGTACAATCAATATTGACTATAAAGTTAGAGACTATTGTTAGAGACAATCCCAAGCCAGACAGGGAAATGCTGAAAAAAAGTATGGTTCAAGAAGCGGAGGTGTCGTGTTTAACCACAGTAGATTCACAGTTAGCCTTGCCAATTGGAGTTCGACATCTTTCGAAGGGAGGAAGTTCTGCTGAATCTGCGGAGACTATCAAGCAGGAGATGAATGGAGTCAATGTATGCTTACGTCATTTACAGCAGAAACAAATTGAAACAAAAAATGGTGTCATAAAGAGTCATGCAAAGTGTTACAGCTATTGTCCTAGCTGTGTTCAAATCAAGAAGGTGTGTGCTGACTGTAAAAGGAAAGGACATCAAAATGTTGAGCCGGAACTTAGAGCTTGTGACCATTGTTTAAACAACGACGAAAAGTGCAACAGACTGGCAGTCATGGGTGTCACTCAGGACTCTGAATCTAGAAATGCTGGAGGGCAAAGAATGTTGATGGAGGAGAAGACTGGAAAGGAAAACCCAGATTTGAACATTGTGTCCGTTTTTCCTGATGCTGTTCATGTTGCCAAACGAAAACGACAGAGCTTCAGTAATTGGTTCCTGTGGGTAGACGATGCCAGAGTAAATTTGGTACAGCTACGAGAACTCAGAAATGATCCAAGCCTGTATTCTAAGCTCTCTGAAAAGATTCCCCTCAGTGCGGTAAGGAACAGAGATCGGCAAGATGTTGATTCTATTCTCCAGATCTCAGATGTTGCTGTAACGGATGCACTGAAGGACAGTGCAGTTGTAGTTACGCATACAGTTGTGCCAGAAAAATACAGGATCACAGATGATAACAAAAAAGGAATACTTAAGAGCCCTGTTGGTATTACAATGGGTCCACTTGGCAATGTATTCATCAGTGATGTTGGAACTGGGAAAATTCTGAAAGTCAGAGCTTCTCACTATCCAGCAAGCGTAGCGGTTGAAGTTGACTCTCTGGACTGCCCAGTTGGAATTGCTTTCAATAAAGGTGTTCTCTACATCGCAGAGTCTAGAAAGAGTACCATTGTATACAAAGATCTTACGGGAGAAACTATAGTTGATCCTAGCAAGCTAACTGTTAAGCAATTGCAAACTAAACTAAAGGATGCAGGAGCTTGGGATGATAGTGACAGAGGGAAAACTAAAAAACCTTTGAAGGAAAAGTTGCAGAAAATCCTAAATGAAAAAGCATCAAAGAAGAAGTCAATGATCTGTAACCACTTACAGCTAGAGCGGGTCATCACACATCCTCTGTCTTTGACCTTCAGTAAAGATGGCCATCTTTTTGCATCAACGAAAGAAGGCAAAATTTACAAGATAAAGATTGAGGAAGACCTTGTCAGTTTGTCAGGAATAGTTCTTGCTGAAATATCACTGGATTGTGGCCTTTTGTATGGACTAGCATTTGTGAATGAGAAATTGTACGCTGCTTCCCATGATGATAATGGAGGAATCTATGTGGTGAATTTCCAGAACGGTGCATTTGAGAAAGTTGCAAGCAATGGGAATGAATGCTCCAAGGTTCATAGCCTTACAATGTACGAAAACAGCCTGATGTTTAGTGATACTGGAGATCACTCTGTAAAAGTTTTCAATCCTGTCACCCGGGAGTGCACTCCACATCTAGCAAACGGGAAGGGAACAAGAGATGGAAAGAGTGCCCAGTTTGTCAAGCCAGCAGGAGTGATTGCCGAACGAAGAACAGTGTTTATAGTCGATTGTTCAATGGGTTGCTTAAGGATGGTAAGCGACGTTTGTCCACTGGTTAAATACCTTGAAAATTTAAGAGAGTTTGCCATCACATTTGGATTGCACCAAAAAAAGCGGACTCCTGTGTCCTTTACACTTGACAGAGCGATCACCAGAATTCAAGAAGCATATGACTTTGATTGTCAGTACGTAAGTCAAGTGAAAGCTTTTCTTGGGACAACGGCCCAGACACAAGGACCCCAAGGTACTGTTTCTACAGTTGTCTTAGAGGATGAAAAGAGAATCTTGCAAGCCTTGAAGGAAATCAAGGATCTTCTAAGTCAACATGCCCCACAGCTTCTTGAGGTGATCAAAATGAAGAGTCTTCTGACACTGATTTGTGAGAACTTCTTTGCGGAGATGAGAGCTGGATCGTACGATATGCCATTGCAGCTCCAGTTCGACTTTCGATTTAGCAGGGCCCTAAAGGAGTACTTAAAACAAATGTGTAGAACAAAATTCTGCTACTACACAAATGCCAAGTCTCATTACCCAAGATTGAAATCAGATTTAAGGTATTCGGAACTGCCTAAGATGTCCCCACCCTCATCAGCACAGTTAACCAAGTCCCAAGTGCAGCAAATGAGAGACTGGCGAATAAAGCATGGGCAAAGTGTTCCACAGAAAACAGTCAGGAACATGAGTACAAAAGACAACCCAGGTACTCTGCCGATCAATCTCTATTTGACAGAGCAGCCTACGAGTCAGCCATTTGATTTCGGTAAGATCGGAGAGGTCCAAGGAGAAACAATACTTACCGCAAGGGAGAGAGAAGGAAAGGATGGGTCAAGCGATCTTGTCCAGTTGTCTGGAGACATTGTCTATCTTTCCTCAGATGCTTCATCCAGCAAAATGAAATTGTACGTATTACAGCAAGATGTAACTACTGTTACCAGAAAAGCAAGGGCAATGTGCTTTGATGCCGACGTGTTCAATCCGTTAACTTTCACAGAAGAGGCAGAAAGGGAAATCAATGTTAAGGACATATGCGGTTCTTTGGCAGAAAGCTTCGTAAATGACAAAATTATTGAAATGACTGAGAACGAATTTATACATTATCAGTCTCATATGATCAGTCATGTAGACTCAGTTACCATCGAAGAAGCCAGGGAATGTGAAGGGGAAGATCAAGAACAATCAAATACTACATTGAGAAGATCAAGACGAGCAAGGAAGAGGGCACATTTTGAGGAGTTTATGTATTATGATGATTGACTTGGAGGGTTGAGGTCAGTTCCAATGTTCATCCCACTGATGGATTGTGAATTTTGCTCAAATGCTTGGGTTGATGTATCACACAATATGATGTCACATACAATCTACAGTGTATACTCTTACTTTATAAGCACATCCCATGTAAAACTCCAACTTGCAATTGCCAAATTCTAGAATCATTTATCTTTGTTTTGCCACCAAAGTCATTAAATTTGTCATTTTTTGTGGTAATATGTCACATTGACAATTATGGAAAAATTATAGAGTTGAAAGATTGGACAGAACGTTAAACAAGCGTTACATGTAGTAATTGACTAGGGAATGTTGCTTCTTATTCTTCTTCTTAGTCCTTTGTGTTTTCTTTTGTTTTGTTTTGGTTTTTGTTTTTTCAGGGAGAGAGCTGAGGGCGGGGGTAGGTGGTAAGCAGATATGTAAAAAAAGGGAACAAATAAGTAAAAAGTGTGGGAACATGGGAACATAGGGCAATTTTGGAAGGGAACAAGGGAACAAGGACCCCCCCTGGGAGACCCTCATTATAGCGGAGCCTGCGGGCAAAGCCCGCCAGCGGAGCTCCATTGCTAAGAAAATATGGTAGCCTATCAATCCGAGAAATTTTGATTGTGACGTAATAGTCACGTGACCGTCCGTCCGTACGTCCGTACATCCGTACGTCCGTCCGTCCGCACACTCTGTGGGAGGGGGAGGGGAGTCCCAAGACAACCCGACGGGGGCAGAGAATGCCATCTTTTCTTGGCGGGAAATCGCACGGTGCTTTAGGGCAACCGGCATTTTTCTTGGCGGGAAATCGCATGACCATCGTCGCTTTTGAAAAAGAGGTTTCTTTAAAAGCTTAAGCTTCTTTAGCATTTAACGATTGCTCGAGAGTACTGAAGTTTTATACTTGACAAAAAACATCTAATATATATAAATGGAAAGAAAAAGTTCAAAAGAATACTGGTAGAAGGCGAAAAGTTCAAGTTGCGAAAGCTGCATTCAAAGGACTTCATCGCTTTGTTTTCTTCACGGCGGAGAGTTTGCCCTGTTCTGAAACACAACCGAGTAAGTGAAGTTTTTAAAAGGTCTAAGGTACATGATTTCGAGTATTACGATGAAAGAAATTACGTTTTGAAATGTAAATTTGATTTATGCCATTAGAAATGTGTTATTTACTTTTGACTTTAAAAAATTATTAGAAAACGCGCTCAGATTTGTGACAGATTCTTGAATATTTTGCCATGCTGAGCCGATTTCACTCGCGTGGACCGACCTACGATTTTGGAAGTGTAACGCGAATTGCATTTAAGTATAAACTTAGGGGTTTTCGAATAAATGTTTTTCAAAAATGATTTCTCTGTCCATTATTTTGTGTTTGTTTATTCATAACAGTAGGTCTAAGCACAGCCGCAAGACAACTGCACAAGCTTTGCTTTCCATTTTCACCGTCCGGTCCATCTCTTCGTGCAACTGTCGATTTTCTTGTCCCAGACGTTTTCAATAGTAACAATCTTTTAAGCGAAGCAGTTGTCGGTTTAAGGCTATTTTATCCGAAAAGCTTCCGAAAACAGTTTTGTGCGTTCCTCAAAGCGCCTTACTTTATATAGGCTTACTTCGCATCCGCAAAACGTATGCCGGCATAATAACAATTTAATTAAAGCGTGTTTGGCGTTTCTTTGTTTTGAATCTTGATTGTCTCTAGTTAGAGAACGAAATATAACAGTTATTTCAAAAACTATAAGCGAAGCAGTTGTCGGTTTAAAGTGCCACTGGGACCAGAATTTTCGTATTCCATATTTTTGCATTTTCGAAAATAGTCTGTGGTTGTTAGTCACCATGCCAAATTTCAACTCATTGCGACGGCTGGAAGTCGCTTTTTTCGGACGGTTTTTGTCGAGATTTAACGGCCGCCATTACTGGCCCTTGTTCCGGAAGCTGGCTTGTGAATGAGCGGAAGTGACGTTAGAGGCTCACCTCAAACCTAATACCTTGTTTACTTGCCGCGAGAAATTTAACTGTCGTCGAGGGAAGATTTCCTGCCAACTGTTTGCTGTACAACCTTCAAATTTTCGTTGCTGCAGCAGTTATAAAGGATATTACTTGTGTTGTACAATGCTACAACAATAAATCCAACCACCGAGCTGGTATTTCGCTTCATCAAAGCCTTGAGAGCGAACCCGCAATGGAAAAATGGATAATTCTTGTAATCACACACATTGCAAATTTCAACTCGAGAGGTATTTTTGTCGGCTGTTCTGATCACTTCACGGACGAGTGTTTCCAGGGGGCTGTTCATGTCGAAGGATCCCAGAGGTCGATTATTCCATCGTCAATTCCAAGTATTTGGAAAAAAAGATCCGGAAAAAACGAGACGAAAGGTACGTAATCTTAACGCAGTTGAAGTGATAGTTTGTTTCTTTTTCAACGCATCCACCATTGAGCAAAGCTTATTTTCTTTTAACGTATTTTAAAGTTTATTTTTCTTGTGGAAAACCCTTTTAGTTCTGCCGTCTGCTAGCGCGAAGACCTTCGGTGTAGTCCTCATAAAATGCATCCTGGGTGAATGCAGGACCGCCGCGATTAAGCCAATAGATTGTATTGCTTAGCTTTTTTTTAATTCCGTGTGTGTTAATTTCAAAGCAGTAATCGCTTAGAAGCATGGTCATTTATTTTATAGCATACCATCCTGAATGTGGAGAAACTTTTCTCCTTATTCCCTGTCGGTGAAGAGTCCATTGACATCATTGTTCAAAATATATAAAGGCTTCAACAGCTTGGACCGTCTTGCGTGGAAATTTAAGTTGGTTGGGAAAAAATATCACACACCACTATTTGTCTAAGGGGTTTACAATGTTATTTCTTTTAACTGTCGTAGCAATCTTAGTAAATGAACTACCAAGAAAAATGATTAGATATCAAGTTGTTATTTTTACGCAATGAATAAAGCAAGTGAAAGCTTCGTTTCTTCGGCGGTCCGCATGTTGATGTTGAGCAGCAGAAAATTTTCCTTGTGGCTTTGATTTGCACGACAAATATTTAGATTCCGGTTACACAAGGCCTCCAGTTCTTAAAAAAAGGTCTTGGTTTATTTCACTTTTTTCGGCTCAAGTTAAGAATTCTACAAAAACTGTTCAAAATATTTAGAAACCCAAGCACTTGTGTTTCTATACAAGCGACCACTGTACCATGATTGACACCATAGGTTGCATCAGCTGACTGCCAGATGACTACAGCATTACGGCTCTTCAAGAATTTTTCCCATACTATGCTAAGAATGGCCAAAAATCTCAATGCTTCACAATATAAATATAAACAACGGCAGACAAAATATAGCTTCTTTTATTTCTCCAACGAAGCGTACAACAAAATCAATCGACGATGCTTGAGAATTCGCGGGCATCAAATTCTAGAGTTTTTATAGGTGTTTTGTCTAAATTTCCAAAGCTTAAAACATCAGTTTTTCGAATAGCTGGACAGCGATTTATCCGTTGGATGAGAGTTATCCGCTCTTTGAGCAACTTGTGCCTGAACTGTAATCACTGTAAGCATTATTTTGCTGTTATTTTGAACTCCCGCCAGCATGGCGAGAAAAACAACTTTGAACAGTTTGTTTACAAGCTTGTTATAAGCTGAAATCTCCTGACATCAGTTCTTACACCGTACGGTAAGAAAAATTCTTCGTTTGCCGAATGAAATGAATCCTCTGATGCTGTGGAAGCTAAAGACTGTTCCGAATCGTAGAAATACTCTTCGGAGGTCTCGCAGTCGACGGTAGGCATCTTGAGTCAAAACACAAGGAAACGCGACTGAGGTGAGCCTCTGACGTCACAAGCTATTAAATTGCGCAATCACCCAGGAACACGTTTTCAGTAATGGCGGACACATTTTACGCAACTTTGGAGCTAAAAAATATTAGGATGGACGGTTTCTTGTTCAGTTTTCTGGGTAAATATAGATACAACGGAATGAGCGCCGTTTCAAGTTCATTCAAGCGAAAAGCCAATAATCCAAGGAGATTTGACAAGCCTTCACAGGTAATGACAGGATATGGAAACACCAAGCTAGACGGCTCGTGAGTAAAATAATCAAGCTGTGCTCAGCCTCTAGAACGACCTTTCGAGCTTGGTTTTACAGAACAGATCCCCAAAATATTGAAGGACAATTCGGAACACTTTCAGGCTTTTTGAGAAACACTTTTCGAAAGCGAACGAGCCAAAAAAAGCCCCGAAATGTATTTCAGACCGAAAAGTTTCAGGACTATTTTTGAGAAACGAACACCAGTTTATTCCTTCGCGGCTCCGCTTTTAGGCTTGGCTAAATCTATATATTAGCGGAGCCTGCGGGCAAAGCCCGCCAGCGGAGCTCCATTGCTAAGGAAATTTTCAAGCCGAGAAATTTTGGTTGTGACGTAATAGTCACGTGACCGTCCGTCCGTACATCCGTACGTCCGTCCATCCGCAAGACTCTGGGAGGGGGAGGGGAGTGCCAAGTCAACCCGACGGGGGTAGAGAATGCCATCTTTTCTTGGCGGGAAGTCGAGCGGTGCTTTTGGGCAACCCGCGTTTTTCTTGGCGGAAAATCGCATGACCATCGTCGCTTTTGAAAAAGAGGTTTCTTTAAAAGCTTAAGCTTCTTAAGCATTTAACGATTGTTCGAGAGTACTGAAGTTTTATACTTGACAAAAAAAAAACGTCTAATATTTCAAAAGAATACTGGTAGAAGGCGACAAGTTCAAGTTACGAAAGCTGCCTTCAAAGGACTTCATGGCTTTGTTTTCTTCACGGCGGAGAGTTTGCCCTGTTCTGAAACACAACCGAGTAAGTGAAGTTTTTAAAGGATCTAAGGTACATGATTTCGAGTATTACGGTGAAAGAAATTACGTTTTGAAATGTAAATTTGATATTTGCCATTAGAAATGTGTCATTTACTCTTGACTTTAAACAATTATTAGAAAACGCGCTCAGATTTGTGACAGATTCTTGAATATTTTGCCATGCTCAGCCGATTTTACTAGTGTGGACTGACCTACGATTTTGGAACTGTAACGCGAATTGCACTTAAGTATAAACTTAGGGGTTTTCGAATAAATGTTTTTCAAAAATGATTTCTCTGTCCATTATTTTCTGTTTGTTTATTCATAACAATAGGTCTAAGCACAGTCGCAAGACAACTGCACAAGCTTTGCTTTCAATTTTGACTGTCCGGGCCATCTCTTTGTGCAACTGTCGATTTTCTTGTCCTAGAAGTTTTCAATAGTAATAATCTTTTGAGCGAAGCAGTTGTCGGTTTAAAGCTAGTTTATTCCAAAAGCTTGCGAAAACAGTTTTGTGCGTTCCTCAAAGCGCCTAACTTTATATAGGCTTACTTCGCATGATCCGCAAAACTTATGCCGGCATAATTTAATTAAAGTGTGTTTGGTGTTTCTTTGTTTTGAATCTTCATGGTCTCTAGTTAGAGAACGAAATATAACAGTTATTTGAAAAACTATAAGCGAAGCAGTTGTCGGTTTAAACCTATTACATCCGAAAAGCTTCAAAAACAGTTCTGTGCATTTTTAAAAGCGCTCTAATTTCAGACAATTTGCAGCCGCAAAACTTATGCCACAGAGTTAATAAGAATGTTTGGACGGTGTTTGTTTGTTTGTTTTCAATCTCGATGGTCTCAAGTTGGAGAACGAAATATAAGGGTTACTTAAAAAATTATAAGCGAAGCAGTTTTGAGTTTAAAGCTATTTTATCCGGTAAGTAATGTGTGTTCCTCAACGTCCTTGAATTTTTTCGCGGCTGCTTAAACCTACGCGACATTTCTTCGATAAGTTTATTACAAGTGCTTCGAAGCTCCCCAGATCCTTTCTTTCGGGTAATCTCAGTAAAATGCCGGTGAAATGTCAGTATAAATTTTTGACCAGAGTAATATTTTTATTTAGTGGCAGTTCATGTTATTTGTTAACATCCGAACGCGATGAAGATAACCCATTTAAACAGTCGAACAATTTTTATTTTGTTTTTGTAAACGAGCGCCGTTTCAAGTTCATTCAAGCGAACAGCCAATAATCTAAGGAGAATTGACAAGCCTTGACAGTTAATGACAGGATATGGAAACATTACAAACACCAAGCAACACGATTCGTGAGTAAAATGTGTTCAGTTAGATGCCCGAAAAAAAAAATAATCAAGCTGTGCTCAGCCTCTAGAATGACCTTTCGAGCTTGGTTTTACAGAACAGATCCCCAAATGTATTGGAGGACAATTCGGAACACTTTCAGGCTTTTTGAGAAACACTTTTCGAAAGCGAACGAGCCAAAAAAAGCCCCGAAATATATTTCAGACCGAAAAGTTTCGGGACTATTTTTGAGAAACGAACACCAGTTTATTCCTTCGCGGCTCCGCTTTTAGGCTTGGCTAAATCTATATATTAAAATAATAATTAAAGAAAAAAATCGAATAGCAGTTCTTAAGACAAATTGTCACTACGGTTCAGTGTATGTGGTTTAACTGGAAGATGTTGCGAACTAAGCGATACAAATAAATTTAAGGTTCAGAGTCCATAATGCAAATAAACGTCAACAATAAGCTTTGCTCAAATGTTCGTTTCCTATGTGCTAAAAGTTCAGTTCATGACGTAGTCCTCGCCGAATCTTGCCGGTAATCGGAGAGATCGGACACTGGTAGTACACCTTGTCTGTGTCTGCGCAGAGAGAAAAAGAGAAAGGCTCTGGGTTCGATGTACAACTAATATTGCAGTAAAATTTAAACCAAAAAAGATAAATTTAATTGGAAATTCCACAATGGTAAAAAAGAGAGGCATAGTGAGATTTTGAATATTTAATTGAGGTAATGAGCATACATGGCGTATCTAGTCACACATGACATAACTATTTACGACATTTTATACGTCACGACCACGTCACGTCACTGAGTACGTGTCGATAAGTGTTTAAAAACTCTCATATTTCCTAACTACCCTACGTACCCTATTATCATCACATCTTATTTAACGCCATGCAAGCTGGTTAATGCGTGTACCCTAGTGTCAACCGTTGTGCTGCGAATTCAAACTGCCATTTTCGTTTTCCGTTTACCACATCCTCGGACTGAACGGAATTCAAACTTCCATTTCCGCTTTCCGTTTTTCTAGGACTTTTATTTTCGTTTTTCGTTTTCCCACGCTTTTGGAAAACGAAATTCCAATTTCCATGTCCGTTATTCGTCTTTCTTTCTCCTATGACATTGAAAAACGAAATTCGAACTTCCATTTTCGCTTTCCGTTTCCATGTTGTTGACATGTCCTATTTTCGCTTTGACCGAAGCAATGTCGGCACTTCCAGTCGCCATGGGAAGGCCTGGGTGAAGCTGAAGTCCCTGAAAGACCTGGAACTTGAAAGAGTGGAAAAGGCGTTGGGTGGGCACTAGGTCAAAATCGCGAATTCCAGCGTGGACAAAGATGTGTTCTGTCTTGTGCATAGGGAGGAAATAAATCGTGTAAAAAGAAAATATATATGGATAGAAAACTCATATTAATTCATTTTCCAGCTCGCTACAAACCGTCGGTAGTAATGCATGGTTCAATTTTACCTGTTACCATCCCCCCCGGGCAACCCCCGGGACAAGTCCAGCCCTTCGGGCCCCGGGGGTGGGGAATTGTTTGAAGCAGTCCTGTCCCGGGGGTAGGGGGTAGGGGGGCGGGGCAAATCGAAAACAACTTCTCGTTGCTCTTGTGAAGTACGTCACTTTTCGGTTGACATGATGGCGGCGGACCGCGTGGAGAAGACTCCGAAAACTGTTTATTTCCAGGGGAAATCTGAAGAATTTATAGCAGAATGGTTAGAGAGGAATAACCTCTCAAAATTGAAATCTGTATATAGTTAAAGGTACGTTTATAATATAAACTTGTCAAACGAATGTGCGTATGATGCGTACTCGAATGAATAGCTTTCATCACAATCAAAGAAATTTTTTCCGCGTATTTACATGTAAAGCTTCTATAATAAGACGACTTAAATAGACTCTATATAAAAACGGATGCACGGCTTATTAAACAGAGCTCTCAGTCCATTGTTTTTATGAAACAAGCTAAGAAAAATTCCTTTAAAATGCTGCCATCAATTTGTTCACCGGGCGCGCCGCCGTTTGTGCTTTTTTTTTTTTTAGAATAAAACACGTGGCGAAGAACATTTCTTTACTTGCCAGCCGTTTTAGAAACCTTTTGATAGCACATATAAATGATTTGTAGATTGTTTCAAAGCCAGCTTGATCCCGCTATTATTTACGAAATCGCTGGCGATTTATTAAGCTTGTAAAGGTACAAAAACGCAGCGTACTTTATATTATAAAAGCACAAAACGCAGCGATCTTTTACCACAAACAAAGAAATATTTCTTCAGCGAATTTATCTATATAGTTATAAATATACGACTTAAATAGTCTCTTTATAAAAACAGATGCACAGCTTATTAAACAAAGATCTCAGTCCAGTGTTTTTATGAAACAAGCTAAGAAAAATTCCTTCAAAATGCTGCCATCAATTTGTTCACTGGGCGCGCTGTCGTTTGTGCTTTTTTTAGAATAAAACACGTGGCGAAGAACATTTCTTTACTTGCCAGCCGTCTTGCGGATGGACGGACGTAGGGATGTACGGACGGACGGTCACGTGACTATTACGTCACAACCAAAATTTGATTAGATCCGAAAACAGGACAAAGTCCATTAATCCTGGGGATTTGCTCATATCTGCAAGTGTCAGTCCGTAATAGTCATCCGTTAAAAATAATGAATTACATTATACAAACGTAAGGGAGAAAGCCCATAAGTCTCCCGGGATCCCTGAGTGAGGCACCCAGCCATTCTTCGAAGGTATCAACAGGGCACGTTGATCACCCTTCTCCGCCAATTTTACAGATTTGGACGAAAACTTTTTGATCAGAGGCCACCAATACTTCTTTGGGTAGGTAATCAAAGAGACCAACGTACAATTTTTCTTCTGGCTTGAGATGAAACTGATGACGGGTCCAACCAATGGAAGAGGCGGAAAAAGATATGGGCGATCTAGAAACGCACTCTGCCCATTCAGATCGTGGGCAAACAGATTCACCCCACATGAAGCCGGTGAGGGATAAGGTGAAAAGTGTGGCAAAGGATTACCATGTAGATCACACATCACATTGGAGTCTAATGCCATAAGGTCGCAGGTGTGACCAGACGAACCACCAAACTCTCTCTGAACCACACCCCAGACATCCGGATGAAGCTTGCTATCAAGAACGGACAGACGACGGGACAGTTCATCCGCTGGATTCTCACTAGATGCTACGTAACTAATGTGAAGTGAGATATTCAGTTGTGCTGTGGTAAAGAATAATTTCTTAATCATTCTATTCAATGGCGCACTCCTCCCTATTTGGTTAGACCACGCATTTACTACAGCCCTGTTATCCACAAGCGCGTCCACCCATGCATTCCGCAACAAATCGGGGAAAGACGCAAGGGCCTTGTCCAAAGCCAAAGCCTCCCTGGTGGCAATGTCGAGGGTTTTCTCTTCATCAGTCCAGTAGTCCGAAGTGGTAACAGTTTCATGCAAGATGACCGAGGCTCCCCAGCCGCATCCTGACGCGTCTGAGGCAAGAGAAATCTGCACGTGACGTTCATCCCTCCAAGGAATGAGATCATCCCAAGTTTTAAGAAAGAGCCAATGAGCAATCTCGTCACGGAGATTCTTATCAATCTTAATTAGGCGATGGGTACGCATGCCCTTGGAAATAGCCAGATTCATTTCTCTTGTAAACAGGAGAGCCCCCGGAACAGCAGGAGAAAACGAAACACAATTGCCTACCAGTCGCTGGAGAGTCTTGACTGACACCGTTGAAGACCTCAAAATCTGACGTACCAAAGTAAGGAATTTTCCCTTTTTGGCCGGGATGAGACCAAACGCTTGCCGAACAGAGTTGGAAAGAAAACCCAAGTACGGAACAACTTGAGCAGGGCATAAAATAGACTTAGACAAGCCTAGAAAATAGCCCAATTGGACCAAATAATAGCAGACAAGAAAAATGGCTGAATTGGCAGCCGCCAAGTTCCGCTCATCTAAAGTTTGCAGTTGCGAATAAGGACCACGGTTGAGGTTCACTTGAAGCTGGCCATTATGGCGGTCATCAATGTATAACAGGCAAGGGATGCCAAGTGAGCGAAAGAAATCGGTTGCCACAAGGCCGGCTGTGTGATAGACAAACGGTGAAATCTTCCAATCGAAAGGAAGGGTGTTGTAGAGGAAGTACCAGCCACCCCACTGGATCCCAAAGTAAGTCCGACTTTCTTCAGCTAACAACAAGTGGTCGTATCCTGACTTATCATCCAAAATAGTTTGATAAGACTCTCGGCTAACGTACCGTGGGAGGTGAACAAGACTGTCTAACTTAAACGGGACATCAACCATCCAAAGATTTAGGAAGCGGGCATCATGGCACAATCTAGGTTTTGTTGGTTCAACGGTCAGTGGTAATACCAAGTGAGGCGGAGAAACTTGGCCAACGCGTCCCAACAAGGATATCGCACCAGAACTGATCCTATTGAGCAAGGTCTAGCGAACAAAGTCAACAAAAGGCCTACATGAAGGGTTATTTCTAAACTGAACGGATGGTGGGCGAAGAGAATTATAAGACTTCCCTTTGAAATTACCCCGAAAGGGGCGGAAATATTCTTCCACAGATACTTTTTCTCGAACCCAACGTACAACTCGAGCTTGTTGGAGGCTCGGAAAGTCGCCCACAATCTCTTCCCATCGATTTACGTGGTTATGAAGTTCTCCGGCACAAAAATGGTCGGGATCTCTAAACTGTAGTTCTGAAACACTCCCAAGGGCATCACCCAGAACGACTTTCTGGAGTCTCTCCTTTGGTATCGTTGTCACCCCCATACTGGCCCCAGAAGGGTTTCCCCTCCAATCAACCCAACGAACACACACGGGTGGTGATTGGGCTACGGCCAAAACTGAGGCATCAAAGATTGATCGAACTCCCACTCCCATGCCAAATGAGAGGAAACCTAAAGGAAAACAAAGGAGGCAAAACAGGCATGGGTGGAGGTTCAAACCAGGACACAAGTAACAGTTATAATATATAACGAGGGGAAAACCCTAAGGCCAGCAGGGGGTGACAATTGTGACCCAGAATGACTAGGAGGGTTGAATTAAGGTACCCCGTTTTCGCAATTGTCACACACCGCCGTCCCAAGGGTGGAGTAAAAAGAAAAGGGAGAGGGAGGATAAAAGAGGCAATAGTCAAAGAACAAGCTATAAATATGGTAACAAGCATTTATTCTCCAAATAACACCAAAGGAAAAGCACTTTCAAACATTCAGCCAGTTCATTTATTGCTTCCCTGTTCCACTTCCCCCGCCATTCACACCGCTTGAATGCGCCACAACCAGATCCCTCTTCCGCTTAAAGCAGGTTGATTTGGTATGCCCAAACCTCTGGCAATAATAACAACGAACGGACCAATAAGGGGCTGGAGCTTCATCCCGTCGTGGCCTGCTAGAACCTCTATCCTGGCGCTTCCGGTTGTGTTTGTCAACCTTCGTCATGATATCCAGGATCTTCTCCTGATCCTTATCGCCCAGCAGGGGCAAAAGGTACTTACGGAACTGCACATTGGAGCATGCATGAAGCTTCGAACGGAGGGTTTCACAGGTCAATCGATAATAATTCGCTTTCTCACTCTTGCCATCGTGCGCAGCATCCTCGATAGCCTCGAGTAAATCCATAGCTTCAAAGCGGGAGAACTCTGCGATAGGCCGGGAGGTCATGATCCTTATTTTTCCCAGCAAACTATCCAAAGAAGCCGAAGTCAGAGATTCAACCTTCTTCTGTAACTCATTAAAGTTCCTCTTCAGTGTCTAGAATAGAGCATAACGAAAATCGTCTCAGTTAAAAACAATAATTATTCAATGCCCTGTCGATGAGCCTCAATAGCCCTGCCAAAACATTACACGGAGTCATATAAATCGTCCAAATCTCAGGGGAAATCTCGCCGAAAACATCATGACACTGAGAGAGCAATCATTAACCCGAGCGCTAAACACTCATAGCAATAAACACTCAAAACGATGTATCAAGCGGTCCCTTGCGGGTAGATTCATGTCAACAACAGGACAATCATTATTTCCGAGCTTAAAACACTCTTAACGAAATTAACAATTATAATTCTAAACGCCAAACAGTGATAACAGAACACATATTAGTAATCATCTAACGGTCCCTTGCCGAAAGACTCATATCACGAAGAGAAAATTCTGACCTCCAAACAACCGTAACCATAAACACTCATTAGCGATCATCTTACGGCCCTTGCCGAAAGAAACCTGCCACCAAGAGAACAATCATCAATCCTGAGCTCCAAACAATTATAACAATAAGCACTCATCAGTGATCATTTTACGGTCCCTTGCCGCAAAAAACCATGTCACCAAGAGAACAATCAATATTTCGAGCCCCAACAAACATAACAATAAACCCTCCTTAGTGATCATCTTACGGTCCCTTGCCGCAAAAATCACGTCACCAAGAGAACAAACATCAATTCTGAGCTCCAAACAGTCAAAATAGAAAACACTCATTAGCGATCATCTTACGGTCCCTTGCCGCAAAAATCATGTCACCAAGAGAACAAACATCAATTCTGAGCTCCAAACAGTCAAAATAGAAAACACTCATTAGCGATCATCTTACGGTCCCTTGCCGCAAAAATCATGTCACCAAGAGAATAATCAATATTTCCGAGCTCCAACAATCATAACAATAGACCCTCATTAGTGATCATGTTACGGACCCTTGCCGCAAAATCATGTCACCAAGAGAATAATCAATATTCCTGAGCTCCAACAATCATAACAATAAACACTCATCAGTGATCATCTTACGGTCCCTTGCAGCAAAAATCATGTCACCAAGAGAACAAACAATATTTCCGAGCTCTAACAATCATAACAATAAACTCTCATTAATGATCATCCTACGGTCCCTTGCTGTAAAACTCATGTCACCAAAAGAACAATCAATATTTCCGAGTTCCAACAATCATAACAATACACCCTCATTAATGATCATCTTACGGCCCCTCGCCGTAAAAGATCATGTCACCAAGAGAACAATCAATATCTCCGAGCTCTAACAATCATACAATAAACACTCATTAGTGATCATCTTACGGTCCCTTGCCGTAAAAATCATGTCACCAAGAGAACAATCAATATTCCGGAGCTCCAACAATCATAACAATAAACCCTCATTAGTGATCGTCTTACGGTCCCTTGCCGCAAAAATCATGTCACCAAGAGAACGATCAATATTTCCGAGCTCCAACAATCATAACAATAAACCCTCATCAGTGATCATCCTACGGTCCCTTGCCGTAAGAATCATGTCACCAAGAGAACAATCAATATTCCCGAGCTCTAACAGCCATAATAATAAAACACTCATAGTGATCATCTAGCGGTCCCTTTCCGAACGAATTATACACTGGAAAAACGAACATAAACCAAAAGTCTCAAACAAAAACATCCCTTTGACCCAAAAAAGGGGGAGGTCCAAAAACTGCCCGTATAAAAACATGACCTATCCAAATATAAAGACGCATATTCCCTAGTTCCAAACGCCCAGTAGCGAAAAGAAAAAACTTAGTAGAGCATGAGGAACAATTTATGACTGTGAAGGGTAATAAACACTTTACCGCGTAAACAACACATGTAAGTGTGAGAGCCCATAGGCGAGGTGATGGCCGTAAAAAACTCCTAAGCAGAAGACGGCATCCAAGAGGTAAACGGTAAATACTGGCATAACGGATAGTATATTCGACTAAAACAAGCAAGAGAAGTTACCTCAAAATCAGCAGATTCCACCTGCGCCGGCTGCGCTGCTTGAACAGGTTGTACTCCCGGTTGACCCACTTGTGCTGGCTGCGCTGCTTGTGCTGGCTGTGCCACTTGTGCTGGCTGCACTGCTTGTGCTGGCTGCGCCACTTGTGCTGGCTGTGCTGGTTGTGCTGGCTGTGCTGGTTGTGCTGGTCGTGCCGCAGGCTGAACAGGCATCTGAGGGTCGGCCATCACAGAACAAGTCTTCTTTCTCGCTTGAAATTCGTGGAACTAAAACAAAGTTGGCGACTTCTCTTCTGGGCGCTTGATCAATTTGAGGTGCAGAATGCAGTGAGAGTCATCTTTTAACCATATTTACACCCCCTGGGAATGAACATACTCACAGGAATCCGTCAAACCAGATGGGGTGGAAATACCTCCGGAATTTAAGTATTCGTGCTTTATTTCGAGTATTGTGAATAGTGGATTAAGGAACAATCTAAAATTTATGGGAAGGGAACAAATAGAGAGCTTACAGATTGGCAGAGTGCTGTAAATGAAGCTGCTATCGAAAGAAGATCAGTCTTTGTTGCATGACAGGGCAAGTTTAAAGTTTCGAGCTGAGGCTAAAGCAAGGGAAACCTATGTTTTCAGAAAAAGAAGTGGTTCCAGGTCCAAACTTGAAAAAGATGATTGCCAGCAAGAGGTAAAGCGCACCAAATTGAATAACACGCAACGTGCAAACACCATGACCAGCCTTACCTCAGAGCTGGACTCCGTGAAGAATCAGATTGCAATGACCCAGAGGTATATCGCAAACTCGTCAGGGCTTTCTAACTTCGAGGCTTGCAGTAAAGCACACAGAATTGAGAAAACTCCTAGTGCAAGAGAATAGCCTAAAAAATAACCTGGCCGACTTAGCGAGAAAAGATGCAAAGTACCCGAAAAGAAAGAAAAAGAAATCATCCGCGACAACGTGTACTCCGTCTCCACAAATACCGGATATTAGAACCTTGTTCTCTGCCAAGCGGTCAACGGAAAGCAAGGCGACAGTGGAAAAAGTTGATCTAACTGATGCTCCTGCAGACGGCACTTTAGATCCTGAGAAAAATTTGGATTCAAATCCCTTAGCAAACAAGCTGACAGTGAAAGAGAGTCTTGGTGATTTTCCGCCACAGGGAAAAGACAGAGGCAGCCAAAATTGCGCTACCCCATCAATCAAGATGTCAGCTGAGAAAGTGGAAGATTTGACTGGTACAAGTGAAATAAATGACGTTCAAGCACGTGAAGCAAGCGAGGTGAATGAAAATTGCTTAAGTACCCTGGCGAGTTATCAAGCTGCTACTGCCTGTCCAAGTACGCCCTTATGTCCCTCAGCCGTGGCCGAAAAATCCCCTGACACGTGGTGATCCCGAGAGCGAAAATTGTCCAGAATGTGAAGACGACAAGGACGAGAATTTTTTGTGGAAAGGCTCCGATATCAAGAATCAAGAAACCTGACAGAAAGAAAAAAGCGAGATGTTTATCCTGGTGTACGGGCGAGTTTGTTTGATGGATTGACACTTGATGAATATGTAAAAGCTAAGAGGATGAGGTGCGATCAGGTACATTAGACGATGAATTGTTCGTGTCAGTCTTTAATTACTGTTGCAGAAATTGTTCTCAAAAACAGAGGAGAGCATGCGCGCCTCGAAGGAGTAAGCAGCGTGGGCAAATCGTCCGCCAAGGCCGTCAAAATTTTTCAATATTTAATGGCCGAATCCCATGGAAACGTTGACAAAGAGAAAAAATAGGTCGTCTAACTCCTCTACGAACGAGTCGCCAGAACAAAAAAAACCTCGGAACACGCAAAATAACACCGAGCAACTCCACGTGGACGACGAAGAAGAGCCGCCATTAACGGGTCCGTGCATCATGAGTGAAGCTGATAAAATGCAGGAGACACTCCAACAAATTCTCGAAAAGCTTGGGAAACTAGATGCTATCGAGCAGTCTGTCAACAATATTCAAGCTAACCTTCTAAAATTAGAAACGAGAACTGAGACTCTGGAAAGTTTTCAAGCCAGCGCCACCAAAGACATCAACGACTTGAAAGAAAGCTTGAACTTCGCTGAAGGGAAACACAGCTCTAAACTTGAAAGCATCAACAAGCACAATGAAAACATCAACCTGAAGCTTACTAACCTCGAAAAAGAAAATCAGGCGCTTAATAAAAAAGTGGCCGACTTGGAAACAAAACGCCTTTATCTAGAAGCGTACTCGCGACGGGAGAACATAAAGTTTGAAAACATCCTCGAATTTGAAGACGGCAGCGACAGGGAAGACACCGAGCAAGTCCTCCGTTCGTTCTTAGAAACTGAGCTGGGCTTTTTGAACGCAAGCATCGTAGAAATTCAGCGGGTGCATCGGTTAGGAAAAAAGAAGGAGGGCGAGCCAAGACCTATTCTCGCCAGATTTCTAAGATACAAGGATTGCGAGCAGATCCTTTCCCTGGGAAGACGTCTAAAAGACAGCAACTACAAGATGTATCAGGACCTGCCGTACGAAATCGTCCAGAGAAGGAAACGACAAATGCCGACACTGATGAAAGCGAAAAAAAATAAGATTCCCGCAGCCTTCAGCAAGGCCCAGCCAGACAAATTGTTCATTAGAGGTAAGCTCTGGCCAGATGGAAAAACTCTAGAAATCTCGTAATAACATTTTGTTATCGACCCGAAATAGGAAAACGTATATGTATATTTAAGAATATATATTCATTACTGCTGTTTGTTTTCCTCTAAGAATAAGCCCGAAAAACGGCTTATGCGGACGGTAGATCGCTTTGAGGTAGTAAACATCGACACAGCGCATCCTAATAGCTAAGTTTTATTAAGCTCTAGGCAATTTACTCCCGAATTAATCTAACTTTTGGTTTTGAATCCAAAATTTCGAGGGCGATTGCAAGAGCCGCTTCGTTTGTGTGTGTTTATGTAAACTTTTGTTGTTCGTTTGATTTACTGGCCTATTGTGCAAATATAATGACACTTATTTTTCACAAGTCTCATGGCATACAAAAGTGTAAACTAATTTATAATAGAGGTCTCATGAATGGGTCAAACATTTCTGAAACGGACTGCATATACCCCATGAAATCTATGTTGAATGGGTGATTTAAAATTTAGTTCTCTAAATGTAAGGGGTCTCGGAGAGGTTTCTAAACGGAAAGAAATTTTTAACTGGCTAAGGAAGAAAAAGTTTTCCATATACATGCTGCAAGAAGTGCATTGCACAGAAAAAAATATTCATTTGTGGACAGCCGAATGGGGATACAAAGCCCTGTTTAGTTGTTGTGCTAGCAACAAGGCAGGCACATGCATCCTGTTTAATAACAATTTCCATCTGCAAATCACCAAAACACGCTCAGATCCTAATGGTCGTTTCATCATCTGCGACATTTGTACAAATGGTAAGAACATCACTCTTTGCAATCTATATGCGCCAAATGAAGATAAACCTGATTTTTTCAGAGATATAGCCATTTATTTACAAGATTTCCAATGCGACGACATCATTATAGGAGGAGATTTTAATTTAGTTATGGATGTTTCAAAAGATAAGAAAGGGGGCCGTGCCAGCACACATAAAAACTCACTTGAAGAGGTTAAAGGCATTTGCGAAACCTGGGATGTTGTAGATATTTGGAGAGTACTAAATCCAGAGGAATAAAGATATACTTGGCGACAGAAGAATTTACAAATTCAATGTAGGCTCGATTTCCTCTTGATCAGCCAAAGTCTAATAAACAATGTCAACACCGTAGACATTGTTCCTGGCTACAAAACGGACCACTCGATGGTAACCATGGAAATTACAACAAACGCTAACCCCAGAGGGCCGGGTTTCTGGAAATTGAACACATCATTTCTATCGGACATTGATTACATCTCAAAAATAAAAGACACGATCCAACAAACAAAAAACGAATATTCAAATGATCCGTTTGTTTCTCCTGCTCTCCTTTGGGAAATGATAAAACTTAAAGTGAGAGAATCATCGCTATATTATTCCAAAGAAAGAAAGAAAAAAAGCGCTCTTCAAGAAGACGAAATAGAAAGGACCATAGCCGCGATTGAAATAAAATTAGAAGACAAAAACATTGAAGCGAAGCAGCGGGAAGAACTTTTAGGCGTGCTGAAAAGCAAAAAAGATCAACATGAAAAGATAATAGAATACCGAACAAAAGGGGCTATTTTAAGATCGCAGTGTCGATGGCATAATGAAGGTGAGAAAAACTATTTTCTTAATCTGGAAAAAAGACATTACAAACAAGGAACAATAAGCCAGCTAAAAACCGACAATGACATCGTCATCACGACAGACAAAGATATTTTAAAGGAATGTCTTTCCTTTTATAAAAATCTGTACGAGACAAAGCTAACTTCTGAACAAGATCCATCTATCATGGAAAAATTTTTCCCGGCCGAAAATACAATACATCTTTCACAAGAAGAACAAAATTTGTGTGAAGGCCCACTCACGGAGAAAGAGTGTCTCACTTCCTTAAAGCAAATGGCCGACGGCAAAACCCCTGGAACTGACGGGTTACCAGCAGAGTTCTATAAAATATTTTGGGATGATATTTCAGGCGCTCTTCTCGCTGCTCTTAACTTTGCATACGAGAATGGGCAACTCGCAATGACACAGAGACGGGGCATAATAAAACTTATCCCTAAAAAAGAAGCAGACCTCAAAATATTAAAAAATTGGCGGCCTTTATCTCTGTTAAATTGTGACTATAAAATAGCAGCAAAGTCAATCGCAAATAGAATCCAGTCTACTCTTCCAAAACTTATTAATAACGATCAGACAGGATTTATTAAAGGTAGATTTATCGGCGAAAACATACGACTGATCGACAGTATTATTAATTACACCAATGACCAAAGCATCCCGGGCTTGATTTTGCTTCTAGATTTCGAAAAAGCCTTTGACACACTCGAATGGTCTTTCGTTGAAAAAACGTTGCAACACTATGGCTTTGGCCCTTCCATTCAAAAATGGATACAAACTCTTTACTGTGATATCGAAAGTGGCGTAATGAACAACGGATGGATGAGCGAATGTTTTAAAATTGAGAGAGGCGTGCGGCAAGGCTGCCCTCTTTCTCCATATTTATTTGTCCTTTCCGTCGAAGTTTTAGCTAGCGCAATCCGAAGTGACCAACATATTAAAGGAATTTCAGTCAACCAAAAAGAAATTAAATTAAGCCAATATGCTGACGACACGACATTAATCCTTGACGGCTCAAAAGACGCGCTTGAAACTTCGCTCGATGTTATCGGAAAATTTAGCAAGATTTCTGGTCTCAGACTCAATAATAAAAAAACCGAAGCATTATGTTTCCCGAGAAAGGTTTCAGATGGCAGCATTTAAAAATCAAAACATTAGGCGTGTGGCTCTCAATAGAACCCGAATTAACGGTAAAGCTGAACTTTAACGAAAAAAAAGAGAAAGTTCGAAATTTACTTAGAAACTGGCAGTACCGAAGGCTAAGCTTACTTGGAAAAATCGCTATATTAAAGAGCCTTATTGCTTCACAGCTTGTTCATGTTCTTTCCCCTCTCCCAACAAACCACCAGGCTATCAAAGAACTGAATGGAGCTTTCTATCATTTCCTCTGGGACGGGAAACCCGATAAAATTAAAAGAAACATTATGATTAACGATTACAGTAATGGTGGGCTTAAAATGATTGACCTTTTCTCATTTAATAAATCTTTGAAAACTATTTGGATTAAAAAATATCTTGACAAAACAAACTTAGGAAAATGGAAACTTTTCTTTGAACGAGAACTTGGAAGATATGGCGGAGAAGCTGTTTTTCTTGGAAATTTAAACAAAACAGATATCAAGCATCACTTCTCATCTACCAATATCTTCATTAATGAAATTCTGATGATCTGGTCCGAGGTTAATTACACTGACAATATCTCCTCCTTACAACATTATCAATCACAGCCTCTCTGGAATAATTCTCTTATCAGAATAGACAGCAAACCCATCTATTTTCGAGAATGGCTTGCAAATGGAATATCGACCATTAGGTCTCTCATGAAAGACGCAAACAAACCTCTCTCCTATGAAGAATTTCAGAACAAATACGGATTCAAAGCCTGCCCTTTAGCATTCGGGGGGATTATTGCCACGCTGAAGAATCTAAGAAAACGTTTCAAAGAAAACATAGATAGCCCCGAAAAAGATGAGATTGAACCATTCATTAAAATTTTCCTCAAGGCAAAAAAACCCAGCAACTTAACGTACAAAATTCTAGTTGCAACTAAAAGCGAAGCACCGGAAACTTCTCAGGCGAAATGGCACGAAGATTGCGACTTGGAAAAAGGTGAATTTGACTGGAAAAGAGCTTTTCAATCTACAAAGATTTGCACAAAAAGTACCAAACTAATAATATTCCAATTTAAATTTCTTCATCGACGTCTACCTACAAACTCCTTTTTGTATAAAATTAACGTCAAAGACAGTGACCGCTGTTCCTTTTGCGAAAAGGAAACAGAAACTTTGCTCCACCTTTTTTGGCATTGCAACCAGACCACTCGTTTTTGGGAAAGCTTTTTTAAATGGCTTCAGACATCCCTATGTACGCAGAAAGGGAATAAATTAGACATGACCATTGCTCTCGGCCTAAAGCCAGACACCTCAAATGCAAAGTTGCAAATTAATTTCTCTTGTCTGATGAGCAGATATTGTATCTGGGTCTGTAAATTAAAAAACGAAATCCCTAATCTTTCGCACTTCTTGCATCTCATGAACAAAAGCTATGAAATTGAAAAAAATGATCCTAATTCTTCATCAGAGAAATGGAAACCTCTCCTCGGCCACCTTTCAAATTAAAAATTTATATAAAAAAAAAAACTGAATCAAATTTAACTTTTCAGTCCTGGTTTGACCCTGTTAGTAGTAATTTTTTTCTTCCGATCTCCTTAATTATACAATATTACTCTCCTAAAAAATATTTGTTTTTAAATGCTACGGGGACTATTTTCTATAGGGTATAAGATAGGCTAGTGTTTGTAAGTTCTTTTTTTCTTTTATTTCTAATAAGGTTAACTTACATTGTATTGTAACTGTAGTTCGTAATGTATTGTTCGTAATGTATTGTTCATAAAATATCTGTAAGTAGTGTAATAATAACACTGTTAATGTAATGTTTGTAAATGTGTGAGCAATCAATAAAAAAAAAAAAAATAAAAAAAAAAACAGATTTACACCATTGACAATTCTTTGGAATAAATTATTTCCAGACATTTTGTGCGATTCTGAAAAAGCTCAACGACGTCTTCTTCAGTTTCCATTTGTGGCCTTCAGGCATGAGGGAGGAGTATATATTACAGAGAAGAAGGAGCAAATGGACTATAAAGCGATGACGAATGAACTATCGAAGTGTTTCCCCCGCGATCAAGCAAAGTTCTGTATGTCAAGTGGAGAATATTTTTGATATTCTTAAGTCGACAGAAAATGACGCAGAACGCACTACACTTAAACATGTTGTATGCTCTGGATATAATCTTAGCAGAAGGCAAGCAAGTTCAATGTACAAGATATCCAGAATGAAAGAGAGAGCCATTGCTGTATCAGAGGCATGTCAGAAAGCTGAGGAGATCAAGTCTATGCATCAGTATTTAGCAAGAGTTGAACAGAGAGCGTTTCTGAATTCATTAGGTGTAGACTGTGATGCATATTTGAATGGTTCAGGTTCCGATGACAGTGAAGAAGAAAGTGAAGATGGAAAGGAAGACTTCAGCGACACCGAAGAACGTCAAGTAACTGGTGAAGAGAACAACTCAAGTCAGATTCTGAACAAGGTGAAGAGATTGGTTCTGACACTCCTCCCAACCCGGTGGTTACAGAATGTCTTGCGGACAATGCGCATGGTACGAGTGTGGGACCTGATGGCAACAGCGCTAGTGGGCGTGGAGAGATTCACAGATCTTCAACATCACCTTACGAAAATATGCCGGAAATCGATGTAAACTCTGTTGTGGTGTTGGACATTCGCAGGGAAGTACACTTTAACTGGTTTGCTTTTGTAGATCTATTACGACCGAAGTTTGAGAGCCGAGGTTATACAGATGAAGTGTTTGATCGGCCAGTTACATGTTTATGCTGAAATGTTGTGGAATGAAGAATTGCCCTCATCCTCTGTGTCAAGGTAACTTTAATATGCTTTTTTTAAAATTTAATCCTGTGGCAAACTTTCCAATTTTGCCAGGCTATTGCTTTTTTTCTACCTTGTACATTAAAATTGGTTCCCTGTTTTACCAGATTATGCCTCCAAAGGTGACCAAATGCAAGTGAAAGAGTGCCCGGAAGAAGATGACATGAAACCATTCTTCTGTCTTTGCAAAAAGCACGAATCAGGGTATGTATCAAAAGAAATGACGTTATTTTCACTGTCCGAAAGCATATTAATAATAGCGGAGCCAGCGCGCTAGTGCGTCAGCGGAGCTCCATTGCTAAGGAAATTTGGTAATCTATCAAGCCAAAAAATTTTGGTAGTGACGTAGTAGTCACGTGACCGTCCGTCCGTACATCCGTCCGTCCGTACGTCCGTCCGTCCGCACCGCAGGGATACCAATACACTTCCTACACTGGATATAACCCTGTGCTGAATCCCGTGTGTTTTCGACGCGAAATCGCATGTTGACCCGCGTTGTAGCAAAACAAGCAAAGACAACAAAAGTCAAAAACAAATTTGTTAATGGAAAAAAAAAAGTTCAAAAGAACACTCAGTTGTCTTTTTGGTGGAAGGGGAAAAGTTCAATCTAGGCGAAAGAAATTCGGCGATAAAGGTCAGGCAAAAAGTTCAAATTTGCCTCGTCGGTTCTGTTCAAACTCGGTCGGCACACCGCTTGAGTTCGCAGCTTTTCGCAGCGGTTTCGACGCCAAATATAGCAGAGCTAGTGCTTTTTGGTTTTTTCTGTCCACAACCATGGTTTTTACAGCGTTTCGAACACATTTTGCCGGGAAAAACACCAGCATTCTCATGCTGATAGGCAGCTTGTCACGAAGAAAGAAATAAGTATTAAAATTAACTGTTAGAACAATGTCAAACGCCCATGGCCTAGTGGATTAGTTACTGGCATCTCACGCCGACGACCCGGGTTCGACACTCAGCGGCAGCAAGAATTTTTTTCTTTTTTTTCTTTGTTTTTTTTTTTTTTTTTAATAAAACGACTTGGATGAGAGTATTTTCACAAATTAATAACTGCCAGCAAAAACAAAACAAAAAAACAAAACAAAAAACAAAAGCAAAAAACAGACAGAACAAAAAGGGGGGCTCCGCTTTTAGGCTTGGCTAAATCTATATATTAGTAACGGAATCACTAAAACGTCTACTTTTAAACAGGTTTATGATCTGCTGTGATCAGTGTGGTGACTGGTACCATCCTGAGTGTGTAGGTGAACCAGAGGCGGCAGAGGAAAGATACAGGGAACGTGCATACATATGTCCTATCTGTAAAGATCCAGGTATGAAACATTATTAGCTAATTATAATGCTCTATTAAAAGTAGTTATTGGCTCGGTAGCACTAGTACGTTAGAGCGTAAACTCAGTTTTCGCTTTCCCTTTTTTGACCGTTGATGTAGTTTTACTGTTCTGTCTAACTTGTAATATAAGTCAAATTTTCTGTGTGTTCATATTAAAGCAATAGTTTATTTTCTTTTTAATTATTCAGGTTTGTCCAAGTTGCCCGTCGATGCAAGATGGCATGAAAGTGGTCCTTCCCTTAGGTTCTTCCCATTTCCCGTGATAGATCCAGAAAGGCCGTGGGGAGGTCCTTGTGAAGCATGTCCCGGCAACCTTTGTACAGGGCATTACGTGACGGACGTCAACACCTTGGTTCGACTGCACGAACAGGGAAAGGCGATAACAGCGTTACCTCCGAGTGCCATCATAAGCGAGGCTTTGTCTGGACGTGAAGCGCTGCCTGACGACCAAACGGTAAACGTGGCAAAGAAGTGTTGCCTCTCAGTAGAAGACGTCAAATGCTGGGTGGACCACATCCTGAACACCCGCGAAAACCGCAAGAGAGGAGCGCTCAGGGCTAAAGAGACCAGAGCCCGAAGAAAAAAACAGGCGTCTTGAAAATGCTTCTTGAGACCTCGTCCATACTGATCCGGATAAATTCGAAAACGCTGTTGTCGCTACCATTGTCATCGTATCGTCAACACTGAAACGTTGGTGTTTTCAAAAAGATCCGTTTCCGCCATCCACACTAAAAATGCGTTTTTAAAAAGCTCAATTTTTATCGTCTAGACTAATACAACTAATCAGCGTTTTGAAATTTATCCACACTAGATAGCCTTTTTAAAAAAGCGTCAATCTTTTTTCGGTGGCTGAAAACTCCGTTTTAGTCTGGACGAAAGGTCAGGTTGTCAAATTTATCTGGATTAGTGTTAAACGTGGCCTAAGATGGTTTTGCCTTGAATTAGGGCCCGCGACACGCGTTTCTTGTTTTCTTTTAAGTTTCAGGTACTTGAGCACATTTCAGATTAAAGTTAGTGAGAGGCAGCTACGCCGACATGTAAAGTTCAGGTCGAAGAAAAAAAGTCGCGTTGTCAAATTTATCTGGATTAGTGTTAACGTGGCCTAAGATGCTTTTGCCTTGAATTAGGGCCCGCGACACGCGTTTCTTGTTTTTTTTTTTAAGTTTCATGTACTTGAGCACATTTCAAATTAAAGTTAGTGAGGGGCAGCTACACCGACATGTACCTGATTGATTATAAATAAACCGGCAAGTAATGAGCATGTGAAAAAAGTAGAAAATAGTAACGGGATTTTGGTAAATAAACGTCTCCGTGGTAGCAGAATGCACTTGTTTATAAAAATATAATGTTGCTGAGTACCGGTATATTAAGAGTTATATATTTTGGTCAGTCCTCTGATCATATAAAATTAGAGTAGATTTAAAACTGTAAAAGAATGTTATCTAATTATATTCATATGGCTCAGAAGCACTTAAAAGCGTTATAATAGGCTTCTTTCGATATATTAAAATTCATCTTGTTAGCGAGGCCTAGAGGACACAAACAAAAGAAATGAATAAACGTGCTTGTAAAATTTCTTTTATTCGTGTCCTCTAGGCCTCGCTACCAAGCTGAATTTTAATATATCGAAAGAAGCCTATTTGATAGAAAACTCAGTTTTAACTTTCCTTTTTTTGACCGTTATGTAGTATTACTGTTCTGTCGACTGGTCGTAAGCTTCTTTCTTTCGAGGAAGTGCTGTTGGAGTTTTTTCTTCAGTTTTCTTTTTGAAATATAGTGTTCATGTTTTTACTATATTATCCATGCAGTATCTTCCCTTCAATAAACTTTAGAGAAGCGTTTAAGTTCTGGTCAAAACCTCTCGTTTTGCTATTGTACGGAAACCAATATTGTTATCTATATGTTGTACCCAAAACGACAGATGTGTGGTCGATGAGGAGCCCGGGGGTGGGGAATTGTCTCCTACTGCTTGCCCAGGGGTGGGGAATAGACCGCCAAGTAAGAAAAAAATATGCAAATCCCCGGGGGTATGCCCGGGGGGGGATGGTAACAGGTAGAATTGAACCATGTATAAACTTTGTTATTGAAAGCGCTCTGTTTTGACCTGACATGAATAGTTGACAGCCGTTACGACGACATCGGCAAGGAAACGAATTATTATAGGTGATACTATTACAAATAACGGAATTAAGTGGCTATTTAATAAAGCCGAAATATTTCAGTGCACAGACCTTTCATGATAGATTTGGAACACAGTCTTCCCTCTGATATAGAACCTTCTACTGTGATATCGACTGTTTCGTCAGCAACTGACATTCTCTTCTTGATACCATGATAAGGGGGGGGGGGACAGGGGGGTTCAAACCTCCCGCTTCCCGTACCCTTTAATCCCGGTTCCCGCCCTGTATTTTTTGGCTCCCGCCCCTTTGCATTTTTTCGATTGCGAAATATTGCGCAATGTTGCGTAATTTTTCCCTTTTTCTCCCGCTTCCCGCCACCTTGGGAATCCCGCTTCCCGCCCTCTCTTCTCCCGCCTCCCGTACACCTCCCGCCCCCTTTTCTCCCGGTCTCCCGCCCCCCTGTCTCCCCCCACTGATAACGGCAACACACAAACTACAGCCCCTTAGAAATGGGTAGCGGTTCTTGGTAACTTCCAGAAGGTCTGAATGAATAACTCTTGTTTTCCTCGATACTTCGTGTGAAAACGAAAAACAAAAATGGACGTTCAAATTCCGCTTTTCAAGGTCTTAGGAAATGAAAGACGAATAACAGAAATGGAAATGGAATCCCATTCTCCAAAATCGTGGGAGAAAAAATAAAAGTTCAAAGTCCGTTTTTCAAATGTCGAATCAACAAGTTCTTTGAAGTTGATTTTGCAATAAAAGTTAACGCGAGTAATGAACGACGTTTCGACCGTTCGACGGTCATTTTCAAGTTCGGTGTTAGAATAAAATTACATGTGTAAATATAGTAAAAGCGCTAAAAATATGTACATACAAACAATAGACAATAAGAATAAATGGCTAAAAGTGGCTAAAAAATAACTTTGTGCAAATGGCATGCATAGCTGTAAAAGATATAATTAAAAGCGTATAAGGCGACGGGAATAAGAACATTAAAATATCTAAAAATACCTAAAAATAACTAAACAGACAATTTTGCGCGGAGCGAGTCGCTCTGTTTGTTGAGCTTTGGCTTCAGAAGTCTAATAAAAAGCATCTCAAAAATTAAACAGTCAAGCTTGCTCTGGCACTTCCTTAAAATCTTAAAATTCTTCTCGATGTTATCTGGCTCCTTTCCATGTTGTTCTTTAATGTGACGTCCGATAGCCGATCCTTTGTGTTCTTCGATGCGCTGGTGTAAGTGCCGACACGAATAACCGACATAATCTGCATCGCACAGATCACATTTTAAATAATACACAGCGCTTTGTTGGTTTACGATGGGCGGCTTCTGTTCCTTCACTTTAATTGTGTCTTTGATCTTTCTGCTGGTGTAAACAGGACGGATCTCTTGTATGTACATATTTTTAGCGCTTTTACTATATTTACACATGTAATTTTATTCTAACACCGAACTTGAAAATGACCATCGAACGGTTGAAACGTCGTTCATTACTCGCGTTTTTCAAATGTCCTAGGAAAACGGAAAACGAAAATGGAAGTTTGATCACCTTCTTGTCCGCGTGCGGTCAGATTTCTTCATCAGTTACGATTGACCGAGTGTAGCAGGTTTCCAAATTGAAGTAGCTTCGTGTAAAGAGTTGGACGGTAAATTTGGCCGGTGTTTGTTAAGCGTTGCGCTGTTTGTAATGGCTTGGGTTGGTTTTCATTAACACGGAGCGGGGACTCGACTGCACTCAATCATACACTCCCCTTTATTGCCAAAATCAATGTGCCGATATGCATAATGGTAGCTAACATATTAAGTGATTAAATATGCAAGAGAATTATAAGAGAATTATGTGCAGTTTCCTTTCTAGGAAACATGTTTACTACCACATTTCCGTAAGCCTACAAATATGGATGAACACTTACGCAGTTCCTGAGGAACTTATGTGTTTACAAGAGCAGAATTCCTACGGAAAACCAACGGCACTAAAAGGAACTAGTTTTGCAACTTAATAGAGACGGAAAGCACTAACTATATTTTAAGGTGTATGAATTGTGTTTCCCTTAATGACCATTTTCAGTTAAACTCGTTGCAAACGGTGAAACCACCTGAACCGACAAAAAAGATACTATGAATTTTCTGCAAAGAACATGGGCTTTACTGGTGCCATTAAAACATGGATCAATCCGGACTTTGACTGTCAATGCTTTACAGAGGAAGAAAGACTTGACGTATCGCCTTGCTGAGCCAAACGACTTCGATAACGTCCTGAAAATATCAGAAGGTCTTCGTAATGGACACAATTACCTCCCCCTTATCCTCCATCAATGGCTTAAGGGGGTACTCTGGTCAATTTTTTAGGAAATAGGATAAGATTTAAGAGTGAAATAAAAGAGGGATAAAATTTTTGTATACACTCCCAGACAGTCCACCCCCACGTAAGAGCACTCGGGGTTGTTTGTGGACTGTTTAGGTGTCCATCTATTAATTGTTAATTAACTTTCAATTTTAATTTTCACTCAACTTTATATTTTTTATCAGTTTTCAATTTTCTTAAAATTCATCAATTCCCCCCCCCCCCATTTTTTTTTCTTACGTTCCCTTTAAAAATCGCGAAAAAATTCTTACAGATTTATGGGAGCAAGCAAAGGACTACCACCCTGTTGGAGAGTTTTTGGATTGAATGAAATTTCATGGAGATAATTAAGAAAAAGGGCTAAAACGTTGGGAAAACAGAGCATCTGAGCAGAATGCCCCCCTTAAGTACGACAATTGAGCGGTTATGCTTGCTTTGGATGACGAGAAACCAATCGGGTTGCTTGCAGGTTTCATCGTGGATAACGGATCGACAGTCGTGTGGCGTCGAGGACGTGTTGTGCCCGGGCGCCGTGGCCAAGGAGTCTTTCGAGGGCTAAGGGAGGCTTTGGACGACTTCGTAGGAGAACATTTTCCGAGCGTTTGCCGTGAACAGGTTTCTGTCAATACTACCCAAATACCTAACTCGGAAGACAATCCGTGGAGAAGAATTCTTGAATATGATGCATTATACTATGCTCTCGACGAAAAAAACCTCGCCTTCGAACAATCTCCCTTCTGAAAACAAATTGGTTATTGAGTCCTGCACGAAAAAATACCTCTCCGACAAGATTCTCTCTCGTCCATCAACCAAAAATATGTTTGCAAACAACCCATGCACTTGTCGTTGACCGCTGCCCTTTCATGCCTCTTCGATCAAATAATATCGATTTCATCTTGAGAGAACATGATTTCCACATGTTCGTGGAGAAATGCTCCGACGCCCTGCCGAGGTCATTCAGTCACGGGGTTTATGCACAGAGAACAGAATCCACAGAGTGGTTGGCTACCGTTTACACTGATAACCCAGCACTGTTCAAAGCTCATCTTCTACACCAGTTCAAACGAGCCTGTGAAGTCATTCAAGGTAAATTTACCTTCTTCACTTTTCAAGATAGACGCATGACAGCTTTGACCAGAAGTGTTTTAGGGAATATGTTACGGTAAAAAGAAGTCAATATTTTTGGCGATGCGCCGTTAGGAACCTTCGAAAGAGATTTTAAACAGTAAAGACTTAGAAATGATGGAGTATGATATGACTTTAAACTGATTTTTGAAACAGCATACAATCGTTTATAAATTTGGCTTTTTTCGAAAACGAATGTTCTCCAATTTTGAATATTTTCGTCTCATATTTGCTACCTTCAGGCTAAATGTGAGTCTCTTTCAATTCATTCTAATTGTTTTTAATTTCCCAGGGTAATCGAATTTCATATAATTTATAACAATGACAGAGATTTTGGATTTTCTATATTTCAGCTCCACTACGCAGTACACAACATGAGCAAAAACCATTAGGTTTATTTTGGCGGTTTCGGCCGAGCACCGGGAACTATAACAATAAGTTATACTACAACCTCTTATTACATCCAAACGTACTGCACATAACATAAAAACAGAGCTGAGCGACAGTTTACAAAGACATTACTGTCAGAACGGAGGCCAGAAAAAACCTGCCTGAAAAAAAAACCCGATGGGGAAAAAACGCGGCAGGAAATCTGGGTAGGAACCATGGCTCAAGCTCTAAATAGCCCTTCCTACAAGGCTACACGTTGCAAACATCCCCACCCGCGTTAAAGTGCCACTGGGACGAAAATTCATAGGTTTATTTCCGCCAAATTCTGTCGCAGAATATCGCGTTTTGTTCATATTTCCCCAGAAAACTGAACAAGAAACCTTCCATCCTAATATTTTTTTAGCTCCAAAGTCGCGTAAAATGTGTCCGCCATTACTGAAAACGTGTTCCTGGGTGATTGCGCAATTTAATAGCTTGTGACGTCAGAGGCTCACCTCAGTCGCGTTTCCTTGTGTTTTGACTGAAGATGTCTACCGTCGACTGCGAAACCTCCGAAGACTATTTCTACGATTCGGAACAGTCTTTAGCTTCCGAAGCCTCTGAGGATTCGTTTCGTTCGGCAAATGAAGAATTTTTCTTACCGTACGATGTAAGAACTGATGGGAGGTTTCAACTAGTAATCTTGTCAACAAACTGTTTAAAGCTTTTTTTCTCGCCACGTTATTTGAGTTATTTGGCGGGAGTTCAAAACATAAGCGAAATATGCTTAGACAATGATTGTAGTTCAGGCCCCAGTTGCTCAAAAAGTGGATAACTCTTTTTCAACGGATAAGTCGCTGTCCAGTGGATAAAATTTATCGCTTCATCTCGGTTGTTCAAAGCTCGGATAGCGCTATCCAGCCAGCTGTTCAGCCGCTATCCAGCGATCATAAAGTTGTCCATTCCAAGATACGTTGTGTAACTGTTATCCACTGTAAACCTGTAGCAAAATAGACATGACTATTCGAAGAATTGATCTTTTAAGCTGTGGAAAATTAGACAAAACACCTATGAAAACTTTAGACTTTGATGCTCGCGAATTCTCAACCATGGGTCGATCGATGTTACTGTTGGCGTGGGAGAAAATAAAAGAAGCGATACTTTGTCTGCCGTTGTTTATGTTCATTATATATTATAAAAAATCATTGATATTTTTGGCCATTCTTGGCATAGTCTGGGAAACTTTCTTGAAAAACCGTAATTGTTGTAGTCAGCTGGCAGGCAGCTTATCGTGTCTATCATAGTGCAGTGGTCACTCAACAGATTGAAACACAAGTGCTTGGCGCTGCTAAATATTTTAAACAGTTTTATAGAATTCTTTTTCTGAGCCGAGAGAAGTGAAATAAATCAAAACCCTATTTTTCAAGAACTGGAGGCCTTGTGTGACCGGAATCTAAATATTTGCAGTCAAAATTAAAAGCCACAAGGAAAATTTTCCGCTGCTCTACAACAACATGCGGACCGCCGAGGAAACGAAGCTTTCGCTTGCCTTATTCGCTGCGTAAAAATAATAACTTGATATTTAATCATTTTTCTTAGTAGTTCATTTACTAAGATTGCTATGACAGGTAAAAGAAATAAAATTGTTAAACCCTTACGCAAATAGTAGCGTGTGATATTTTTTTCCAACTTCAATTTCCACGCACCGACGATCCGATCGAACAACAACAACAACATTTTATTTGCATTCCCAATTACAAATGCCATTGCACATAGAAAAGAGAAAGAAAAAAGCTGCAAAATCGATTAATTTACAATTCCTGTGTCTATTGATCCATTTCTTAATGCAAAAGCTTCGTAAATGAAGTAACCTAATTTTTTACAAGTGAAAGCGTCTTAAGAGAAATACAATTTTAAGAATCGAAATCGGAATATTTACTAATAATATCGTCCATTAAAGATTTTCTAATTGCATCATATCTATTGCAAGATAAGAGGAAGTGTACTTCGTTTTCAACTTCATTTGAGCTGCAGCATTGACAAATTCTCAGATGCTCAGCAAGTCTAGGGGTGGAATGTCTGCCATTTTCAATTCTTAGGTTGTAATTACCTAACCTAAGTTTCGCTACTGCCCGAACCATAATGTCAATCGACTGTTCACCGACAGGGAATAAAGAGAGAAAAGTTTCTCCACATTCAGGATGGTATGTTATAAAATAAATGTCCATGCTTCTAAGCGATTACTGCTCTGAAATTAACACACGCGGAATTAAAAAAGGGAAAAGATAAGCAGTACAAACTACATCAGCTTAATCACGGCGGTCAGGATTGCATTCGCCGAGGATCTTCGCGCTAGCAGACGGCAGAACTGAAAGGGTTTTCCACGACGATAATAAATTTCAAAATACGTTAAAAGAAAATCAGTTTTGCACAATGGTGGATGCGTTGAAAAGGAAACGAACTATCACTTCAACTGCGTTATAAGATTAGGTAAGTTTACCTTTCGTCTTGTTCGCGCAGATAATGTTTTTTTCCAGTTCTTTTTTCCATATAGCTGGAATAGGCAATGGAATGATCGACCTCTGGGATCTTGCGACATGAACAGCCCTCTGGAAAAACTCGTCCGTGAAGTGATCAAAATGCCTCTCGGGTTGAAATTCGCACTGTGTGAGTACGAACATTGTCCTTTTTTCCATTGCGGGTCCGCTAGCAGGGCTTCAATGAAGCAAAATACCAGCTCGGTGGTTGGATTTATTGTTGTAGCATTGTACAACACAAGTGCTACCTGTCATTACTGCTGTAGCAAGGAAGATTTCAAAGTCGTGCAACAAACAGTTGGCAACAAATCTTTCCTCGAAGACAATTTACTTTCCCGTGGGAAGTAACCATGTGAAGGCACTAGGTTTGAGGTGAGCCTCTGACGTCACTTCCGCTCATTCGCAAGCCAGCTTCCGGAACAAGGGCCAGTAATGGCGGCCCGCAAAATCTCGACAAAAACCGTCCGAAAAAAGCAACTTCTAGTCGTCGTAATAAGTTGAAATTTGGCAGGGTGGCTAAGAACCACAAACTATGTTCGAAAATGTAAAAACATGGAATACCAAAATTCTGGTCCCAGTGGCACTTTAACTAAAATAAAAGTGAAATTATGAATATATGAAACTCATATATTTGAACTGCGGAATGAAGAAATAAGTGTAAAGAAGATCCTCGCAGTTATTAACGCAACTTACGCAGTTGCGAAAAGAAAGCCTGAAAAAATCAGGCTTGCCGGGATTCGAACCCTGACCTCTGCGATACCGGTGCAGCGCTCTAACCAATTGAGCTAACAAGCCAACTGGGTGGTGGTCATTAAATTGGTTCGTAATATACCCGGGAAAGATGAAGATGAAATTATGAATATATGAAACTCATATATTTGAACTGCGGAATGAAGAAATAAGTGTAAAGAAGATCCTCGCAGTTATTAACGCAACTTACGCAGTTGCGAAAAGAAAGCCTGAAAAAATCAGGCTTGCCGGGATTCGAACCCTGACCTCTGCGATACCGGTGCAGCGCTCTAACCAATTGAGCTAACAAGCCAACTGAGGAGCTGGTCATTAAATTGGTTCGTAATATACCCGGGAAAGATGAAGATGAAATTATGAATATATGAAACTCATATATTTGAACTGCGGAATGAAGAAATAAGTGTAAAGAAGATCCTCGCAGTTATTAACGCAACTTACGCAGTTGCGAAAAGAAAGCCTGAAAGAAAGCCTGATTTTTTCTTTTCGCAACTGCGTAAGTTGCGTTAATAACTGCGAGGATCTTCTTTACACTTATTTCTTCATTCCGCAGTTCAAATATATGAGTTTCATATATTCATAATTTCATCTTCATCTTTCCCGGGTATATTACGAACCAATTTAATGACCAGCACCCAGTTGGCTTGTTAGCTCAATTGGTTAGAGCGCTGCACCGGTATCGCAGAGGTCAGGGTTCGAATCCCGGCAAGCCTGATTTTTTCAGGCTTTCTTTTCGCAACTGCGTAAGTTGCGTTAATAACTGCGAGGATCTTCTTTACACTTATTTCTTCATTCCGCAGTTCAAATATATGAGTTTCATATATTCATAATTTCATCTTCATCTTTCCCGGGTATATTACGAGCCAATTTAATGACCAGCTCCCAGTTGGCTTGTTAGCTCAATTGGTTAGAGCGCTGCACCGGTATCGCAGAGGTCAGGGTTCGAATCCCGGCAAGCCTGATTTTTTCAGGCTTTCTTTTCGCAACTGCGTAAGTTATTTAAAATAAAAGTCGCACGTATGACAACGAAGAGCAACTTGCTTAAAATTAAAAACAACGTAAGCTGAACGAGGTGTCGGCCTAGAATGATCTCCCACGTGACTTACATCACTTTCTACCCATGCTGCACTTCAACTAAACCAGCCCCAGTCCCCCTGCTCTTGTGCCGCAGAAATATTTCATTTCTGGCTAATTCGTATCCACTCAAACGCCAGAAGTTCCATTACTGAGAACACTGAAGGAAACTTTAGTTAATAAAGAGTGCTGTAATTACATTTCTTGTGCATTTCTGTACTTTAGCCTGATTAATATGTTCATTTTGTGAATTCCGCAACTAGTAAATGTTCTTAATTAGTATGCGCAAACACTGAATTAATACTTTAAGCTCCATAGGCGAACCCCTCTTGTGCAAAACAATTAATACAAACTTTATTCATGAGTGTATTTCATAAGTCAACTCAGCATTAAGTAAGAAAGTAATAAATTTGATAGAAATGGCTATTGAGGAGTTGTATGTTACTTGAGTGTTCTAAAACCAAAACCAACTCTTGCCAATCACAAAGACACATGCAACATAATAAGTCAATCAGAACACGTAGCAAAAGCATGTCACCGGCGTCAAGCGCGGGAAAACACGTGCGAACAAGTCACGATTAGTGTTGATTTTACTTCAGCTGATTGGTTGAGAAAGTGACACAAGTCGGCCTAAAACAATCACGCCGCGTAGTAATGCAAAACCAAATCAAGCACAAATCTAGTTTGTGACAGCGACAATGGAACCGTTCTAAGATAAAAAAAATTAACAATTAAGGTGATGGTCAAACTATATTACTTGGACAGGACAAACAATTCCGCAAAAAGACCTGTGGCCTCTTCATGTACCCCCTCCCCCCAACTTAAAAGATGGTGTCTTGTTTGTATAGCCCCCACTCTATCTGGAGGTAGAAACTGGGAAATGATTCAAACTTCCTTGTGCCATTTCTCCAGCAGTGCAAGCTTCATGCACGCCTAATATTATAAGTCTCAACTCAAATTTTTAGACCAATGAATTGTGTCCATTTGGCTCATCAGATAGGTGGCACCTTGCACAGTCCCACTTCCCCTACACAAGGTAGGTCCTCCTCGAGTATACTTGCTATGACCACTTCCCCAAATTAGATTGTCCTTTTTGGTCCTTTCTCACATAAATCAGGTTTACTCATAGGCTAAAGGTAGATCTCATTTTGTACTTTTCTGTGTAGAGAATAAAACTAGATTCACATTCACTTTTCAGCACTTTTAAATCATGTTTCCATAACAGGAAAACAATGTTCTTGATTGTAGATTCATTTTTGTTTAGTCCACATATGTATAAAGAAAAAATGTTTGAAAAATTTGTAGGGGCAGTCAATCATATAACGTTGGGGGGGGGGGGGGAGGGGGCATTTTTTTTCTGGGAAAATGATTGACCAAACGTCGAGCAAGTTGTATCGCATACTGTGCCATATGGTACTCTGGAGACTTCAGAATGGTTTTAGCATTTGTTGCTCTATGCACGATTTCCGGTGATGGGTGGGGGACATTTTTGGTTCCCGAAGGGGAAGGGGGAGGGAATTTCCCAGATGAAAAGTGACGGGGATGCTTGCCGTGTCTCAGCAGGGGTAAAACATCTGTGCTTCGGTACCGCTGTTAAATGTCAAATAGGCGAAAGCCAGAAAAATGTGACAGGAACCTCATTATACACTAATCAGACCTGGCACCGCAAAACAAGGGAATCTGTTAGGGCTCCTTTCATCGCGTGGATATGGGAGTGGCCTCCTGGGATTATTCCTCCCCGGATAAAGAACAAAGCTTTCTTGTACCCAAACCAGCTCGTTTAAAAGCGTGGAGACGAATGCACCTTCTCTCCCTCGCTTTGTTTTTTGCTAGCATAACTAATAATAGAATTCTAATATTTTATTTTACACGTGAAATATGATCAGTTGCGCATAGCTGTTGTTAGCTTGCACAGCATGAAAACGTAAGATTACGAATATATATAGAAGTCCAACGGCAAAGCGTTCACAACTTTAGGAAGGCTTCCCTACTGAACTATTTTAAACAATACGTAGCGGCCTTTGAAGGGCAGTCCTCCCAACCCTCCCCCCACACACTCCTCCCCCACATGCACCTCAACCATCGCATTGAAAGACACTCGTTCCCGCGCTACCTGCGATGTTCATAAGTTATTCATTGCTTATTATCAGTTGATGTCATGATATATGATAACTATAAATTAAAGCAGGTTTCGTTTTCTGTGTAAAGCTTTCAACGTTAGAGGTATCGTGTCTTTCAGCGTTACCCTGAGCAGCAAAATGTATCAAAGTCACTGAGTGTATCCTGTGAAGTACCGCCTGCTTTGCCGCTTGCTGTTCTAATAAAGGCTGAGCTCCCAGCAGTCGTCCAATCATTTCTGCTTCCTTTCTTACAGCAGGTAATGGACAAAGATTCTCGATATGTCCTTTGTAAAACACCTGGTCGACTTTAGGCTCACCCATTATCAGTACACCAGTCTGACTGTAATAGTCTGCCGGACAGGCCGGGGGTAAGTACAACCATTTTGAACCATTGCATCTTCTCCTTCATTTTGGAGATTGTGGGACTGCTAGTATTTAACAAAGTTTTGAGAGGTATATAACTGTACTGTACGCCTTTTTTGCCACTGATCGACGGGTATTGGCTTTCCGTTCAGAGCTGCTGTTTTGTCCTGCGATTTTATTATGCTTATTAATGCTCACCACCGCGGAAAACACGGAAGGAGTGATACATGAATTGAAATCTTGTTAATTATTTTATCCATCGATTGAATTTTACTATTCTATCTTATCTACCTCATTATAAAATAATTTTTGCCAGGTGTCCGATGATCATAAGTTAAATTTTACGGATATCGTGTTTTGAATAAGAAACTGAAGATTGTGTGAGGTGTTTTTATGCAAATGTGTGTGAAAGCATGAAATATGACAAACTGCTTCCCTTTTCTCAGAATGTAGGTACGTTTAGACGATAAAACAGGTTCTTTTGGTTTCTGGAAATTTAGGGAAGTGTAGCCTATGTTTTCAATTGCAGAGGAGATCGAGAAGTGTCGTGGTTAGTAAACAAATATCACATTTTGTATTTTGTAGGAAATTTACATCGATTACAGATTTTAAGAATATACAGTTAGGACTTTTTATTAAGTTCACCCAGCGTTCTGGTATTTTCAGCGAGGACGGCTAAAATGTGAGATAATTTATTGATATTTCAATTTTGAATACTTTCGTCTCCTATTTGCTACCTTTGCTAAGTGTGACAGTCTCTAATTGTTTTTGTTTTCCCAGAGTAATCAAATTTTATTTAAGTTTTGATAATGACAGAGATTTTGGACTTTCTATTTGTGGGAGCATGGAGTTAAATTTTATGTTTATCGTGTTTTGGATAAGAAACTGAAGAAGCGCCTTTATGTAAACGTGCGTGAAAGCATGAAATATCGATACACTGCTTCCGTCCCGTTTCTCAGAATGTAGGTAAGTCTAGATCATATGATAAACCTTTTTTTGGTTTCTCGTATAGGGAAGTGCACGTGTAGCCCAGGATTTGAATTGCAAGGGAGATCAAGAAGCATCGTGGTAAGTCATGACACAAATATCACATTTTGTATTTTGTAGGAAGTGATATGGTTTTTCAGCGTGGACGGATAAAGATTGAGATATTTGTAGTAGTTAAACAGGTCCTCTTGAAAATGACTTTTTGATAAGACCTTCCACCGGCCAACCTCGTTCCCAGGACTTTTTCCCTTTGTCCACCGGCTTCCAAGACCAGACATTTCTTGGACTTCTAAACCCAACACTCTCTCTTTAATGAGATCCAGTTTTACCCCTCGAAAGAGAAATAACACTTCATGTTATTCCCATGGAAAAAAAACAGTCGTGACTATTGGATATGGAGGCTACCTTCGTCTTCGTCTTTGTACCTTTTTTGTTTCCCACACACTAGCTGTGCTATCCCCATAGTTTGCATAGCCAACTGTGGCATAACCATCGGCCGTGACTGCCCGCGAGTAATCTAGAGACCAAGTTATAGCTCACTGACAATCGTTTAACTTTTCCTCTCCCATTCCCATTTTAATATTTCATACTCGCACTCTACAGGCTCTTTGGCCAGCACCGAGGACTGAAATTGAACCCAGCTTAGCTTGCGTCAACATTCGCTGACAGAAAACAAAACAAAACAAAACAAAAACTCGTGAAACGTGAAGATTTTTTAACATTGCTTTGATGGTCAACGGTTGGTTGCCGGGACACCAAACCACTGTTAAGGCGGCCCCAAGAACCCAATCACCACACCCTTTCTCACACCTCGCCCACACACCTCCCCTTCATAGCGGTCCAACGTACAACTCGTTCGCAGTTTCCGCCATAACTTTCCAAAGAAAATACAGACAAATCTTACTTACTTTAACCGCAAAACCTAACGCCATTTCAAGAAAACTGAAGCTTTTTAAGCGTTGAGTTTGTGTCCAAAATGTGGTAACAGTCATCCACAAGTTTTCTAGGCGCGAAAGTCGGTATGCCGGGACATGTTCTGTTTCGTTTTCATTCGAACGTTACGCTCGTAAATGTTTGAACTGATTCAAACTTCAAGGCTCTGAAAAACAGGAAGTGACGTAGGTTCTTGCATTTTACCGCTGTGAACACCTTTAAGAACACCGCTTTCCTTAGGCCTCGGTAGAAAGGATTCAGAATTATTGAACATTGTTGGATACAACATTCTGTGCAAATGTTTGATGTCAATCCTTAGTCATCATTCAACATCTTTCAGAATTATGAAACATCATTCGACAGGGTGCCCAGGAAATGTTGAATCTGTTTGTACGGGGCCTTACGCATTATTGTCTCTTAAACTCGTTCCAAGCAAACTGGAAAACGCAATATGTCCGCACGAAACACAAGGACCAACTGCGGATGCATAGGCCCGCAAGACGTCCACACAAACTGACCCGTGCCCTTTAGCAGAAAACTTTACTCACACCCGTTTGAGACCCAACCCTCGCAATACATGAAAAGAAGTCTGGTACTTGTTTTATCAGTGAGAACCGCTAGTTTCTATGTCGTTTCTTTGGTTTCCAGAAAGAACCACAATGGACAAGATAGCCGATGTTATAAAAGTCATCAACGTTGGCTTCGTTGTAGCCTATTTCCTTCTCAACACCAGTCGTATCTTTCAGGCCATCGAGTTGAGCGAGGAATGCTTGAGTCTTCTGAACAAAACAGCTTTGGAAAAAGAACATAGATTCGTCAAATTATTTTACATAGTCCTATATCATATAATGTCAAATGGGTACCGCCTTATCATTGATCACGCAAGTGCGTTAAAATGCTGCAGAAATCTCCTGGAGATACACTGCAGATGCGGAGAAAGAACTGAAGAGGGCGAAGTAACATTTGAAATGGCAACCTTGTATGAGAATCAAAGTAATTATAAGGAAGCAAAACAACTTTACGAGAAAGCTCTCAGCATTATGACAGAAAATGGCGACACGCGAGGAGAAGGAGAATGTTACAATAGCCTCGGTACTTTGTTTCTATCTCTTGGTGAATATGCAGAGGCCAAAAAATACCACACAAAGGCACTTGCAAACAAAAAAAATTGGTGACAGAAAAGGCGAAGCTGCAAGTTATGGAAACCTAGGATCTGTGTTTCAGGCTCTTGGTGAATATGGCAAAGCTGAACAATATCTTCAGAAACTGTGTTGAAGTGTATTGGTGAATATGGCAAGGTGGAAAAATGTCTTCAGAAAGCACTTGTGATCGCGAAAGAAATTGGCGACATACGGAAAGAAGCTTGTTGTCACGGAAATTTAGGAATGGTTTTGGATCTGTTGGTGACATTGTCAAGGCTGAAGAAAGTATTCGAAAGCACTTGCGATCAGGAAAGAAATTGGTGACAAATATGGAGAAGCAACAGACTATGCAAACCTAGCAACTGTGTCAGGATCTCTTGGAAAATATGCCAAGGCGAAAGAATATCTCGAGAAGGCACTCTTGATTAGGAAAGAAATTGGTGACAGAAATGGAGAAGCCTCTTGTTATGCCAACCTAGGAACTGTGTATCGATCTGTTAGTGAATATGTCAAGGCTGAAGACTATCTTCAGAAAGCACTTACTATCGGAAAGGAAATTGGCGACAGAAACGGAATAGCCTTATGTTATGGAAACCTGGGAACTGTGTTTCAGTGTCTTGGTGAATATGGCAAGGCTGAAGAGTATTTCCAGAAAGTACTTGTGATCAGCAAAGAAATAGGGTACAGAAACGGAGAAGCAGAATATTACGGAAACCTGGGAATTAAATGTGTTTCAATCTGTTAGTAAGTACGCCAAGGCTGACGAATACCTTAGGAAAGCGCTAGCGATAACAAAAGAAGTTGGCGACAGACAAGGAGAAGCCTCGTGTTTAGGAAACCTAGGGACCGTATTTCAATGTGTTGGTGACCATGCCAAGGCTGAAGAATATTTTCTGAAAGCACTTGTGATGAGAAAAGATGTCGGTGACCGAGAAGGAGAAGCAACAGACTACGGAAACCTAGGAAATGTGTTTCAATTTGTTGGTGAATATGCTAAGGCTACAGAATACTACCAGAAAGCACTTGCAACGAGTAAAGAGATTGGAGTCATTGAAACTGAGTTTCATTGTCATGTTTTTCTTGCATGGGCAATGTTATCGAAAGGAAACGTACATGAAGCTCTCTCACATCTTTTTGCAAGCATTGGTAAAAGCGAGAATATGCGAATGTTTCTAAGAGAGCATGACCAGTTTAAGATATCTTTCTAAGAACAGCACACCTCTCCCTATGAGTTGCTCACTGCATTGTTTGTTATCGCTCGGATTCCCGATGGAGCTCTTTCTGTTGTAGAGGTTGGACGGGCCAGAGCCCCAGCAGACTTGATGTCAGCTCAGTACTCCGCTGAAAACCAAGTTTCTGTCGATATCCAGTCATGGGTTGGCATTGCAAGGATCATGGAGAAAGAAAACGAATGCACTTGTCTATACATTTCCTATTTTCGCAGCATTGTGTTTCTGTGGATTGACTGTTTCAACAACGAGGGCCCGGCTGTTAAAAGAAATGTCGCTGAAGTGTTTGGTTACGAGACCTTCCGAAAGTTTTATAATTCGCCTGAAATGCGCTTCGAAGATCGGTCGCTGTTTTCTTCAAACGCCATTCATCCGATACCTGAATCATCCCAGAAAGATGATCTGGCAGCTTTGCGTCCAAGTCTTGCTCAGTGTTACAAAATGCTCATCGCCCCTGTGGCTGACTTACTTGGTGAAGCAGAACTTATTATTGTTCCTGATCGCCACTTGTACAAAGTTCCATTTCCAGCTTTAAGCAATGAAAACGGGAAGCTTTTGTCGGAGACTTTCAGGATCCGCATTGTCCCTTCATTGATGACTCTGAAGCTCATTCAGGACTGTCCGGCAGACTATCACAATCAGACTGATGTACTGATAGTGGGTGAACCTAAAGTTGACCAGATGTTTTACAATGTACGTATCGAGAATCTTTGTTCATTAACGGCTGCAAGAAAGGAAGCAGAGATGATTGGACGACTGCTGGGAGCTCAGCCTTTGTTGGGACAGCAAGCAACTTAGGACGCAGTACTTCACAAGATACACTCAGTGGCTTTCATACATTTCGCTGCTCACGGTAACGCCGAAAGAGGAGAAATCGCGCTTGCCCCTCAGTTTCCCAACAGTGGAATTCCTCAAGAAGACGACTACTTGCTGGCAATGGCTGACATTTCGAAAGCTCGTTTGCGAGCCAGATTGGTGGTCTTGAGCTGCTGTCACAGTGCACGTGGACAGATTAGATCCGAGGGAGTTGTTGGAATCGCTCGAGCGTTCTTAGGATCCGGTGCACGCTCAGTGCTGGTGGCCCTGTGTGCCCTAGAAGACAAAGCAACAGAGCAGTTCATGAGTCGTTTCTACGAGCACCTTGTTCGTGGTGAAAGTGCCAGTGAATCTCTCCGGCAGGCCATGAAGTGGATGAGAGGCAACGGCTATTCTGATGTAGGGCAGTGGGCGCCTTTTCTGTTGATTGGAGACAACGTGACGTTTAACATGGGAAATGAAGGTTTGTTTTCTAAAGATTTATAAAAATTCACGAGGGCTAAGTGTTGACTATTTGAGGAAACGCTCAAATACGCATCTATTTCGCAGAAGCGGACAAAATAATTTTTGGGCTCACAAGAAGTAACGTATTGCAACACCACGTCGACAAAGCTATGTTTTCCATAAACTGATAAACTGAGCATTTGCGTGGAAAATTACGGTACCTGGACATAAAGTTTCCCAGCACTCCTTCAGCCCTCTTTATTGTTGTTTATAACATAGAGGGCAAAATTACTGAATGCTGATTGGTTGAGACAGAGGGCATTTTTTCTTAATTTTCTTTCGGACGAGGGCAAAATTACTAATTCGTGATTGGCCAAGCGCCAAAATTACTCGCATTTGATTGGCTGAGCGCGAGAGCGCGCCATTTGCATTTTGTAGGCGTCTTGAAACGAAAAACGCATTTTGAGTTGTTCAAGACAAGGATCGCTTCAAAGTTTGACTTTTAACCGAGAAGGTTGATAAAAATGGTATGGAAATCGGGTGTTTGCTTGGAGAGGAATTCGAAAAGGTGAACCTACATGTGTTACGGGAAACAGCAAATTGTTATTTGTTTTAAAACTACTGAAAACTTACAGCGACGTGGTCGATAGTTTTTCCAGCGAGAGGAAGCTTCGCAACTCAGGTGACTAAAATTTACTTAGTTAATTGAGTTATAAGTGTGTTTTGTCAATGAACTAGAACTGTATTTATCTCTTAAGATGTATATAATGGTCAGTCTTTCTTGTTCTGTGCGCTGAGCAGCAGTTAAAATGCTTGTTTGGTGAATTGTTTACGAGCGGGTACTTTTATAATTATTGTGATGGCCGGCTGATTGTGTTTCAACGTGTATGGAAAGTTTTCAGAAAATTTTGCCCTCTGTGTTATAAACAAGTAATCGCATCGAGTCCTCGTAGAATTAAGGATAAATTTCACTTGTATTTTCAAAGTTTTCACAAATTGCCCGCGTCGCTGCGCGACTCGGGCAATTTTGTGAAAACTTTGAAAATACGCGTGAAAATTTATCCTTAATTCTGCTCGGCCTCATGCGATTACATATACAAAAACACTAGTGCCTAAACCACGCCCCGAAACCGGGCCATGATAGGTCAGGTGTACGTAAGGATACTTCTTTGGCTTGTCATCGACTACAATTTGATAAAAGATGTTAACTATCAGTATTTGTTTCGATCTACGATTGATAGCAACTTTAAGCAGTTTCTGTTTTTTTCTCAGCTTCTTGTGAAGTGGTTCTTTTTGTTTTTGCCACAGACTGTCTCTTTGAGGGACCTGAAAGAGACTTTCGTGATAGGGCTGAAGAACATCTTCGTTGTAACAAAGTTCCAAGTGATTACATAGCCTGTGTACGGCCGTCCGCTCTTCGAAAAGAGCGGGAGGCTCTACACAGCCTGGTGGTTACATGGATAGAATATTGAAACAAATTTACAACGAACAATGACTGAATGATCATTTACACACATCTCTACAAAACGTAGTTTTGTTTTGTTAGTCTTGTATTGTTGTCAGTTTTCTAATTCTCTGGTCTGTTTTATTCACAGAAAGTTATCTGAATACTAAAAACAAGTTTTAATTATTCATTTTTTTTCTTTTTAGTTTCTAGCCGAAGGTGAGAATAATCTGATGAATGCAACAGACAACCACGCCGGCGATACGCAAGTCTAGATACATTCCAGACGTAGATTCATCTGGCATGTTTCCGAGTTATAGAGTTGGTTTCTATTAATCCAAAAGTCTCTGCGATGCTTTCGAAATTCTCAAAACTTTATGCCCACGATACTTGGTGGAAATTAAAATTAGAGGTCGCCAGTTTTCTTAGCCTCGGCCTAGGCCTTCACGCGCTTATCGAGACACAGTGGAAGGCTTGGAGAGAATCTTCCCGGTGAGCTCCACGGGTGACGACACGTTTAATATTGAGCTAGGACGCCTGGGAACGAGGCTGAAATATTTTAAGGCCGTTTCCAGCGTCGAAATTGTCATATGCTGAATCTAATGCAAACCAGCGGAAAGTATTGTTTTGGCTAATTTGCACTGAATTTGTGACGTTTGAAACGGGTCCAAGATAGTAGTATTAGCAAACCACAAGTTCCTATCGACCATTAGGTTTAAACTAAATACTTAAATCAATTATAATTTTGAGAAACAGATATTTGGATGAGCAAAGGAAGCGGAGGGGTACGTTTAGCTTCTGGGTATTTTTTGACGACAGATTTACGCCCTTTTGTGTTAGGAGAGTAGATGGCTTCCTTCGACGTCCACTTCACTTAACAATGCCCGGGACTGGCCTTGTATAGATGGACAATATTAAAAGCTTTTATTGTGTTTTTGTCTTTAAATAGTGCTTTCAAAGCCAGGCAGAAGACTTCCATGCATATATGAATGTGTTCAGAGCAATGTCTGAACAACGATTGTTTTGCCCCACACATTTGTACATTTGCCTGTTATACACTCTTTTAATAAGTCGCGGCGCCATTTTGAATGTTTAATTAATGACGTCATTCGCGGAGAGCTTTCAGCCGCCATCTTGAATGATCTCATCACGCCTCATCGCACCATGTCAACAGAAGAGACAAAGAAAGGTCAGTCTCAATTGCTGTATCCCGTTCCTATTGTTTTAATTTGCTAATAGGATTATATCCTTTTGACAGGCTCTAATAATCGCAACTGTGCTGTTCCTCTGTGCAAATCGTACGGGGATGTGTTTGATAACAATCGCAACAGATACGTGACTTACCACAAAATACCAAGCAATCAAGAAGTGAAGCAGGCTTGGGTGCAAAGAATTAGAAGCGAGGAAAGCTCAGCGTTTAAAGTATGTAAGTGATTTCCATGAAAGTGCAGATCTTTCCTGTTTCGCAGCTGATCGTCTTTTCGGTGCTCTTTCTAGGTCCAGAAGCACACAGTTGTCTGCTCGCTTCATTTCAGGGATGAGGACTTAGAATATTCGAACTTTAGTGGTCGGTGGTTTGTCAAGACTGGTTGTCTTCCCTCAGTGTTTAAATGTTGGGAGCACAAGCCATATCTCATTCCGAAGTCCCAGAAGAAGAGGAAGTTGAATAAGATTCAGCTTCAATCGAGCGAAACAAGTTGTAAAAGGCAACAAAGTGATCAAAATTACACTGAATGAACACCTGAACCAGCCGAAGTTTTTAAAAAGAAAGTTTACTGCGAAACAAGTTCAGCCCTTGTGTCTGCAGACTTGAAACGTAGTCCTCGACAGCTCAACCAGAACTTTAACTCGTTATTCTTGCATTTGTGTAAATCTGCTCTCGATATTATAGAGCCAGGGATATCTTCGCAGGAAAGCTGGAATAAATCCCGGAAATAAATTAAGTACAAGACAGGTTATATTATGAATATAAATAGGAATAATAAAACAAACAAGTGCTCTAGATAGATTTTCAAAACATACCTCTGCACAAGAACAAACTGGCCGTTCGACAGAGCTTTCCTCTGAGCTCGAGCACGCCATGTTGGCCGCGAGCAAACAGGTCATGCAAAGATGGTGTCTGAAATCTATCCGCGAATGACGTCATTGATTAAAAATTCAAAAAGGCGCCGCGACTTATTAAAAGGGTGTATACGTACCATATGCAGAGTATACAACTTTGTTTCGCCTGCAGTTTTTTTTAGCCGAATATAGGTATTTGAAAATAAAAAGTGGATTTACCGATAAATGTAGGCGGCAATAGAAGTAGTTAAGTTTGAGTATCTCTATCCATTATCCACGCAGTGCATGAAATGCGCGATTTACTCGTAAAGCAGTGTTTTGTACTTTTACGGAAGTTGATTTCTGTGGGTAAATGAATAACAAGTAATTGATTCGTTAAAAAGAAATTTTTCTAGGAGACAATAAATGCGTACATAGTGTCAACTGATCTTAGTGAAATGTTTGCTTTCTTTGTGTATTTTTAAACAGAAAAAATTACCAGATGGAGTTAATAAATGCTGAACATGTACATTGGATAGTTGTTGAACAATGCGAATCAGTCACAAAAGACAAGCTGTTGTTTCCCGGGCCCGGTTTTTCGAAAGTCGATTAGCACTAACCCTTTGTTCAGTGCAGTCCAAGGTTTCTGATTCTCTTGTTTAAAGGCGTTGCCACTGCTAATTCTGCGTGACAAGTCAAATGGTTTAGTGAAAATGATTTACTGGAAACCACGTCGTTATGGAATGAAAACTGACACTAATCCTGGATTAGCTTAACCTTGATTTGGACAACCGGGCCCCGTTGCGTTATGATATAAACTAATTGCGATTTCGAGACGGCAATTCTGCATTATATTGACGGCTAGTTGGAAGGAAATATATTCCGTAGTGTGCGGAGTCGCGAAGCCACGAAGCCCAATACGGAGAATATATCACTTCGTTTTTCGGGCAAAGCAAACGCTAAACTGAGAATTTCCTGCACAGATTGAAAGATAAATTCTTCCAACTTGTCAAGTATTGAAAACGAATCTTTGTATGCGCTATCAAATCTTTGTTTTGCAAAAAAATTATCAAAATATGGACTTTCCTCGCCATAAATCGGTGCTTCACCGAAATAAATTCAAAGCAGCATCTTTATGTAGTTTTATTAGGTTCCAGAAGTCGACAAAACAAGTAAAATAACGCAAACTCGACGACCTTTTCGTTCAAAACTTTTTCAAAAACATGGTTACGTGATTAGCGCGCGCACAACAACAACTCGACAAAAACAATCTATAAAAAACAAATGAAAATCAACAAATTGGCGTCAGTTTCTTATGCGTCTGTCCTCTTATTATCCAACTGTATTAGTTATTGTACAGAAAGCGCACGAAACGAGTACAAATATCCCACGATATTGTACAGTTGGTTATTGTACAGTGCCGTGAGCGCGCTCATCCTGTTGCACTTGTAGTTTTCTTTCAAGTTACTGAGAAAGGTTGAAAAAGGTTACGTTGGATAATAAATCTCTTATTAGATGTTTTGGTGTGAAGTATCGCCGTATATTTCTACTCGTTGTTTGTATTTTGACTCGCCCTGCGGGCTCGCCAAATACAGCACAACTCTTAAAAATACACGGCGATACTTCACACCGAAACATCTAATAAGATATATTTATTGATGATAAATTTCGTCATAACATTGTCAAAGTGTTGTAGTAATCCAGTAATAAAATATTCACAAAATAATCCGCTAAAACACGGTTCAGATTACATGTAATTTCATCGACAGCACAAATTCCCGCTCAACGCCGATTTTCAGGTCTGAATCCTCAATAAACATCCTCATCTTTTCGCTCTAAGGTTGAAATGGTTTCTTTAGTTTTCACCCATAAATATTTGATGATTTCCTCGTTGAAGACTACTAGATTTGTGGTAGAATTCTCGCCTCATAAGAATCTAGCCCTTGGATCGCTAAAAAGTTTGAGAAAACGTTAGCTGCTTGCGTCAGCTTTACGTGTTTCATCCGTCTGTACTCTTTTTGACAATAAAAATTTGCCAATCAGCGCGCGAGAATTCACTCAGTTATTGTAAAATACTTTGTAATTCTCGTCTTACCTTGTTTTTTCGATAGCATGGACTCTAAAGTTGAATATCGTTTTCCTTTATCTTTCAAACGCGATCCTCTATTTTCCGAACCGGCGTGACGAAAAGTGTGATTGTGTGACACAATATTTTGACTATAACGTTACTGGATGACGTAATGTTTAAACTCTGATGACTCAGCTTATCTTTCTTATCGCTTTTATTTGTGCTGAAAAACGCAAATTCACTCAAACGTTGAATGTCGATATAAATTCGCCCACAACTGAGAATGCTCACACCGGGACGACGAAGTATTTACTGTTGTGCCTAGACCTTAAATACAAACAGTGAACATAGCAGTAGAATCAAAATATAACGTTTGATAAACACGAGCTCGAGCAGATCGTCAGAGTATGGGGCACGTCAAGGCATATCTCATGACGTGATGTTTAAATCCGGTTTGCTAACCCGGGAATCCCCTTGCAAAAGTAAACAAGCGAGCGGGGACGAAAGTCGCCCACGCCTTTAAAAGCTAAAGCGCCTGTCGAGCCGCAATCGATTTTGCGCTCACTCGCTTGTTTTTCTTTTCCTTCACTATCTCTGAACGGAAAGAGAGACTGCTCGTAGCCTTTAGCGAACACCACACGCAAACTACACAAATCCGTCGATAATATTCAGATATTTTCGTTCTTTCAATGCAAAAAAACTCGTAACACCTGCCTTATTAATTGATCTCCTTATTAATGACGATTCCTTCGTATCAACTTCTCGCCTCAAATAAACACTCATATCTCTCCGTTCACAAGAACTATCATGTACTGATGGTGCAATCAACTAATATAATTGCATCATCATACTAGTACCAATTCCTTCTCTTCCTAGCCCACGCCGGCAAAACGCAACTGTCCTTTTTGTCCGCTGCGAAATACAAGTTAGCCAATCAGAAACCTTACAATCCACTTCGCAAACCATCCCCCCCCCCTTAAAACGCCAAGGGAAACCGCCTCTCACGCAGCACAATATTACACCGCTCCTATACAAAACGCAATCACATTCACAGAAGCGTGATATGCTCCCGACATTCACAAATCCTTCTGACTGCCACATTTTTACACCCCTCAAAATGTCAATCCCGATAAAAAACTCCTGCGCTAAAAAAATTTCACCATAACCACTGACTAGATCAGACAACACAGCCAATTTCGCATTCAATCCTATTAACTCCTTTACTCAATTGGGCATGCGTTATACAAGACAAATACAAAAAACCTTAAACTTAACAACCCTTCGCCGTTCATATCTTAAGAGGGGATGTCCACTAACATCGAGCGAGTGGCGGCACATGATGAAAAATAAAATTCCCTCATAAATTTTCCACGGATACCCTATGGCAATCTAAGAAACGTGATGGAATTTTTTTCTTGAAATGTTTTTTAAGCCCGAAAAAAAAAAGTAACATGTTTAAGCCACACGTGTCCTGTAAACACGCGAAATAAACGTGTATCATACCTTCTCGTAAACTTCGCTCTGTTTGATTTGCACCCCAGAAAACCCCCATTTTAAGCGAGGAAGTTTGCTTTTAAAGTGTGTAGGAAGTAATTGAGTCCTGTTTTAGATCTGTGAATTAATTTTCAAGGTCATGGCGAGCCGCTGAAAATCACTAAAATTCGCTTGCTTTGAATTTTCAATTTGGCACAGTTTTTCAAGAGAAAGTTTTCCTCCCCGGTAAAACACCAAATCACTTGAAATTCAGAATTCTTGAAAGACGAAATACCATTCTAAAATCAGGTTTAAAAATTAGTTTCGGTCTTTCTGAGCTGCAAAGTATTTTAATAAAGTACCTACTTACTTACTTACTTACTTACTTTTTATCAGCGCCGAGTACAAACGCTCTTAAAATCCCGATAATCATAACATTAACCTGTCAACCAGTACAAACAATAGGCTCGTGCCTCCGACCGAATAGCCGAAAACTTGGAATTTTGTCCTTGTATCCTTTGGTATTTGGATGAAAAGTACAGGATAAAGGTCATATCTAGCTTACCTTGAATAAGATTTTGTCTAAATGCCAGGTTTTGTCAAGTTTTAGGTGTACTGTCCAAGGGCCATCTTGACGCGTGGAATCGACCGTTATCTCCTGGTATCTCCAGATTGACTTTCAACTAATGAATAACGACTCCGCCAACACATTCGCATCCCTTAACGAATGGCAAATGAATTTTTAAAATCTCCCAGTGTTAATTCCCTCAAGAAACTAAATAACTTTGCAGTGATCTCAACATTCATCTCAGAAACCGCACTGTTATTATGGTCTGATTTAACTAAATTTGTCTGTCACGCAACGGGTTCTGGTCAAGTCACAGGATAGGTTTTGGTGATGGGATTGCAAAAATGGGAAAAAAATCGAAAGATTAGGACGTCTGAAATAACTTAAGCTATGAAAAAAATTCCACAAGATAGAAGGCGATGTAAATAGTGATGGTGTTTGTTTCAGCAACTCGACCGGAATGATCCTTTCCCGTTTTCATCCCAGATGCCGGACTGCCTCAATGTAAAAACAAACCGCAGAGATAGCTGGATTTTTTTTCATGATTTAAACTAAAGCATATCGAGGGCTAAAAAAGAAGGCATCCATTTGTTTTTTACAAGTTTCCTGAAAATTTTAAGTTCACTTTTCTCTATAATCGTAAGTTTTCAATGCGTAGCACTTGGCTACAACTGTGTTTGTTTACTCACATTCCGTCCTCCTGTTTGGTGTCATGTTACACCGCCGAAGTTATGCCTGAAATATCTTTGGACTAGTAAAATAGAGTGATACTACATATGACGGGACTATTCACTACGCAATTCTGACCTGTGAAAAGGAAGTTGCAGATTACATAGATGTACATTTTGTGACGCTCTGGCGAGAGGAAAAAATTGTCACGTGTTCACTAGAAGCAGAAAGTATTAGCTTCCGATAGTCTAAAATGGCAAATTTCAAGAGTTCGACTTTTCAAGTCTAATTAATTTCACGGTGAAGGATTTCAATATTATTTGCAAGCCACCAGTGTTGCGTCGAAGAAGACGCCTCGAGAAGCTGCCATTTGCGGAAATAATTTTCTTGTTGGAAATCAGGCGTTGAGAATTTCAGGTGCGGCATTATTGTGTCTTAAGTGCGGATCGGCTTTGAGTAAATGTTCAAAAACTGATAATTTTCGTTAAAAAAAAGAGAAAAAATGGAAAACGCCAGATTTAACACGCAGCAGTTGTAGAGCGCTTCCTCTATATCGCACCATTGTAAAAGGATAGGTTCTTTGGAGTTCTCGCAGTCAGGACCCCTGTCACCGAGTACAACAGCCAATCAAACCATTATCTCCCTTGGCTGCGAATAGAGGTCACTTATTCTTTTCCGAAACCAGTTGCAGGCGTTTGTGCCTCTTACAAGCGATATGAACAAGCAGTTGCTGTTCCAGTTGCAAAAAAGACTTTTCGGGTCACACTTGCAGTGTTGGAATCAGCGATATCCACTCAGAAGTTGAGCTTCGTTGATTTTCTTTTAGCACGCGCAAAAGTATTTTTAATTAGTATTCTTAACATGGACCATTTGCCCAGCCCATCGCTCTTGTCTGGGAATAGCGCAGAGTGAACTAATCAACGTTGGTCATGTTGAGTTCTACCAGGGCTGTCTAAGTATGCCTCGAACGGGAAAATGAGAAAAGCAGACCGTGGAAATGGCAAGTCGGAGTCCAAAGCTATTTTGCAACACATCGGTGTCTTCCCTCCAGTGGGCTCTGGTAAGTACACTTTTTTCTCATACCCACTTTCGTGCATTCCTCGCTGTGATGGCAGACGTCATTAAGCAGCTTAACACTACCATACCAGCCCTGAAGACAGTCAGCTTCCGGCAAGAGAGCGCTGGCTGCTACCACTGTAGGGCCTGCAGGGCCACCATAGTTTGCGCAGGAGTGCTAGGAGCAGAGCTGGGCGTGGTGTTCAAACTCTTGGTTCCCTTCCCTCCCCATGGAAGGAAGGGAGCCTGCGACCGCAAGGCCGGCGGAGACTAAGTCGGGTTCATTTGTCCTCCTAAACTCCGGACACGATATCAAGATCCCGGTGGAGAACCATCCTTAAGTGTTATCCGGTGCGCGTCCATTGCAAGCCGTTTAGTTACCACTTGGAAGGTCGATGGTGTGAATATACAGTTTTCTAAAGAAAGAATCCGTCCGTGTATGAAGAGCATATGGCGTGGGAACTATAAGACCAATAACTGCGCTGAAATCTAAGGCCCTCTCATCTGATGGTCTACCGTCCATAGCAGTGTTCTAAGCGAAACCGAGCTCGCTCTCCTCAACCGTGAGAAGACGCAGAAAAATCGCACAACCAACTGTCTCTTGACAAAAAAGGGGGTTAGTTTCTAGAGAAACTGTGGTGCTGTATCGGTGGGGAAGCGAAACACAAAACTTTGTATTTATCAACTGAGTTGATAAGGTAAATTGAGCCACCGTGAAGAGATTGAAAGCTGACGTTTCGAGCGTTAGCCATTCGTCACAAGGATGGTTCTCCACCTTCGTCACCTGCACTGCTCAGAAGATCAGGCGGAAAGCGACAAAGAGCCCTAAACATTAGGACTCCTTGTCATGATGAGTTTCAACATGAGTTGAGTTTCAAACTCAACTTAATTTCGAGTTTCATGTATAAAATTGTAATCCGCTAGGTTTGCCATAAAATGGTTTCACAAGCTTATAAAGAACGAAAAGGACGATTCCGGCACCCCTGGCCACACCCCTGGTTTGGGCTTGAGTAAACTCAACATACATTTTTACATTCTCACTCCTGTCTTGACCAATTTTTGAAGACCAATGCATAGAGACCTAATAATAATTTCTTTTTCAAAGCCCCAGCAACAGGCAAGGTTTTGGCAAGGCTTCACTGCCTCTAATGATACTGATAAATACATAAATACCGTTAACTGCCACTTATAAGCCCAACCCCCCAGTTATAGGCCCACCTACCTGTAAACAAAAAAATACATCCGGTATAAGCTCCACCGGATATAAGTCGCACTCTAGTTTTCCCTGTTTCCTTAATATTAAGCACTCTCACAGAACACTGCGAAGATGAACTCTGAACTTCTGTTTTGTTACGTTCCGGTTACGTTCGTGTTGTTACAGTTTTGATTTTGTTGTTAAATTAAAATTGAAACGAATTCGATTTATTGTGACGTTTCAAAGGTTAATTAAAAACTGGTAAATTAAAACCGTATTTCGATGAACACTGCTGTGGCTCATTTCGAAACTTAGAAGCCCCCCCCCGGATATAAGCCTCTCCGTTTATAAGCCCACCCAAAACCCTTACAAAGTTGTATAAGCCCAGGGTTGACGGTAATCGGTCCGTGGGTCCACAGGTTTTCAAAGTTCTCATTGCTTTGTTTTTGTTTGCTTGTTTTTTGCTTGCTTGCTTGTTGTTTTTTTTTGTTTTGTTTTGTTTCCTGTGCATTTCACCCTCCAAGTCAAACCCGACGTCAGGTAAAATCAAGTGCGTGACATTTTGTTGCGTGACTCAAACTAAACACGCTTGTAAGCTTTCGGCAAGAAATTATCGTTTCGAAATTTTACAACGAATACAGATCAAGAAAAGACGTCTTACAGGAGAAAACTCTTTTGAGGTTCAAATAAGGCAAAATCATTTTATTCCTGAAGGTTCTTCATTTTAACAAAAGGAGGCGGGATGGAAATAAGTCATTTGGGTTGATTGCCAATACGCGATGCTTCACTGATGTTGTTGACCCCGGACGCCAAGATGGTTATTATGAAAGAGTACGCACAGAACCTGATATTTAGACAATACCATATTCAGGTGAGCTAGACATTACCTTTCTGCTGTGGATTACAACCGAATACCAACCAAAAATTGGTCGTAGGTATGTGCCAATTGTTGACGTGTTAATGTTGTAATTATCGGGATTTTGAGAGCGTTTGTACTCGGCGCTGATAAAGAGCCCGAAACTAATTTTTAAACCTGGTTTAAGAGCGGCATTTCCTCTTTCAAGAATTCTGAATTTCAAGTGATTCGGTGTTTTACCGGGGAGGGAAACTTTCTCTTGAAAAACTGTGCCAAATTGAGAATTCAAAGCAAGCGAATTTTAGTTGTTTTCAGCAGCCTGCCCGCATGACCTTGAAAATTAATCCACAAAAGAATAATTTGACTCAAATTACTTGTAAACTCTTCAACAGCAAATTTCTAAGCTCAAAACAGGATTGTTCCATGACGCGAATTAAACAGAGCGAAGTTTACGAGAAGGTATGATTCGCGTTTATTCGGGGTGTTTGTAGAGACACGTAGTGCGGTAACGGTTTTTAAATTTTTTGGAGGTTTAAAAATAGTTTCTCAACAAAAAATGCCACCACGTTTCTAGAGCTACCATAAGGTATCTCTGGGAGAAAAACGGAGAATTTTGATTTTTCATCATGTGCCACATATTTTCGATTTCGCTCGGTCTTAGTGGACATTGCCTCTTAAATACTGTAAATTAAAAGACAAAAACATAGGAAGGTAACATTCAGAAGACTTATATGCGCATGCGTCTTATATAAGACAGTACCGCTCTTGAGTACCCGTACCACAAGCTTTACAGCACTTTCTTCTTATTTTAAGCCAACTTGCTTTCATGAAAAGCCGTGTCCATTTTATAAACGGGCGGTCGCCATCATGGCGACGGCCGGTTAATTATCAGTGTGTAGTTAATTCCTTTCCCCGGATCACAACCCCTCTTTTTCCACTGAAAAACGACAGGTGATCTGCACGTAGGTGCGACACTAAGGGAATAAAATGACTTTTTGAGGGAATATTGTTTATTTGCGCCCGCGTAGTGTCATTTGGCCACAAATGACACTACAAGGGCGCAAATAAACAATATTCCCGAAAAAAAGTCATTTTATTATCATTATTATCAATAAACAAGGCCAAATGATATTAAGAAATCTGACAAATTTAATGAGGCTTTTCCATAAATATACAATTTGCTCTGAATGAGTTGACCCAATACTTCAAATAAACTCAAAATTATCTAACTATCTAATTGCCGGCACAAGTTACCTGCGAATTCAATCCAATAAATTAGCTGTGTTTGAAAGAAAATAGGCTGAAAACAGCTAAAAGTCTCCCGAAAAATCCAGCAATAGACAATAAAAGATACAAAGATGGAAAATACAAGGATAATCACTTAGTCAGTACACGTTTCTACTCACTGTCACTTTCGATTACTACTCGGCGTCGTTTTACGGTTTCGCTTTCTGTTGAATGAGAAGGACCTGCACTCTGATAGATGTTCAAAGTTCCGATTTGAATGTGCTGAGTGCAGTTCGGATATGGCTGGGCTAACGAGAAAAACTGACTCTGCAGTGACTGAGAAACTGAAGTGATTGCACTAGCACCGGCGATGTTGCTGCTTTCGGAATTTGTTGATGAGCGGTGTGACTCTTGAGATGTTACTGAGGACGAATGGCCATCAAACGCTTCTTGCAAAAGCCTGGAGCAATGCCTTTTTTGTGCACTTGAAGTTTGAGAAATGTAGTGAGTCAAGCTTCTTTCATCTTTGTGTTTAGTGATCTCGCAAATCTGTTTGGCGTCAACTCCGCGCTGAAACAGAGATGTGACTGTGGAGGCACGAATGCAGTGATTCGTGTATTTTTCTGACAATTCGGCTTTCAAGGAAATGTTTTCCATGAGTTTGGCGATCTTGTTTTTGCCAAGCGGCTCATTTCGAAACCATTGTGATCCCTCTTTCTTGAAGTGCTTGTTAGGTGTTTGAAACAGAGCCTGACAGTTTGGATTAAGGAGGAGGATGTAAAACTCGAAAGAACTAACGGGATCAAGCGGCGACGAGTTTTCGTACATTCGCACATCGGAATAACTTTGGTCTTTTTGCTTTGACCCTCCTTGATAGTTCTTTGTTTGTTCAGTTTGCATTTCAGTAACATACCGTGCTCCTGAGTCATCTTTTTTTATGCCGAACGACTGCTTGGTGAGTTCTCGCCTACCTTCTCTACCACGGCGCCCAAAATAGAAGCAGATTGAAAACCACACAAACTCAAGAAGTCGCTCTGGTTCTGTCCATGCAGTTGAACCTAAACCTCCAGAAAAATATTCTCGTAGCTTCGTCATATCTCCAGCTGCAATTGCAGATTTATGCATAGGTTTAGGATTCATTTCTTTAGTGTACAGTTTGCATTTTGCCTCGAACATCTTGTTCGCAGGAAGAAATTCTTTGTCTTGTAAAATGTTTATAGTCCTGCTGAATGGGGCTGAAGTTAGTTTTCGATGAATCGCTGCTCGTATGCCAGTGAGGGTACTAGGGGTTAACGGTTGGCCCTTTTCCGATTTAACCTCCGCATAAAACTTCCTTAGAACTTCGTTGAGCTCCGCCGAAGTAACAGAATTCAGATCGACGTTGAGCTGTCGTTTCTCGCACCATTTCTCGAATTTCTTAATACCCCAAGAAGTGGCTCTTTTGGTATTTTCGGCTTGAGCTTGTGCTTCGATTTTATCCAATTCTTCCTTTCCCAGATCCGAGTTTTGACTAGAATCTTTAACTTCTTCCATTTTCGAAAGCTTAAACCTTATTTCTTTAACTTTCCGTTGATTGGGAAACTTTGTGCTTCAAACTGAACTTGCCGAATGGTTTTCCCGCGTCGGCGACGCTGATTGGTTAAAATTAATCGGATGATGAACCAAGAACCAATCAGCTGCAGGGCCGTTAATGCATTAACGGCCCGCTAGGAGTCATTTGCGGCCCGCAAAGCGCGTGTTTACGATAGGGCGGTTTTCAATTTGGCCGCGTGTATTGATAATAATAGTCTTTGGCTGTTTTGAAAAAAAAAAAAGGTAGCAGCGCCAGCTTTTTTACAAGGTCAATCGTGACATTACGGTATGGAGTATATCTCGTGGCCTTCGCAGAACACAAAAGTAATACGGAAGAATGGGGGAGAGACGCTGCCTTTATGGAGTAGTACTAGTGTCTAATTGCAAACGTCCCTTCCCTCCCCTTGTTAGATTCATCCAATTTCGTACAAGCTTTTCCTCACCCCACTCCCCGAAGGGCTGAGTTTATAATACGAAATCGCTAACGAAGATTTTTTGAATTTCGCGCTCAGGTATCTGACTGAGGTCGGTTCCTTTAAGCTTTTGTCTTATCAACCAAAGATTATTGAAATTTCAAACAAAAGAAATGCCCATAAAAGGAGCGAAATTATGCCATAGTGTCTACCAAAATTTAAAGGCAAAATTCGATATGAGACACGAAGTTTGATCAGAAGTTCTTAGCTTCCAAGCGTGATTTAGAGGAGAAAGAAGCTGTTACTCAGTTGCACTTAAAGAAACTAAAAACTGAAACGAAGGCGTCCAATTCCTTTAATTTTAAAGGAAACAAGGTGCAGTTTGAATTTAATACTAGGCTGTTTGGCGCGGTAGAGGCTGCCAGCAAGAACATTCTAAAAGGAAATTATTCGGCAGCGAATTATCGAGCTTGAAAGAGCGAAAACGCTTATCAGCAAACGCGACAAGTTAATTCGTTTTGCGGATAAGAGTCCCGCTGGGTGGACAGCCGTGGAGAAATATGAATCAGACGAACTCGCGGAAGATTCTGATGACGAAAAGAAACTCCGCTCTGCTGAAAGAAGAGAAGTGTTCCAACTGATGGACAACATCAAGCTTCGCTGACCAGACTGGGACAAGATGGGTATATCTTACCTATTTAGTTAAATCTCTAGGAGACTTTGACCCAGTTGACATTATTGGGGACTCTGTTGATGCACCTGTTCAATCGATTGTGTTTGTCCTGAATATGAGGAAGAGGCTGTTAGTGTTAAAGTCAAAGGTAGACTTAAGCTTAATATCGCTTTTTGGGAGCACATAGGTACTTCTTTGTTTATTCGTCAAATTATTTTGCAGGGATACAAAATTCCCTTTATTTATACTCCAGCTACAGCTCAGTTTCCTAACAATCGATCTGCTATTCAGAATAGTGATTTTGTTGATCAAGCTATTTTTGATCTTTTGGCTGTCGGTTCAGTGGTCGAGTGCGAATGTGCCCCAACCGTCGTGAACCCCTATCTGTTTCCATCCAGTCTAATGGTAAGAAGAGGCTTTTATTAGACTAACAGTACCCTAATTATTATGTTAAGAAATCCAAGGTGAAATTTGAAGATGCTAAAACTATGCTTCATTCTTTTATTGATTTTTCCCAGATTTGGCTTTATTCTTTTGAAATTAAACCTGGTTACCACCATATTGATATTTTCCCGCCAGATCAAGACTTTTTAGGGTTCTCGTGATCAACGGGGGAGTAATCCGTTGTCACAAATTTACTGTATTTGTCATTTGGCTTGTCTACCGGGCCTTACATTTTCACCAAAGTAATTAGGCCCTTAGTGAGGTACGACGGACTAGGTGTCTGTTCTGCGTTTTCTGATTGTAGTTCGCAGGCGTTGGCTGTTAAATCGGACTTGTTTAATGCCGGTTTTGTCGCGAATACCCAGAAGAGCGTCTGGCTACCGGTTCAGTCTTTAATTTAAGATGGTTGGGATATTCTTGGGATCTGAAGAATAAATCTGTCAATTCCTGATGACAAGATTGAGAAATTGCTGCTCAGTAAGGCGCCTGTTCGTAGTAGTTTGCAATCAGACAACTGGCTTCCTTCACGGGTAGTATCATTTCTAATATGCTTGTTTTTGGTAATGCATGTAAGTTTATGATCAAAAGTTTTCATAGGGCTCTTAATCAGAAACTAGGGTGGGAGTCTGATGCCGTTTTGGATTCATGTGCTCGCAAAAAAATTAGAGTTCTGGAAGGCCAACGTGTCTAGTCTTAATTCAGGGTCCCTTCACCAAGTTGTGCAGAGACCTACTCGAATTGTATATTCGGATGCTTAAGCGCTGTGGGTTGTGCTGCATGCTTTCATATCTATTGATAATATGCCTATAGCGCATAAGAACTGGGATTCATTGGAGATGAAACAAAGCTCCACTTGGAGGGAACTTCATTGTGTCAACCGCTTTGTCTTTTAAAAGTTTTGTACATCTTTTGTCGGGCAGTGCTGTCAAATGGTTTACAGACAATCAGGCAGTTCCTTTGATCGTTGAATCTGGTAGCATGAAAGAACATTTGCATCAGTTAGCAGTGGATATATTTTATACTGCCAGAGAGATAATATCGAGATTGATGTGCAGAGGATACCTCTTTTGCTTAATGAGAGGGCTGATTATTTGAGTAAGATTGTGGATTATGATAACTGGATAATCTAAGATTGCTATTTTCGTGCAGTCACCTCCCTCTGGGGGCCCTGTTCAGTTGACTGTTTTGCTAGTTCCCTTAACCGCAAGGTTCCTAGGTTCCTAAGTGCTTTAATCTGGATTCTCTAGGTGTTGATTCGCTGGCATTTAACTGGGTCGGCGAGACTTGTTGGCTGGTGTCTCCTGTTTCGCTGGTGAAAAAAGGTTATTCGTCATGTTTGTTTCGGTCAGTGCAAAGGAATCTTAGTAGTCCCTTATTGGCCATCAGCCCCGTTTTGGCCTTTTTTGATAGAGCGTGGAGGGGTATTCAGACCTTTTGTTCGTGACTTCCGCTTTGTCGAGAACGGTAGAGATGTTTTCCTACACGGGTCGAATAAAAAATCTCTCTTTGGTTCTGAGAATTTTAGTACACCAGTTCTGTTTTTGTTGCTCGATGGACCTGTTCGGTAGTGGCCTAGAGAGGCTAGTTATTATGAGATGTTGGCTGCTTGGCTATATCTCGCAGTTAAGTTGGCGGTTTAACATCGAAGGCCACTGGGCCATGCAGTTTTGCGGGCTATTAGCCGTTAGGTGTGTTGATCACATTTTTGACGCCATTAGGCCATGCAGTTAAATTGCGGGCTATTAGGTGTGTTGACCACATTTTTGCCTGCATTTGTGTGTTAGTAACTCTTAACGGCCGCTGGACCGCGGTTTTCATACTTACATGCTTTTGTTTGTTTATTATTTTTATAGGTTTACAAGTTGGACATGCATGCGTTCGCATTGAACTGGTTGGCGTCCTCAGAAGTCCCGAACTCCGAAGGTTAGCAGTGTTTGCTCTTACGTGCCATTCAAGTGAAGACTCCTTCGACGACAGAGCGATATTCAAGAGCTTTCCAGAAATTTAGAGATTGGTCTTCGTGCCATGAGGACATTGCTTGTTTGCCGTCCAATGAGCTGTAGTTGCCCTCTATTTTGAATTTTTGTTACAAAATAATTGGCCGTACTCTACACTTGAATCTGCTTGTTATGGCATTCACTGGGCGCACAATTTGTATGGTTTTCCAAGCCCTTGCGATTCGAAATTAGTTAAGAATATTCTTTGAGCTGGTAATAGGGAATTAGCAAAACTTGTGTCCAAAAAAAGATCCTGTTACTCCTGAAATGATTGCAGAAGTGTACAATAGGTTTGCAGGTCCTCCTTCCAATCTTTCAGATCTTCGTTTGGCTGCAATTTGCGTTACCGCTTTTACTTCTTTTCTTCGTTATAATAAATTAGCAAATTTCCGTTGCTCAGTGTTATTTTAAATTTCGTGATACTTTTGTCAAGTTGTACTTTTTTAAGAGTAAGAAAGACGTTTAAAGTGATGGTGCCAATGTGTTATTGGCAAAAACGGGCCAGGGTCTGTCTCTTGCCCTTCAAGATGCTCAATAGATATACTTCTGCCGCTAATTTAGATCTGTCCTCTTACGTATGAATGGAGAAGGGCACTTAGGAGAGAAAAGAGATAAAACTGTGTATTTTACCCGTCTGCGGCATTGGATTAGAGTATAAGAAGCATTATTCTCTAGAGGAACAATCTTTGCTCTGTTCTGTCACCGTTGGGGACGCAAGGGTAGACAGTCGGGGCGGAAGAAAGATAAAGAAGTCTGAAATCAGTGCCACCAAAAGATAACGAAACGAGCTCCATAATTTATCTCATCCCCAACTCGTTTGCTTAAAGAGTGTAATTTTGACCCTAAACTTTCAATTCTCTTCTTACATTCTTGAGAGGAAAACCGTATGAAATCTTTGCGAGGTAAAACACTTTGTTGATCCTGTTTCACGTTAGGTTTCCGGGGATACGATCACTGAAAAAATGATTAGTTGTGTTGAAAATGAAAAGGTTTCCTGGTCATGTCATAAAGTGCATTTGGCATGAAAAGATCACGTTAAAATATTGGCAGGAAACTGAAACTGTATACAACACAACGTAATCATGCCGAAAGCAGAGGTTTTAATTCCGAAATGCGAGGAAACGAAACATTTTATTCTAAATGCTGAAAGCGAAATACCTTCCGTAAAAAATTGCAGTTATGAACTGAAAGCTGTTTGGAAAGTGAAATGTTACAGTCAGAATATAATTCCGAGAGCTGTACACTAAAACCACATTTCGCCGAAACCTGACGTATTCAATAGGACAAAGATGACACTGATAATGGATGAATTCTAAATTTCTTTTGATTGGCTTCACTTGATAAGGTACATTGATAGTTCATGTTTTTCGCCTTCATGCAATTGAATACCAAATTTCAGTCAGTAACCAATACTTATGTTTCGTTTGTAGAAAAAAATCGTCGGTGGTGACCGCCCATCTCCTTTAGTTTCAGTTGATATAAACTGAAACGGGAAACAATAGGAGAACCTCTTTATACACAGGAAGCTGGAAAGACTAACAAAATAGACAATTCGGTACAAAATTCCAGGTATGTGTTTTGACTAAAGTAATTGTTAAGAACTTCTGGGCACTTCAAATCATAGTTAATTGCAAACTGCAATGTTGTAACTGGTAAGATATCTTGGAGCAAAATAAATTGATTAACTGATTGACTGATTAAATTTACAAAAACTTGTGCCAAAAGAAAATTCAAGACAATTGAAAACGTTATGTATTCAAGACCTCTGGTATTTAATGGCTTGCCTTTAGTCAGGGCTAATTTTGACAACTCGAGATCAAGGAAACGTTTGAAAAGAAAGTGTATTGTGCTTTGCTTCCGCGCAGTTGAAATTGACATGAACACAGAGGGAAATTTAATCATGACCGCTGGTATCTTGAAAAGGTGGGTTGAAATGCGCCAAATGGTACAAATGATAAAAATGATCATTTAAATTGGCGCTAAAATTTGTCTTTCTAAAAATAATATAGTCTTAAATGAAGGTAAACAGCATATAATCGGAAATTCCTCGAATTCGAGGAAAATCCCTTGTTTAGTTTTGGTCAGAAAAAAATAAACTGAAAAGCAGAAACCAATGATAAAGATTGCATTACTTGTATCAGAACAGAAGTCATTTGAAAGATGGTTTTGTTCACGTGCACGGGCCTTTGAATTCCTTGTCTAGCAACTAAGAGTGACGTCATTCAATACTATCACTCACCTTGTTATAATTCCCTTGTCCTTGCCTATAGTCAGTAAGCAGGATAAAATTTATCTAATGTCACTAATCTATCATATATGCGTAAATACTAGACTCAGGATTTAGATTAATTTCTTTTTATTTCTTTCTGTCCATTATAGAGCAGACTCATGGACATCATTGTCAAAAAGCTTTCGATTGGTGTACTTGTTGCCGATTTCCTTCTTAACACCAGTCGTGTCCTACAAGCCATCGAGTTGTACAAGGAATCCTTGATTGTCGTCAACAACATTCCTTTTGAACATAGCCAGGATATCATCAATTTATGTTACAATCGCTTATATCAAACGATGGTTCATGCCTACGGATGTATTTATGACCACATAAATGCAATGGAATGCTGCAAAAATCTTTTGGTTATATCCCGCAGATGCGGTGACCGATCCGGAGAAGCCGCTGTAACCCAAAGACTGGCAATCATCTATAGCCATCAGGGTAACCACACAGAAGCAAAAAATCTCTGCAAAAAGGCGCTCAGCATCATGATAGAAATCGGCGATAGACAAGGAGAAGGGGCGTGTTACGGAGTGTTAGGAGCGGTTTTTCAGCCACTCGGTGAATATGGCAAGGCGAAAGAATATCTCCAGAAAGCACTTACGATTAGCAAAGAAATTGAAAACAGGGAAGGTGAAGCAACCGAATACGGAAATTTAGGAGCTGTGTTTGAATCTCTTGGTGAACATGTCAAGGCTGAAGAACATTTTAAGAAATCACTCAAGATAAGAAGAGAAATCGGCGACAGACAAGGGGAGGGAACATGTTATTTAAACCTAGCGTCTGTATTTAACTTTTATGGAGATTTTGCCAAGGCGGAAGAATATCTTCAAAAAGCAGTACAGATCAGCAAAGAAACTGGCGACAGAAGAACGGAAGGATCATGTTATGAACATCTGGGAACTATGTTTCATAAGCATCTTGATGAATATGCCAAGGCTAAAGCATATCTTAAGAAAGCAGTTGCAATCAGCAAAGGAACTGGTAGCAGAGAAAGAGAAGCCAAGTCCTATATCAGCCTAGGAATTCTGTTTGAATCTGTGTGTGAATATAGCAAAGCTCACGAATATCTTCAAAAAGCACTGGCGATCGGAAAAGAAATTGGTGCCAGAAAAATAGAAGCCGAGTGTTATGGCAACCTGGGAGTGGTGTTTACATCTCGTGGTGAATATGATAAAGCTAAAGAATATCTTCAGAAAGCACTTAAAATGGAAAAAGAAATTGGTAACAGGAAAAGAGAAGGAACACATTACGAAAAACTAGGAGTTTTGTTTCGAAGTATTGGTGAATATGGCGAGGCTGAAAAATATTTCCACAAAGCGCTTGCGATCCTTAAGGAGGTTGGCGACCGAAAACATGAAACCAGTTGTTATGCAAACCTCGGAGCTGTGTACTTTCAACATTTTGATGATCATGGCAAAGCTGAAAAATATCTTCATACAGCACTTGCGATGGCAAAAGAATTCGGTAACAGAAAAGTAGAAGCTTTCTGTTATTCACACCTGGGATATGTGTTTTGGTCTCTCAGTGACTATGACAAAGCTGAAGAATATCTGCAGAAAGCACTTGAAATCAGAAAGGAAATTGGCGACAAACAAGGGCAAGCAATGGATTACGGAAACCTAGGGACTGTGTCTCTATGTCGTTGCAAATATGGCAGGGCCAGAGAATATCACGAGAAAGCAATTACAATAACTAAAGAGACGGGAGACATTAGAAACGAGTTAACTGCTCATGCTAATTTTGCATTGATAATGTTACTGGAAGGAAACATAATCGGAGCCTTTTCGAGTCTCTTTGAAAGCATCCAAAAATGCGAGTATCTACGAACTTATTTAAGAGGCAATGACCAATTTAAGGTATCATTTTTAGACGGCCAGAATGCTTCTCTCTACCAGATTCTCAGTCACCTTTTTTGTTCCGTTGGCAAGCTCAGTGAAGCTCTCTGCGTTGTTGAGCTGGGACGGGCTAGAGCCCTGGCAGACTTAATGTCAGCTCAATACTCTGTTGAAAAAGAGATATCATTTGATCCGCAGTCTTGGGTTGGTATTGAAAAGGTAATGAAGAAGGAAAGTGACTGTACCTGTTTGTATATTTCCTATGTTGATAATTGTATGTTTCTAAATCTATGGATTCTTAAAGCTAACAAACCGATTCTTCTCCGACAAACAAACGTCAATGACAGTCTTAATAACAAAGGATTGGTTATTAGAAGCGTGGATGAAATTTTTAGTAACGAGACCTTCAGAACTTTACCTTTTGTGACCCAAGAACACTGCGAAGATAGGTCGTTGTTTTCTAACCACTCCACACATCTGAAATCTTCGTTGGGAGATGGCAATGCAACTGTTCGCATTGTAGAGGAGGAGGAAGATGAAGATCAACGTCCCGATCCAACACTCGCTGGGTGTTACCAAATGCTCATCTCTCCTGTAGCTCACTTGCTTGACGAACCTGAAATTCTCATTGTTCCTGATCGCCACTTGTCCAAAGTTCCGTTTCCAGCTTTAAAAGATGAAACCGGAAAGTACTTATCGGAGAATTTCCGAATCCGCATCATTCCCTCTTTGACAATTCTGAAGCTCATTCAGGACTGTCCAGCAGACTATCACAAACAGACTGGTGTACTGATAGTGGGTGAACCCAAAGTTGACCAGGTTTATTACAGGGGACGAATCGAGAATCTTTGTCCATTACCTGCTGCAAGAAAGGAAGCAGAGATGATTGGACGACTGCTGCGAGCTCAGCCTTTGTTGGGACAGCAAGCAACAAAGCAGGCGGTACTTCATAGTATACACTCAGTGGCTTTGATTCATTTCGCTGCTCACGGTAACGCTGAAAGAGGAGAAATCGCCCTTGCCCCTCAGCTTCCTAACAATGGAATTCCACAAGAAGACGACTATTTGCTAACAATGGCTGACATTTCGAAAGTTCAACTGCGAGCCAAATTGGTAGTCTTAAGCTGCTGTCACAGTGCACGTGGACCGATTAGATCCGAGGGAGTTGTTGGAATCGCTCGAGCGTTCTTAGGATCAGGTGCACGCTCAGTGTTGGCTGCCCTGTGGGCCCTAGAAGACAAAGCAACAGAGCATTTCATGAGTCGTTTCTACGAGCACCTTGTTTGTGGGGAAAGTGTCAGCGAATCTCTCCACCAAGCTATGAAGTGGATGAGACAAAACGGTTTTTCTGACGTTGGGCAGTGGGCACCTTTTATGCTGATTGGAGACAACGTGACGTTTACCTTGGGAAAGTGAAGGTTAGTTTTCTAAGGATCTACTAAATTTCACGCGTACCGAGTTCTGACTACTTGAGGGAACGCTCAAAGGGGCATATTTTTCTTAGATTCATAGAAGCGGGATTAGTGATTTTGTGCTTCAGGAGGGTAACGTATTTCAACATCGGCCATGTTTTAAATAACTGAACAACAGACCATTTACGCGAAAAATTACGGAACCAGGACATGTTGTTTGTTGGCTGCCCTGCAGCCTTCTTTGCTGTTGTAAATACACTAGTGTCTAGACTACGCCCCTAATCAATCGATCTACGATTGAAAGAAACTTTAAGCGCATCTTTTGTTTTGTCTTGGTGTTGTGAAGATCATTTGGTTTTTTTTCACACACTGTAACTTTGAAGCACCCGAGAGAGACGTTCGCGATAAGTACGAAGAACGTCGCCTTCGTACAAAGCCCCAAGTGACCTCATAGATAGGAAATTGGAGCAAATTTACAACGAACAATGGCAAATCAAATTTAATTAATGATCATTTATGCACCCTCTACGACTTAAAGTTTTTTTCGTTAGTCTTGTAGCATTGTCAGTTTTTCTAATTTTTGGGTCTGTTTGATTAACAGACCGTTGTCTGGATGCTTAAAAACATAAAAGTATTCATTGTTTTTCTTTTTAGTTTCTAGCCGGAGGTGAGAATAATGTCATGAGTGCAACAGCCAACCACGCCACAATGTGACAGTGTGGATGCCAGACGTGGAATCATCTGACATGAGAGCAGTTATGGAGAAGGGACCTTTCCTTTGTCCAAAAGTCTCTGCAATGCTTTGAAAATTCTCAAACTTTCTGCCCACCACACTTGACGAAAGTAATACGGGAAGTTAAAACCCAGCCTCGTCCCAAAGCCTTTATGCGTTTATCGGGAAATTAGCTTGGAGACTATCTTCCGGATGAGCTCCACGAGTGACCTCGCGTTTAATAAGCTGAGGGCGACCTGAAACGAGGCTGAAGTACGGAATTTTAAGGCTCGTTTCAAATCAAACCTAATGGCAATCAGCGTAAGGAATTATTTGGCTTATTTGCATTGAATCAGGCACATGAATAGTTTGGCGTTTGAAACTTGTTTTTATTAGCGTCAGTTTTACCTAGATGCTACAGTCATTTACAATTTTGAAGCTCCCTGGGTAGTTTTTGTCCGTAGATTTACGCATTTTAGCGGTATGAGACTAGATGGCTTTCTTCAACGTCCTCCTTTTTTAATGTTTTCATTTATTTGATTAAATTAATATTTACACAGAAACATCTAATTTAGAGTGCACTTCACTTGATGACGTCCGAGGTTTTCTTTGCTGGACAATATTATTAAAAGCTTTTATTGGGTAAATAACACCTTTAAAACCGTAAAGAAAGCTTCCATGCATGTTCCAACAATGATTTATTTTCCCCCTCACATTTGCTTTTCATATGCACGGTATTCAACTTAATTTTGCTTGTTTTCCGAAAGCCGATTGGAGGTATTACCAATACTAAGGCAGGTTTATTGATTTACTGATTTGGTGGCATTAGACGCAGTTATCTTTGAGAAATGTTTTTTGATTACATAAAACGTTCAATCTACTTTTAAAGCATTGTTTTGTACTTTTACAGAAGTTTGTTTCTGCGTGTAAATAAAAGAACAAATGATTGATTGATTGATTGATTGATTGATTGACTGATTGATTGATTGATTGATTGATTGATTGATTGATTGATTGATTGATGGATTGATGGATGGATTGATTGATTGATTGATTGATTGATTGATTGACTGATTGATTGATTGATTGATTGATTGATTGATTGATTGATTGATTGATTGATTGATTGATTGATTGATTAATGGATTGATCGAGCCATCGAGCGAGTGACTGAGTGGGTGGGTGAGTGACTTTTATGTACTCCAAAATCCTTTACACAGGGAAGAGGGGTGAGAGATCTTAGATCCCTACTAGCTCTCCCCTCGCTTAAGGATTTCTTTGCTCCCGCTATCCGACTTTCATTTTCACTCCTTTGTGCTAAAATTGTCATGTTGTTATCCTTTTAGCAAGTACTTTTTTCCATGCATGAGAATAACTTATCCTGTCACGCGAAACAAACATAGAGCTGGTACTGGTGCGCATGGTAGTCTAGTCTGCTCCCAGTACTATTCTCTCAGGCTCGTTCGACTGGTGACGCCTGGCAGCTAGTCTCCAAAGGTTTGTCTGCGCATGATAATTTAGTCCTCTACGTTTCAAGGGGTCTACTCATTAATACTAATTAACCAGAAAGGAACAGGTAAACAAAGATGGTGTATAAAAATAAAGAACTCCCAGAAACGGGGTTCTGAGGCCCTGAAAATGACGGTAATTCAATAATTGACTACTTTCAACTGGCACAACGCTGTCAGCTAGGCAATCCAATACTCTGATCGACTTTTAACCACTTTTGATTGATGAACAAACACGAGAAACACCGATTATTTCGATTCTGTTTGTTTTTTTCTAAGGTCATTGTATACTTTCCCAAACATGATTTTGAAAAGGAAGTTTATTAGAAGACAGCAAATGTGTACTGTGTATGTTTTAGAGAATTTGTTCTTATATTTTCATATTTTCAAACAGAAAAAAAATTACTAGATAGGCTAATAGTTGTTGAACATGCGCTTTGGTTTGTTGAACAATACGAATCAGTTACAAAAGGCAAGATATTATTTCTCCGTTCCTTAATAAAAACAGAATTCGATTGTGATTGAGCAATGAAGGGTTTGAATAAGACACTCGGCAGATTATCTGCCAAGTGACACCAGTCTTAGAGGCCTTGGGTTAGTATTTGGGGAGTTCTGGGGACCAAAGTAATAAAACTGAAAGTAAATTTACGAGGTTAAGGTCTGACAAGCTGTACGAGATATCAGTTTACATTTTGGTTTCGAAAAAAAGCCACCTACAAATGCAAAACATATAAAGCAGGCCTTTCTCGTCTCTAGGGCGACCATATAATGCCCACTCCTGCTTCAACCCTAGGCATTCGTTTCTTTTACGCAGCTTGAAAGGCAAAAGCTGTACTCTTCTAGTCAGAAAGTACATTTGGCAAGCTAAGAATAGCATCATGTTGCAATATTGGCGGAAAACTGAAACTGTTTACACTATAACGTAACCGTGCAGAAAGCAGAGATTTTAGATCCGGAAGGCAAGAAAATGGAACTCTCTATTTTAACAGCCGAACTGAGCGGAATAGCTTACGTAATGCCGAAAACTGAAAGCTAGAATTTATGTTCGGAAAGTGAAATCATTGTAATCAAAATATAATGCTGAAAGCTGTGAGTAAACCACAATTCGGTGAGAGCTGACGTATAGAACATAACAGGGACGACACTGTAATGGGTATTAAGCGTGTGTATTTGGCAAAGAATGTTTGTTTTTTAGGGAAAGTCGCCTCTGGTATCCGCTTATTGCCTTTAGTTTCATTCTAATGACTGAAAAGGAGAATAGAACACGGTAAGTCTGGCTTGGCAGATTTATCAGTAATGAGATTGTGAAAATGACTGCTATGGAGGGAAACCCGGCTGATTTAAGTAGTACACTAAATGATTTCAGCAAGCAAAGGAGGTACAATACGCATGATTCTCAAGAATAAAGGTTTCGGTTCAGTACTATGATAAAGTTATACTTCGTTCTAGAAGAGTATTTCACTATCAAAGACCTACAGACGTGTTATGCCATTTATTGTACTGCAAATCATTTAATAATTTTTTTATCATAGCGTCTTACTCACAGAATCAAGGGTGTGTAACTAACACGCGGTTCAAATGTCGCAGTTGTGCCGTGTCGAGCTCAATTGGATCAAAAGAAGGCGCCTAATTATCTTTTGTTTCATATGAGTTCGACACATAAACCTGGGGACTACATGTAACTTTCTCGGTAAATATGCAAAGACTAGAGAATATTCCGAGAAGGCACTTAAATTATGTAAAGAGATTGGGGACATTGAAGCCGAGTTTCTTTGTCACTTTCACTTTACATTTGACACGCTGTTGGAAGGAAACATAGATGAAGCTTTTGTGAAACTCTTGGAAGTATTCTAAAGTTTGAGGATATGAGAACTTTTCATGTAAACAATGATCAATTTAAGGTATCTTTTTTAGACGTCGGGTACATTTTTATCTACCGAGTGCTAAGCGAACTGTTTTGTATGACTGGGAATCCCAGTGAAGGCCTTTACGTCGTAGAACTTGGACGGGCCAGAGCCCTGGCAGACTTGATGTCAGCTCATTACTCCGTTCCACAGATATCAATGACTGATCCGCAGTATCGGGCTGGTATTGGAAGGATTATTCAGATAGCTTTTACTTGCCTGTGCGTTTCCTATGCTGAGGAAATGTTGTTGTTGTGGATTCTTAAAGCGGAAAAACCGATACTTTTCCGGAAAATTACGCCAATGACTGTTTTGATACCAAAGGATCAGCCGTTAAACGAAACGTGGATGAAATCTTTGGGAACGAGGCCTTCAGAGGGTTTCACAATTTACCTCGAGAGCACTGCGAAGATCGATCCTTGTTTCCTTCAAACACTAGTTACCTAACACGTAAGTCATTTCTGACAGGTGACCTTGAAGCTTTGCGGCTTGTGGAAGACGAGGCAAACGAAGATCAACGACCCGATCCGACTTTTTCTCAATGTTACAATATGCTCTTTGCTCCTGTGGCTAGCTTGCTTGACGGACCTGAACTAATCATTGTTCCTGACCGCCACTTGTACAAAGTTCCATTTCCAGCTTTAAGTGATGAAAACGGGAAGATTTTTAGCAGAGACCTTTCGGATCCGTATGGTTCCCTCTTTGAAGACTCTGAAGCTTATCCAGGACAGTCCAACAGACTATCACAGTCAGACCGGTGTACTGATGGTGGGTGAACCTAAAGTCGACCAGGTGTTTTACAAGGGTCAAATCGAGAAGCTTTGCCCACTGCCTGCTGCAAGAAAGGAAGCACAGATGATTGGACGACTGCTGGGAGCTCAGCCTTTACTGGCACAGCAAGCGACTAAGGAGGCAGTACTTAATAAGATACATCTGGTGGCTTTGATACATTTCGCTGCTCACGGTAACGCTGAAAGTGGAGAAATCGCCCTTGCCCCTCAGCTTCCCAACAGTGGGATTCCTCAAGAAGACGACTACTTGCTGACCATGGCAGGCATTTCGAAAGTTCGTTTGCAAGCCAAACTGGTCGTCCTAAGCTGCTGTCACAGCGCATGTGGACAGATTAGATCCGAGGGAGTTGTTGGAATCGCTCGAGCGTTCTTAGGATCCGGTGCGCGCTCAGTGTTGGTGGCTCTGTGGGCCCTAGAAGACAAAGCAACAGAGCAGTTCATGAGTCGTTTCTACCAGCACCTTGTTCGTGGGGAAAGTGCCAGTGAGTCAGTCCCTTCTCCAGGCCATGAAGTGGATGAGAGATAACGGCTATTCTGGCGTGGGCCAATGGGCTCCATTTATGCTGATTGGAGATACCGTGTTCTTTAATTTCAGGAAGTGCAGGAAGGTTAGTTTTGTAAATCTTAAAAAATTCATGAGGGTTGAGTATACTGAATATTTGAAGGTCTCGAATTGAAGGTACTTCACGAGGCATGACATTGAAGGCGCCCTATCACTAAAGATTTTATATTTTTGCTGGGTTTCCACTAAGGACAAGGTCAATGAGGCCGGGTTTTAAATGAACACCGGGTTGTTTCCTCAAGAAATTATGGCATCTGCTCCCCCGCATCCATTTTGGTGTGAATACAAAGAGCCTGAACTACGTCCCTAATAAGTATGGGGTAAGTAATAATAATAATAATAATGTTTAATACTTCTATAGCGCTTTTTACATTTACATATGATCAAAAGCGCTTTACAAACTTCACAACTACAAGTCAATCATACGTAACAACTATTCTACGAGTGTGCGTTGGATATGAAGAGATAAATAATCAACAGGCCCTTAGCGCCTTATCGCCTCATTTCCAACAAGGGCGGGTGAATAATTGTTACGTATTCTCAACTTATCCCAGACTTCTAAGAGACGTGGTTCAGGCCCTGTGTATTTACACAGAGATGGCGGAGGGAGAGCAGACACCTTCATTTTTTTGAGAAAATGCTCCGGTGTTCATTTAAGTTCCGGCCTGATTGACATCGCCCTTGGCACATTTTTGCACAAAACCTTTGCATCGCGGTGAAAACTTTTGAACTCTGCTGTACTTGCCTTAGCATTCAATTACCATATTCGGCCTTACAAGGCAAAAAGCAGGGTTATTTGCTGATGAGCGAATGGAGCAAAATTGTGGAACTCGCTTCCGGCAGCCCTACGTGAATCTCACACCCTTTCTGCGCACACCTTTTCTTGATTGGAATATACTTAGCAAATAGTGTTAGTAATTAGTTATAGCCACACGCCCTTTGTGGAAAGCTGGAAATTCAAGAAAAGAGATCGAGAATTTCAGAAATTGGGATGAACGTTGGCTTTGTTGAGGACTGTAACTAATTGATGAGAAATGTTGCGTTAGGAACGTCTTCGAATCAGGCCAGTCTAGCAAAGCCTCAATAGACTCCCGTGATTAAATGCTGTACACTTACAACAAGCAATGGCAAATCAGCTTAATGAATTGTCATTTATACGGGACTCTACGTCGTTTGGTATTCTTCTTCTGGTTGTCTCGTAAGATTGTTAGTTTCTTGTTTGATTCACAAAAAAGCATCCCGGTACTATAAAAAAATAATGGGTTTGTTGTTATTTTTTCTATATATTTTTACAGTCGCAAGAGTGCTTGGGACAAAGCTCTCAAGCCTTATACAGTTAGTGAAGTTAAACTCAAGACGGAATCGTCGGCATTGAATACTGCATTGAAGACTTTTTATCCCGTTGTGTTTAAAGACAACTTCGATTCGTAAGGAAAATCATGACAAGTAATACATGTAGATAAGGTGGCCTAACAGCGAATCTCCGAGAGAAATCGCACATAGTAACAGTAAGTGCCACAAAAACAGGCAAACGAGCAAAGTTTATTTATCTTGAAGAACAACTGAAAGTCCCGTCCAATTTTTTATTTTCCCCGGCCTACTTGCAAGTGCGCCTAGCCTAAAGATGTTTAAATTCCCAAAAAAATGCCTCGCTGACTGTAGAAAGTGCATTGACCGCTTCGCCTAGCGACTTGCATGCATTAAAAAAAATAAAAAGAGGTAGAACAAACAAAGAAAAGAGAAAGCTGAATAGCAACATCTGCCTGGAGTCACCTCGAGGACATTCTACATGAAGCCCGTGGTGAAAGAAAAGGGTACACTGCCATGACCCAGATCAACAAGTCGCGTAGACTGATCTATTTGAGGACGGTGCCTCCTTTTGTTACTGCGCATACGTTCTGTGCACCTCGGGATATTCGGGTTTCTTAAGGAATTTGCCCCCTAATACAACAATTGTTTGCGCGGCTTATGACTATGTGGAAAAAGCAGATCTTATAGCAAGGCTATCAGAATGCAAAAAGAAAATTGGGGGTAACCACGCTTTTTTCAGAGATAATTGAGCTTAAATTTTGAAAGAAATTCCAATACATTCTTTGTATATTAACGCTTTTTTAGAATTATTTTTGCTTAATTATCTTTGAAAAATGCGTGGTTACCCACATTTTTCTTTTTAGATTCCAATTACTCTTGCTAAGATCTACTTTTTCCCTATAGTCATAACCTTTGCAAAAATACATCTGTGTTAGGAAGCACTGTCCTTAAACAGTTATGGTGCTCCGCATGCGGGTGGGTCTTTCTCCTACCTCTTGGTCACCAGGTGGTCGCCGGGAAAGACTTTGGGTACTTCAATTGTAACCGCAGATTTCATTGATTGGATGTTCACTGTAACAAAACTAAGAACCGTTCGTCGCAGGATTTCGGCGGTAAAAATTCCAGTACCATAGAGGTTTTTCCGGCAACCGCCCACTGACAAGAGGACCCTGGGTACGAGAAAGGTTACGTGCTATCAAGAGTGCAATGCTATTTTTAGCAGGAGTACTAACAAGCCAGCTATGAATGTTTACTATACGTTGATGTGGAAAAGAGTAAGTCTTTATGAGATCTCAAACTAGGTGGAATAACAAAATGATTAAACTGCATGAAGTAGTTGACTTTATTTCTCGCTTTAAACAACAAATGTGTCAATTCCGAAAGCAACTCAGTGGAATTATATAATTTTTATCATGTTATGTCACGAACCTTTGCACAAACCTTTAGGGAAAGATAACTCTAGTTTTTAATTACAATTGTATAGTAAATCGAATTTCTGAGGCGATGAAGATCTTCCGAACAGATATAAAACCGAAACGATCTGTTGATGCCCTTGACTATCTGAAGGTCACAGGTGAGCTAAAGTTGATTTCCTAACTAGCTTCATATTCCTATTGGAAAGTTGTTCTCTAAAGAAATGTGGGAAAGGGACCATAGATTCTAGAGAGTTACTAGCCAACAAGCAGGTTTTCCCGCGCGCGACTCGGTGGTGGAGCTGCCAGTTACGAGCAGCTAGCGAAAACAAGGGTTCACTTATCATTTGTGCCACCTCATTCCCTTCGCTCGTCGCTCGATAATGGCAAGGTGAGCCTGCTTGCAGGTTAGCAAATTATATGTGGCTGTCGTTTGCAACTGATTTCAAGATGAAAGTCGTACCATTATGCAAAACGAAAATATCAGTGGGTTAGGGCTTAGATGCCTACCAGTTTTCAGAGGCTGTTGGATCTGTTTGTAGTAGAAGTTGTGCTTACTGATTCGGTTTTCATAATTTCATATGATATAAGTATATTTCTTAGATCTTGGCCAGTAAAATGGATTCAACATCATTCAATATTGTTATACCATGTGGCATGAAATTTTCGAGCGGGTTTAATTTCGCGGGCTGCCGATTTTTTCTGTTTCGCGGGAACAAATTTTCCCCCAATTTGAATTTCAGACTTTACCACAGGGAAAAAATTTTCGCGGATTTCTTGCAAGTTTCTCTCTGGCATTTGACTTACGTAACTCGTATAGAGCAAAAAGAGCTGTAATATTGTCTCGTTTATTCTACTTATAACTCAAAGCAACCGAAAGGTGTGATTTTGTATGCTATCAGGGTTGGTAGAAACATGCAGTCAACTTTTTTTGGCACTTTGGCAGGAGATGGCCTCGTCTATGGCTGTTATCAAATTTATCCAGAGACTCCAGAGACTATTCGTTATGTTTTAATTGTAAAGAGGGAGATCCTAATTTCTTTTCTCTGTTGAAATTAGCTAAAATTCAGTAACCTAAATACACAGAGTAAATTTTCGCGGACGATTTTTTAGCGGGAGTTTATTTCAGCGGGATCAAATTTTCGCGAATCAATGGAAATTCCGCGAAATTCGCGAAAACTAGATCCCGCGAAAATTTCATGCCACACGATATTCAAATTTTTTGTACGATATTGAACAAGGCGGTGAAACAAAAGAAAAGCCCAGCTGTGTTGGAAATTCTGAGCCCGTTTACCCGAGGCTTTCATTTTTACGATACTTAGGTGGTTATGCAGTCAATTCTGTGGTTGATCGTTCATTACCACCTGACTTTATTGTATCAGATAGTGACTCATCCGGTGTATCAGTGGCGAGGGAGTCTTATTTAAGGTGATTCCCTTCAATTGCATTGAGCATCCTTTCTGCGCATCATATTTAAATGAATGACAAGTTTATTACCAAAATTATTTGAAAATTATGTACATAAATTACAGAAATATTTGAAATAAAAATTAAGCAATATATAACCTAACTACTATAGCAAGAATCATAAAAATTGGCAATGAACTATAAGAATTTCCCAAATACATTCCTGGCTGCTCAGATGCGATCACTTCTAAATCAAATATTGTCTACTAAAACTACCCTAACAAAAAAAACTAAAAACTAATTTTAAAAATGTCCGCGTTCCTTGCATTAACACTAAAATCATCTAAAAAGTCAGCATTCTTGTGAAAAGGAGTTCTAGACCCACGAACACATGTGTGGACTGATTTTAGAATTTCAAAAGATATGCGTGTTCTAAGCCAAGATATGGCACTGGCATAAGACTCGCCGTTCATTCGGGAAAGTTTGTCCGCTAGCTGGCACAGAAAAAGTTTGCATTCTTTCCCCATTCCTCCGTTCATGCCAAAAACCAGGGGATTAAACGATCCCATTTCCACGTGCGCGCGCACCTTCGGAACTTCATAGGTTTTCTATGAAAACTGAGCAGTTCACCATTTTTTAATACATAAATTCAAATGGCACATCGTCGAGTATAATATATCGCGATTTCAACAAAAGCTAAAAATACTGCTTTGAGATATTTTTATTGAAGTGCCGAAAAGAACACGTCTTTAGGTACAGCAGGGTATGTACGCACGCGGCAAATTCTTTAATTTTTTTCATATCCTCATTTCCTGTTCAACTAAAATAGTATACAGTGCAAGTTAAATGTCTTTTTTGTTGAACTGCTCTAATATTTCAATACAAGCAGTGACTTTTTAAACAATTATGGCTCTCATTTCTGACTACTAGGATTTCTCAGGAAAACTTCGCGGGTCGTATAGTTGCTATCAATGGCTATAGGCTCACCCTATATGTCAGCGCGTGCTTTTCCGCTGGCTTCATTTTGTTATTTTTTATTTAAATGAGTACTCCCCGGCGACGTGTACTCTTTTGTCGTATCCAAGTGGGTCTTTTTTAGCATAAGTCAATCACCCACTGGTGATTCAGAGCAATAAATAATTAAATTTAGGTAATTTCAAATTCCTTCTACGCTTGCTGAGACATCGCAGTTTATATTACAGATGTCTTTTCTCCCACTATTAAGGCAGCAGTTGACGGTAGTAGCATTTTAGTTTGTGATGGGTTCAAGTTTGCAGTATCATACACTTACAAGACACTTTGTATTATTTTTTAAGGACGTGCGCGTACCTGTTAGACAGCCATGTATTGTAATTTCAATCAAATTAGCTTCCATGAATAAATAAAGAACAGTTAATTGACAAACCGTTTGTTCAAACAGATTAGTTAAGAGAGGACTGGGATGAATTAAACTGGATCTGAAATATAGAATATATCCAAGTATATATGTAAAATTTCCGGCATTTCTCAACGAATAGTGGCCAAATGGTCTTGCCTATCTTAGCGAGTTTCATCTGCCATTTACCTTAACTCTTTAAGTAGTGGTCCGCGTAAAAACTAGGCAGGCAGATTGCAAAATCGATTAAAAGGTGTTAGCTTTTAATTATTAAATTCAATTAAATCCGTGAATCTGATTGGTCGATATCAAAAAATCACCGAAAAATACAAGAAAAACGTGACAAAAACAGCATTTTTTGGCTTAGTTTTCCCCATTCCCCTGTGTTGTTCCTCACGGCCAAAATTCAGCATTGTTCTATGCGCCAATCAAGAGTTAGAACGGAAAACGTGCCACACGCGCGATCTTCGTGCGACGCCATGTTGGATCTGCGATCCGAGAGTTGAGCTAAATGACCTTTAATGGACTCGTATTTGAGTATCTTGGCCCGTGAGATCTTGCGATTGTGGCTGCAGTTTGCCTAACATTCAAGCAATTTGTATTTGATGGAAGGAAACTGACTGCACAAACATTTTTAGTGTGAAAGAATCATCTCACCTTGGCTGACACGTAGGAGACACGGGAAGACTTGTTTATCAGAAAGGCCCGCAAAGAGGCTATACAAAATCGACTCGTCTGCAACGTGCATTTCTTCTAGCTGCTTCAGAGGAATGAATTTTATGACTACTTTCCTCTGCCAAGCGACTGCAGATGTCGAAGATACCAGGTAGTAAGGAGTAATTTCGCGAAGGACATATTCGCGCGAAGCTAAATCGTCGTTCAGGAGCATTAGTACACATATAAACATTACGCCTGACGAAGAGTTTAGCCTTTTCGGTATCGCTTGTTTCTGTTCACTGAACAGTCTTTTGTAATAACAGGGGACTAGTATTCTGAAGAGATTGTATTTTTTGAGAGACCTTCCCACGATCACGGCGTAGAGACAGTGGACAGCGATTATTTAGTATTTTGATGCAGTGGGTATTGTTTCAGTACTTCATATTATTGAAAATACCTACCCGTCGCACGTAAGAGGTAATGTAAGGTAGATGCAAGTAATATTCTCTGACAATTACAGCGAGGTATTTTATTTATTTGTTCTGTTGCAGTTTTCATAGCGCAGCACAGAGAGATGGCTCGTGACTCTAGCGCATTCTACGTACGTGAGCGCGATTTGTTGCTGCTTTCGATCACCAATTTGACAGTTCCTTTGTGAAAGCCGAGCTAAATGATTTTCACGCGGTCGCTGACTGATGTATCACTGTACTAATCCTGATGTAATTTTATACAAGTTTAACTTCCTCGCTTTTGGCGCATAGGAATTTTCCAAAATTTAGATATGTTACATTTTTGAATGTATTGAATGCGTAGCCGAAATAAAACGTTGTTTGAATGGATTACAAACTATCTTATTTGAAATTTGAAATTCAAATTTCGCGCTTTTCGCCGTATTGGCCAATCAGATCATTCAGATTTAATTTGATTAGAGCAATTAGCGCCTGAAAAACAACTGCCGCTATTGCAGTGGCCTATTGTTCTTTTGCCTAGTTTTTACGCGGACCATTACTTAAGGTGATTCCATTCAATTGCATTGCGCATCCATTTTGCGCATCATTTTTTTGCGTGATTAGCGCGCGCAGGAGCGCGTGCACTTTCGAAACTTGTCCAAAACGAACTCGGTGACCCCACTTTTTTATTCCACTTATTTAAGGAAAATACGTCTTTAAATAACATATTCAAATTTGAAGAATTTTACATTATTCAGTTTTGAAATATTCGGTTGATTCACTGTTACAGTCAGAAATTAAGCGTTTCACTGGAACCGTGCAGACGCTCGGTTTGCCTAATATATCAAATAAGTTTCATTTTTACGGCAATTTTAAGACGTTTTACTGTACCATTGTTCGTCTATCATCAGAATAATGCTTATAATTATTTCATTGCTAGTAATAACTTTGTTGAAATAATGGATGTCTCTGGTACAAGGATAGGTTTTTTAAATTGCTGTCGAAAGATAACAAAGTACCTATATACTACAGCCCCGTAGCGTGAAATCAGACACGGTGATCCCCTCTTTTTATTTTATTTTTTTAATGTACTAGGTGTAATAAATAACTGTGCAGAGTTTCAACAAATTCTCATTACAACTTCTTTTTCGATGGAATCACCTTAACTCCCCCATCCTCAAAGACCCAGGGGTAGTTCATCGGGGTGGGGGCAAAAATTAAGGCACCGGCGAAAAACGCTTGCAAGAATGGGAAAAATACCTATTTTCGCCCGTTCTTGACGAACTTCCCCTGTGTCTCCAAAGATGTCGCTCCCCTCGTTGCCCTAAATACACCACATAGGCGCTCGGCTTCTATTTTGATCGCGTGGCAACTCATACACGCGGCGCAACATATTCCATATGTTCCCCTTAGCCACCAAGTCTACTTGCTTTAGCATCACATTTTTTTTCTAGCCTGTTCCAAGCGTTCAGAATCGGTGGAGAGCGGTGCGAAGGAAAAGTGAAGGAAAAAGGAAGGCTTATCTCCCGGCTCCCCACTATTTAAACGCAGGCTAAGTTTGACTCGTAACGGAGCCTTTATGACCAGATCGAAGCTTATATTACGTCCTTTGGACAGATCATAACTGTTATTACTTTGGCGGACCTCCTTGTTATTCCCTGACCGGTATCATAATTACATAGGGCTGGAACTGAGCGGGTTCTGCGGGCGGAGTGGTCTGCGCTGCGCTAATTAGAGATGGGAGGGGGGGGGACTAAAGACAAAAAGAATATACGTTTCCCTCTTTTTATTAACTTCATCAATTGGGTTACTCAGTCCTACTGACATTTACGCCCAATTCTTTTATTCCTAGCCGACCACCGTGATCCCCTAGACAAGCAGAGGAAATAAGAGGGGAGGGGTGGGGAATATTTAGGGTCAAGCTGTGAATACTCGTTCGTAATTTCCCTATGGTCAGCGGAGCGTCATTCGAGAAGAATAGAAGATGACGTGACAGCATCGCTTGGTAAAATTTATTTTTCTCTGTATTTTGCTCTCTGATCACTCTTAAATTTGTGAAATAATGAAACTGCTACGAGTATGTGTGATCGGAGCCGGGGCTGCTGGACTGACGGCTGCTAGACATCTTACAAGTCTGTTGGATGTGTTTGATGTTACTGTGTTCGAACAAGCTTCTCGTGTCGGTGGAACATGGGTGTACAACGAAAACACGGGCACAGACGAACGAGGCTTTCCTATTCACTCCAGTATTTATAAAAACCTCAGGTGAGAAGAGAGAAAACTTGCCTAAAGTTGTGCTGTTTAGTTTTACGAAAAAAGAGAAAGAAAAAAGAAAGATGAAGACCGACTGAAGACTAGGAGATTATGTAATCATTTTCAGTGGGGTTTTATATGACCTATTAAACCAGCACAGTGCCATTATCCAAGTATGAATAGGTGCCAGGCGGGGAAGGGGATGTTTCAAAATTGTAAGTGGCTTACAAAGCGGCACAAGCACATTGCCTTCTGTAACTGATGGCATACCTTCATAGCTTTTACAGGAAAGTATCAGACTGAGCAGGGAAGTACAGTGACCACAATGTAAACAATACACTCATGCAACAGTACTTGATACTGTGTTATACTCTGGGTAATACTCATTTAGGAGTCAGTGGCAGGAACGATCATGCCGTCAGCCAACAGACCTCTGTCTAAATCCTTACTGCAAGCCCCAGGGTGGGGGGGGGGGGGTAACTCTGAAACAACCTATAACTGTCCACTTTCAGCTCCATTTTGCAACCCTATTCTAGACTAGATGACAAAAAAACTCTACCCTATCCCAGACTATCAGAAATATAACTACATAGTGTTTTCAATGGATAACCTTCTGTTAATAAGCAAAGTTGCCATTGTTGAATTTGCATTTATTTCCAAGTTTTTAAACTCTATTTTGGACTAAATTTTTCACAATATGTGCTTATCAGTTTCCTGGTAATTAATACCCTAGCTATTCTAGACCAAAATGCCAAGATTTCTAATAATATGATATCCCAGACCAATCTGCTTGAAAACCATAATTACAGTGGCACATATCTATATAGGTTCTGTATTGGAGTGTATACCCTCCCCCTCCCTCTGCCTCACCAGGCCATAAAACAGGCACTTTGGGAGGTGCTTACTTGCACATTCTGACAGTGTGACTGGACCAGTGTAGCTGAGCACTGTGGATGAGAGTGTCAACACTCACTATCCTAGTTCTTACAGTGATAAGAATAAACCTTGTGAAACTGAATTGACTGAATAACATTTTTTTGTTTTGTTTTATCTTTCAGGACAAATCTTCCTAAAGAGGTGATGGCCTTTCCTGATTTTCCGTTTTCCTCAGAATGGACATCTTTCTTGAGTCATCAACAAGTTCTCAAATACCTTGAAGATTACACCAGTCACTTTGACTTGTACAAATACATTCACTTTAACTCTGTTGTCAAAAGTGTCCGTCCACTGATAGGTGAAGACAGTCACAAGCCACAGTGGGAAGTTGTTGTGACCGATGTTGATTCTAAAGAGTCGCGGGTTCTCATGTTTGAAGCTGTTATTGTATGTAATGGGTAAGAATGATTTGTTTATTACATTAATTTGTTGAGTTGCAAAACAGTCTACTTGGTTGTTTTTTATTTATTTATTTTATTTCACACACAATTCACAAAAATACATAAATTATTAAATACAAAAATTACAAAGTACTAAGAATTAATGAAGGTTCGGTTCTGCCCGCAAATAGCAGAGGCTAATCGAGGTGGTTCTTTATACTGGACATACAGAGCTCTGTAAAAGGAGCATAGTAAAATCCCAGACACACAGCTGCCCCTACCCCGGTTCACATTAAGTCTGGTAATGTAAGTAAAACAAAGATGTTCCAGATATATCCCACCGCATCACCTTCACTTCACTTCTCTAAACAAGAGTACCCAGTAATAAGGGTTAAGTTGATTTAGTGACACTATAATAGTTTGATATCTGTGCTTTGAGGACTTGTATACTTAGTAAATTTTTATAGTAGAAACCTATGACGTTTGACAAGTGGTTTCATTTCTGGTAATGTTTTCTCAGATTTCTTCCCCATGAAGTTAATACTAACAGTGGCAGTCAGATGTTTTAGGATTTTAAGACCATAGGTGGCACCAAACCACAATTTTAACCTCTAACACTTAGGACAAGCATCCTTGACACTTTTGTTTGGGGGTCTGCTGCCAGATTTTTGTGTGTCTAAAAATGATTTGGAACAAGGAAAAGGACACTTCAAAATTTGATGTCTGTTCTTACATTGTTATCATTATCATTATTTCATCTTAACAGCTGCTCACATTTTTTGCTCTGTTCACCTCCCCCCCCCCCAAAAAAAAGTGAGGGGAACAGGGTGGTGGGAATGTGGGTAGCCTGCGTAGCAAGCGTTTCGGTAATTATAAGGCTTTCCGCACGTTCGATGCACTTTTCGCTTTTTTGGCCGCGGGAAAATTGGGGCGGGCGCAAAAAAGTGCGTGGTGGGGGAGGGGAAAGGAGAGAAGGAAACGCTTGCACGCAAACCCCACAATTTTGAAAAACGCCCCTTTGACACCTTCACAGTTGGACGAATTCATAGCGTGACAACTTGTCAATAAAGTAACGAATAACAGACTACCGGATGTTTCAGAATTACTTCCGTCAAACTATAAACATGCTACACGTGGATAAAACCCGTGAACTGCCAAACACTCAGCGCGGAGATGTGTCATGTCGAAGGCTCAAAACGTCGAAACACCAAGTGATCGGTGTAGGATTTGTCGCTGTAATTTCAGAGTGAAATTTGGAAATATATCTCAGCCAGGAAAATCGCGTTTTATTTCGTCAGAAAACCTACTCAAGGAGTCAAAAAGAAGTGGTTATATTGGGACAATTCTCGCGGATATTTGCCGAGCGGTTGGTGTGGAAGTTGTCGAGAACTCGCAGCTTTATTCGGACCGTGTCTGCAACTCTTGCGAGCGGAAAATTAGGAATTTAGGTACATTATTTGAACTTATTCGGAATACAATAGGCAACCAGTCTGCTGTTACCCAAACTCCGCCGAAGCTTGCTGAGAACTTGTCCAAACGGCTGCTCGACACTACACCAGGCAGGAGTTCTTGTCGCAAGACTGTTCGAGTAAATTCTCCCGAGTCCGTAAAAGCTTCTCGCATGAGATTTAATGCGATACCGCAGCCGTTTTTGTTGTGTTCATCACGCCGGGTCACGCTCAAATGAACATACCTGATTTGATTGACGGATTTATCACTTAGCAATCAACACTACCATGCCGCGCCAATCAGGAAACTCCGTTCGTGGGCGAACGGGTTTTTCAAAATCGTGGGGTTTGCGTGCAAGCGTTTCCTTCTCTCCCTTCCCCTCCCCCGTCACGCACTTTTTTGCGCTCGCCCCAATTTTCGCACGGCTAAAAAACAAAAAATGCCTCGAACGTGCGGAAAACCTTACGGAAACGCTTGCTACGCAGGCTAGAATGTGGGAGAAAAGGGGAACAAAGTAGTGTGTGGGGGGGAGGGGGGGAAAGGGAAGGCAGGAAGTAGGATTGCCGTAGTGAAAATTTTGTGAAATTATTGAAAAGTTGTTGGGAAACATTAGGGCACATTATGTGTACGAGATATATTAAAATAGGAAAAGTTCACGCAGGCAGGAGCCAACAAAAATGAAGCAAGGACTGGGATTTAAGGTTCATGCACTCACTATTTTAAATGGTTTTTAATGTGTAATTACATTGTACATTGCATTATGAGTTTTTCATCCATGGTCAGTGTTGGTGCTTCTGTGGGCACCTTTTAAGGGGTGAAAATGAATTCAAGCTACACCCAATGAACAAGATTCTGGTATCTTTTAGGGAATCATTAAAAAAAACTTGAGGAGCACCCCTGTCAACTCCACCCGCCTCCTCCCTGGTGAAAAAAGGGAGAGGGGGGAGGTTGACAGTGACTATACGTTTTTGCTCTTGTGCCCTACCAGGTCTAGCCTGCGAACGCAGACGTATTTCCGGCTGTCGTTTCTCTCCGCCAAAAGAGAGAAACGACAGCCGGAAATACGTCTGCGTTCGCAGGCTATACCAGGTCTTGGGTTCATATAAATTTATGTATTTATTTATTTTTAAGCATAAACAAGCAAAAACAAATGATAATATTCCGATGTTTCAGAGTCGTCATTTCGCCATTGTCATTTGTTTTGCTTGTCTATTCTTTAGTAAACCATTAGTGATAAGAAATTATTTACGTATTATTTTTTTTTTTATTCATTTATTTGTTATACTTATTTATTTGCAGGCATTATTTTGTTCCTCTTGTACCAGAAATTCCTGGTTTAGAGTCTTTTATTTTTAATTATTTAGTTGTTTATTTGTTCATTTATTTACATATTGGTTTATTTGCAGGCATTATTTTGTTCCCCTTATACCAGAAATTCCTGGTCTGGAGTCTTTTCCTGGGCTTGTTATGCACAGTCATGATTATCGGCATCCTGAGGTCTTTCAAGGAAAGCGTGTTGTTATTCTTGGTGCTGCTTCTTCTGGACAAGACATCGGTCTTGAAGTAGCAAAATATGCAGAGAAAGTCTATCTCAGCCATAAAGGTACTCTTCTTTGTAAACTTCCAGACAATCTGAAGCAACACAAACCAATGACATCTGTCTCCAATGGTGGAACAGTTTGCTTTGATGATGGACAACAGAAGAAAGTAGATGCCATCTTACTGTGTACTGGTTACAATTTCTCGTTTCCATTCCTGCATTGTGACTGCAACATTCAGGTCAGGAACAATCGAGTGACTCATCTATACAAACATATTTTTAACATCAAGTACCCAACTCTGTCATTCATTGGCCTTGGTCTTAGAATTTGTCCATTTCCACAGTTTAGTCTTCAAGCCCAGTATATTGCAGCGGTTTTAAATGGGCGGAAGAAATTGCCATCTGAAGAAGAAATGATTGCTGATGAAGAAAATGATTTCCAAGGCAAACTTTCTTCTGGTTTGCGAGAAAAGCATGCTCATCTTTTGGGAGAAAGGCAGTGGGATTATGATAACACCATTGCATATTTAGCTGGAGTAGATAAACTGAACCCAGTTTATGAGGATCTTTATAAACATGTGCATCACAGGAGGAAAAATTTCCTGATGGATTATAAGAGAGATGAATTTAAGTTAACTTCTGATGGAATGTGGACAGCAGTGGAATAATGCGAGCATTCTTATTTTATTTTTGCTTGATGTTTTGAACATGAACTGGTGTTGACAACAATCTTGGTTTAGGCATAATCTAGGTAGTGTCTTTAACTTCTGGCATAATGCATCTCAAAGTTGGTTATTGTATAATTAATTGGCTATGTATTTTTGTGAGTGTAACTATAACGAAACTTGCTGAAAGACAATCAATCAATCGATCGATCAATCAATCAATCAATCAGTCAGTTAATCAATCAGTCAGTCAGTCAATCAATCAATCAGTCAGTCAGTCAATCAATCAGTCAGTCAGTCAGTCAGTCAGTCAACTAATTAATCATTTTAAGCATTTATTTATACACAGTGATTTAAGTAAGAGCAGCTAATAAGCGGATGCGGCTGTTATTAACTTATTAAGAATTAATAAAAGCTATTTATCTTAAAATTATAAATGAAACTAAAAGCTATTTAATTAAACTAAACTACCTGAAATACGTGTCCTCTGATTAAAAGATGAAATCGTCATCGCTCTGCGGCTTGACTGATTTTTGTTTCAAATGACACGGGGGTTAAGGATCTTTTGACTAATCTGTTAAAACTGTGGAAGTCTTTGTTGAGAAGACAGTGAAAGCTCCACTAACAGATACCTCCCCTACATTGACACTTTTTCCAAGCAGAGGCTTAGTCATGCCGTGGTCCATTGGAGACTTTTGTAGATTGCTAGTATTCCCTCGCTGTCCACAGTGTAAGAAGTCGAGTCCTCGGTAACGTCATTGAATGAGTGAGCATTGTCTTAGGCTCGATTTCCGCCGTTCTCTCTGGTCTGAGACCTCCTCCCAGCCGAGAAGAGACCGTTCGGGGATGGAGCGCGGGCTCATTTTCTCGAACAGTGGCTGGTAACAGGGCCGTAGCTAGCCAAAGGCACGATCCATGTAGAGGGGTCTGGGGGTATCCTCGCAAAGAAAATTTTCAAATTTGGAGGCTTCGAAACGCTATTTTCAGCACTTGTCATGAGATATGTCTCACAAAACTCGACCTCGAATAAGTGTGAAAAGGCAGGTGTTTTCAGTGCTTACAACATTATTTCCGAGGTCCTGTTTATTTGAAACACACTGTATATCCCAGCACTAGTACACTAAACATTTCACAATACTGCATGATGTTTGGTTAACTAACCTATAAAAGATGTCTCCAGTTTGATTTTCGTTCATAAATATCCTTTGGCGTTGGCATGTAGGTGGTACACGCCAATCTCAATAGGGGGTTTTGCTTCGTTTTGCTTAAAGTGCTACTACGATGAAAATTTCTTGTTTTGTTTTTACCTTTTTTTAACTTCAAACTGTTCAACAGATGCCATATTATATGAAAAGCGATAAATTAGATCGATATATGCTTACACGGCCCAGGAATATATGTCCGAAAACCGCGTTAAACCCGTCCGCCATTACTCAGTTCGCGAATGAGAAGCCCGCGAATTTTATGGAAGCGGTCTTATCTCTAACCACGAGAATTATGCTTGTGACGTTGAAGTCTCAACCATCGCCACAACAAAGGCCAGAGAAGAGTATAATGAAGAGTCGAAAATAGAGAGCCAAACATTGCATTATATGGATGTGCTTTCCGTCGAATTTGTTGCCCAGTTCTCTTGAGAGAGATTTAGAACAATTTTTTGGCGAAGTCGGCGAACTCGCAGAAGTCGCGCCATACGATGACAGTTTAGAGCCTCTCGATACCGAAGAGGAAGTCGTCTCACAATGCAAGAATGGATCAAGAAGCCGAACAAATATCCCAAGTCAGTTCCAAATCACTGATTAAACCCTTCCGATAATACAACAAATTTAACTGTTTCACACGTCTGTCGTGTTGAGGTCCGTCAGCTGTTTCTTACTCTTGCTTTTTTTCTCTTGTCGATGCGGGTTGAATTTGTTGTTGCTATGTTCACAGATTTGTTGCAGTATCCTGAATTGTAGTTAGAAAGATTTTAGACCTAAAGATAATAAATCCTATAATAATAAGCTCCCTTTTAAAAGAAAAGCCCACATAACGCTACATGAAAATTTTTTGAATAAATATAGAGCCCTGAGCCTAACATACATTCAGAATTTTATGGATGAGACAAAAGGTCGAGGAAAATAAATCCACGTCAACGAAGCGATGTCGCGAATCGCCCGTGTAATTGTGCGAACACGGCAATCTTTCTACCTAGTAAACAAGCAAACGAAATTTAATAGAGATAAACTCTGATTTACCATCAGAAGTTTAGGTATAAACTGTGGAGTACGCCGTCACACCGAAAGCGTTACTAAGAGATCGGAGAACTGGCTCCCCCAAACGAGGTGAAAGGCTCTTGAAATTATAGCTAATTATGTACGACTTTGGGAGCTCGCTACGCCGTACGCCAAGAGAAATTAATTGAAGTTGGCTACGCGGTACGCGGAGAGAGATAAATTGAAATGTACGAGGGATGTTAGGAGCTGGCTACGCAGTAAAAAGAACAAGCAATATACAGTAAGGTTTGTTATGGTCGATTAAGCTCGGTTGTTTATATTTTCACGTTATAAATGTAGTGGCCGAGTAATTCAAAGAAATTTCACGTAATGTTTTCGTTTGTAGAACGAGGAATGCACGGTGATGTTCTGTTATGGTCCACTAGTTTATAGGAACTTCAAATAATATTCTTTTAGCAGAAGTTTAAGTGGAGAACGTTAATAGTACACAGAATACACGGTAATGTTTTGCTACCACGTACCACGTAGCCAAGTTAAATAAAAATAAATTCTGCGCATCGCGGAGCCGGCTTGGTAGCGACGCAGAAAATAGTTCATCAGGTGAGTTCATGCGAAGGGGCACATATTATGCAGTTAAGTCGAAATCTGTTGGGACTTATACATGTATATGCACAAGACAACCGAGTGAAGTATCTCTTAGGTATGACAGGAAATGTGTATCTTACCGTACATGTGATGTTAGGACAAACGGCAAATAAATATTCGCCCGCCATTCGACGATCCTGCTCAGATATGATTGTTGATGTTTTTCTTCCTGATGGCTGGAACTGATCCTGGTTTCAAATATTTCCTTGTACCTTTCTCATAAAATGCTTGAGTAAATCATTCAGCCGTAAAATACACAGAGCAAATTGTGTCCAACAGCATTGAAGTCCTTCCGGTGCACGCAAACGAAGCTTTTCCGCTTAAAATTAACGTACCCAGTCGTCAATGAACTGTGAATGGAAACTTCCGATTCATCAATGCTTTCTTTGCCGTCATCTTCAACAACAGAGCGCCGACCACGCATACTGCAGCTCAAAATCGAAGAGATGAATCTTACGAACCCACGTTAGTTTTGTTGTGTTGAGACTTCTACGTCACTTCCTCTCTGGGCCAACTCGGCCCAACTCGTCCCGGTCATTTTTGAATTGAGCAATGGCGGCAAGCCGAATTCGAAAATTACAGTTAAAATAATCGGACTTGGTAAACAACTACAAGTCACTACAATCACAATAACTGAGTCTAAAGAAAACAGATCCTTTGAATATTGAAAATCGTCAATCCACAGACTTGATTTGTCTGGCTCAACTGGTCCAGGGGGGAGGGGCAGTTGCCCCCCTTACCCCCCCGCTAGCTACGGCCCTAGGTAATCGAGCTTAGCATTGCCTGAGGAGTACAACACCCTCGGTGTGACTAGAGCAAGCAATTGAGACGAGTCCTGACTCAGGATCAAGAATGGAGATCTATTTTATTTGAAGCCCCCACCCTCCCCTCCCTCTGCCAACATTACGCATTTATTCTGCAGGCTGAAGCTTTGACTAAAACTGCCATTGATTTCCTGTAATCTATCTTCTTGTTGTGACTAAGGAGTTTGTTTTTGTTAGGACTGAAAGGTCAGTTTTGCAAAAACTGAGTCTACACCGTAATAGAATAGAATAGAATACCGAATAGAAAAGAAATAGAAAACTGTCTAGCAGGGGGAAATCCCCCTGCTAATAGGGGACACCTAACTAACAATGAAAAGGTAACTATAAGATAACTATATTCTTCCGACTTCTATAAGTCAGTAGAGTCCGAAAAACCGCGAAGTCTCAATTGGGACATTTAAGGAGATATTTCATGCAAAAAACTGGTACAACAGGTCAATAAAGTGCAAGAAAAACCAGATGAGATTGACAACACGTATTGCATTGGCTATGGTTTCTATTTGTAGTGCGCGCGAGTCTCTCAAAGATTGTATTTGCGCTCCGAATTCCTCAAAAACATAAAGGAATGACGTCGTGAAATGTTCAAAACAACTTGCCTGCGGCTTCTTAATTATTCCTCTTGAATTTTGATCATTTAGTGACGTCATTTTGTGGTCCGTAAGAGCGTAGACCATAAAAAATAGAGTCGATTTGTTGGTTAGTCATCTTGCAGTTTGCAGGGTGCCAAAGGTCCCAAATTAAAGGTCTTTAAAGCTCCAGGACTCTGTGAGGGCTAATGGGAGCCAAGAGGGAGCTCTTAGTTTCGGGCTCTCTTTCTCTTCGCTCCAGGTTTAATACCTGTGGGTCTCGGTAGAGGAAGGCTTCGGTCAGTTCCACGTCGAAACACTGACTAATACGATTCCCCTTCCTCACTACGCTGATAAATGCCGTCACCACAAATGAGCAACACGTGACAGCAACGCAACATCTGTCAGTATGAGTATCAGATGATGCAGTCGAACACAGTAAAGTTACTGAGGGTGACAGAAACATTACAGTGAATGTACGGAGCAAATCCATCGAGTTACCGAGGGTTCGAGTTACTGTTAGTCAAATGTAGTTTTCACGGGAAAAGAGGATAGATGGGACGGACACTAAGGGATAGATGAGAAACTAGGGGATGTCTCAGCCGTTTTAGTTGTAATAATTATAGTGCCATTTTCGACTTATTTACAGCTCGTTGTTGTCCTACTTTAAAACGACAAATTAATTTAAACTGGCTGTGGCACCCCTATATGTAAGGCGACATTGCGTGGCATCTCACGCTGTCACACTCCCCCTTATTAGGTAACCTTGCGTGATAAGGTAACCTTGCGTGACCACCTTGCGTGATATCGATCCGATGCGTTAACTCGCCCCAGGCGTTCGCTCACCGGTCGCGAATCGCGGTCACTCGTACGAAGAACTCGCGAAGTGAGCCTTATCGGAGGCCAACCTGGGCTTTCTGACACTAAGAAATTCCCTTAAATTTGAAGCATAATGACACGGCTACGAGTTTGTGTAATAGGTGCTGGGGCTTCTGGACTGGCAGCCGCTAGACATCTCACAAGTCAGCTGGATGTATTTGATGTTGCTGTGTTTGAACAAGCCTCTCGTGTCGGTGGATTATGGGTCTACAACGAAAACACGGGCACAGACGAACGTGGCTTTCCTATTCACTCCAGTATTTACAAGAACCTCAGGTGGGAAGAGAGAACTAATATCTAGCTATACTGTAGAAATTATAATACCCCGCAGTTCATTAATGGTGCCCATTGCCGGTCGTCATCAAATTCTAAAATCATAAATCGCGTGGTCTGCTGATTTCACATCCTCACCAGTTTGAAGTTGACTTGAAAATATATTTTTTCACTATTTTCCAGCCCTATAGCGTCTTTCGTTTTGAAAATACAGCATCTGGGACCGAGAATTGTTTTCACCCCGTTTTACAAAGGGCTCCGACACGTCACATGCGAGTTGCGGGGTATTCTGCAATCGCTCCTGATATTTCAAGGCAGGCTACACTTTTTTTTATATAAGAACCTTTTTTATAAGAACGTTGAGGCTGACATTGACCCAGATTTTAAGAACATACTAAGGACGTACCCACGCTGAGAGTAATGGGCCGATTACATGAGCCGGGCTGGCTCGGTAGCAGGGCTGGCTAGGTCTACCGAGATGACAGCTCAGCCTGGTATCACATGAGGCAGGCCAGCCCGCCTGCGGCTAAATTTAGAAGCTGTCGTGTGAAAAGATGGCTCCATCAAAGAGCATGAACCAAGTGTTTTTATTTTTGCCAATTCATTATTTTGGCGTATTATTTTCAGCTTTACGTAGCTTTATGGTCTGATAAACCTTTTTGTGTTAGATAGTAAGAGAAATATCGATCTTCTGGTGAGCCATTTTGCTCCGAAGCGAAATTTAGTGACGAGAAAGTGTTGTCCCGGCTAGCCGGGCTGGCCCGGCAATCGCAATTACATGGTAAATTTTCATCCCAGCTAGCCGGGATCCTGGCATCACGATGCCGGGATCCCTGCTAGCCGGGCTGAAATTTTTCCATGTAATCGCAAAGTTGATTTTTAGTGTGTTTCACAGACGTGCCGAGATACCGGCAAACCAAGCCAGCCCGGCTAAGCGGGCCAGCCCGCCTCATGTAATTGGCCCCTAAGAGACAAAGCAGTAATTTTATTCAGTTCTGCATCAGCGGTTTTTGCATCGAGGTAATAGCACATAGTAACGACATGAATTTCTATGGAACCACATTTTGTTTGTTTTTGTTTTCTTTTGTTTCTGTTTTTGTTCTGTTTTTTAATGTCAAGCTCAGGCTATATTTTCTTGTCATTATCAACTGTGGAAGAGTAATAAAGTGAATTTTGTTGAGAAGAAAAAACAACAACAGTATGTATGTCAAAGAAATTTGACATGACACAGCGTACAATGGGCATTTTAAGGTTTCCTGGTCACGTTTAAATCAGTTTTCTGAAATTCTACACCATGTAACCTAAGAACACTCCTAAGAACGTTTTAGGCTCAAAACGTGAAAAAAATAAGAACATTCAGTTTCAGTTCAGCCTCAGCCGCAAAATTAGACGTTCTTATAAAAAAAAGAGTGTATTTCGCCCGGCCAGGGTCCATGAAAGAGTGAAGTAAACTCGCAAAATAAGCCATTTCTGAATTGTCATGAGCCCCTATCAAAGCGAGGGTAGGTGCACATCTTTTAAGACGGATTCCGCTCAACGTTCGAGCAATAAGTGCAAAAAATATTTACCAAAAAACTACTCATAGCACGGTAACATTTTAAATGCTATTTAAAACATCTCGCTCTAGTTCACTTGCCCAAGTGACCCCGCGATGAAATTCTCAAGCATTCTCAAGAAAATTAATTTCAAATCTCGTAAAAGTATGCTAAAAACGGGCGCCATTTTGTTTTGAACTGACAGGAAGCGTCTTTTTAATTGAAATATTGATAACTTCAAATCCAATTTTCTCTCGCGGGGTCAGCTTGGGAGCAAAAGTAACGATAAGTTCTTCTTATCTGTTCTCAAAATGTGACAGTGCTGCAAGTATTTTTTTGGTAACTTAATTTTTGCACTTACTGCTCGAAAGTTGAGCGGAAATCGTCTTAATATAATAAATTGGTCTTATTGGCATGTGAGTGAAATCTCATTTTCATATGAAAGGTTGTGCACCTAGACTTTTTAAAAGCCCCAATAGTGATAAGCATCTAATTTCTCCTTACAGTATTACTACTTGATAAAACATACAGGTCAGGAGAATAAAGGAAATGATCATCAATTATCAAATGTCTTGATTTTTAATCATGTTCTCCCAACTAGTAACATAAGAAATATAAGGAGAATAGTGAGGAAAATATGGATGTTAATATTGGGGCTTAAAAGGGTTAATAGGAAGGCTAAAATCAATTCAAAAATGGCCTATTTATCAGGGTGTGATGTCCCTTAAGTGGTGACATCAGGCACACAGCTGTCATGTTAAAATGCAGTCTATAATGACTGCAGACTGCAGCCTGTGCATACTTGGAACTTTTTCTCCATCTTGAATTTTGTTGCTGGTGACCTTTTTTCTAATTATTGTAGACCAGTTTCAGCTTACCAACATCTTTGACAAAGACCCGGGTGGGGGTGCTCCCATATAAAAGTGACAGGGGTGATCATGCCACCTTTTAGGGTTAAAATAAGTGATTTGGTACCACTTAGGATGTCAACATCTATATAGACCCCCATGTCACTCTTATGAAGGAGTACCCTCCTCCTGCCTGAGGGACAAAAGTGGCTGATTCAAGTGCATAAGAAGGCCTGCGTGAGCTTTATTCATTTGAGACTTGCAGTGGACCTGCCTTCTTATGTAGTTGACTCCCAATAACTCGAACCTTCAAGGAAAATAAAAAAGGTTCGAGTTCTCAGGACTTATCACACGTATTCTCACAGAAAGAAAACTGACACGCTTTGTGTATCAAAAGACCAGGAAACTAAAGAAATTGACACCAAGGACAATCAGACACTTCAAAACTACAATGCTGCTCAATTTTTCAAAAGTTGATTCAAAATAAATTCAGTGTTACAGAGTATGTTTTGTCTCATTATACTTTGGCAAACAAGGTTCGAGTTTTTGAGGGTAAAATTATAAAGAAAAAGACCTGAAAGGAAAAAGAATTCACTTTGAGTTTGTGGGAGGTTGAGTTATTGAGGGTTTGAGTTACCGGGATTCGACTGAACATGTTTTTATTTCACCAGTCTTTTTATAATAGTCTTTTTATTTTTTACCTTGTTATGAAGAGACTTACTATTTAATTTACATTAGTTAGGATTCTAATTTGATGTACAGTGCCTTATATCTCTTGGATCATGTGTGCTATATTAATTCTATTATTATTATTATTATTATTATAGATGACCGTGCCGGAAATTGTTGAAATTTGCACACCACCATTGTGCTCAGCAAGGTTATGAAGCACGCTCACATGTGTTGAATTTGATTGCAGGAATCTACTAGCTGTGTTAAAATTAACTTGTTTCCCATGTATTTGCCCTCTGGTGGCCTAACGTAATGTCATTTCTATTCTTTGTTCTCTGATAAGACAAACCTTTTCAATAAGAAAGAATACTCCCTGAATTCTGCCATCACAAATAATGCATTGCTAATCCTGCTTACCAGAAATACCTATCTCCTAGTGATAGTAATAGTTCATCAGTTTACCACTAGTTGACTTGCTTTGACTTTCTTCCAATTATATGTACACATAGAACTTGAAGATTTACAATTTTGGTTGCTTCTGTAACTTTTCTTTTCAGGACAAATCTTCCCAAAGAGGTGATGGCCTTTCCTGATTTTCCATTTCCTTCAGAATGGACATCTTTCTTGAGTCATCAACAAGTTCTCAAATACCTAAAAGATTACACCAGTCAGTTTGACTTGTACAAATACATTCAATTTAACTCTGTTGTCAGTAGTGTCCGTCCACTGATGGGTGAAGACAGTCAAACGCCACAGTGGGAAGTTGTTGTGACAAATCTTGATACTAAAAAGTCGTGCATTCTCATGTTTGAAGCTGTTATTGTATGTAGTGGGTAAGCTGATTTCATTTTAATTGTATTAATATGTATGTTTCAACTTTTGTATTTAATATTTTTTTTTTTGGGGGGGGGGGGGGAGGTGTTATGTTTAGGATACCAGGGCTCCCATTGATAGCAGCATTATTGTTATACTGATGGGTTACATTTACCCTAGCCCTGGTTGTTAAAAGAGTGGATAACTCTATCTACAAGATAATTCACTATCCAGTGGACAGTGTACTTTGTTTTGTTATCGTTTATATGGTAGATAGCATTATGCACGCTTTGAACAACTGGTGGATAAATAAAGGTGTCTGTCTATTAGGCAATTTCCATCATTGCTGAGATGTGAAAATCAGCAACAAATTTAAATACGTCTTTATTTGCACGGTTTTTAACAACAATTCTAAAGAAGTTAATGTTTCAATAAAATCTGATGATCATTAGGATTTTTATAAACATTCAAATCTTTGAAACCTCCTGACCTGTCCACTAATGCACCTAAGGCAGATTATAAACATAGGCCCGCAATGCATGCAGAACCGACGAATTGTTGGGTTTTTTAGTCTCGACAACAAAGCAAGCCAGGTATGCGTGACTGCGCATACGATAACATTCATGCATCCGTAACAGCAAGTTGCAGCAAAAGTGTGTAACTGTACGTCCCATGAAAAAGAACAAGTATTACTGAGGGCTGCATAACCGTGCAGTCTGGCTCCTGTGCTGGTGTGGCAGTCGGTTAGTCTTCTCCTAGACTTAAAGAATTACAACAACCAACGTTGACATTTGACCAACTGAAAAGGCAACTAATACCCTGGAAAGGAGGTCAACCGAATTATTCACTCTGTCCTCACCAAACGTAGCTCCGCAGACTATGCTCACAACCTCTTCACTCATGATCATTTTTGGCTGTCTATTGGTCGGTCTTCCTCAAAACCATGAACAAAAAAGCCGTCACAAGTCTCAAAACAGATACATTTCAATGAATCGGCGATAAAATTCCTGATAAAGTAATCACATCGATCTTTACGATTGATCAGTATGGGCATCTCAAAAGCCCAAGAGAATTTAACACCTCCCAATGCCTGAGAACCACGCTTTGTGCGCAGTTCCCTTTAATCATGTGAAAGGCTCCTTTGAGTCAACTCGTGAAAGCAAATACGAAATAAATCGTTGCTCTACGATCAGGTGCATTTTTCATCAAACAAAGGCTTCGATCCGAAACTGTAGGCCTTCTTTAATGTATTTACGCTACTATAGCGCAGGTTGCAAGAAAGCCCATAATAGGCATTTACCAGTCGTTTTGACCCACTCCACCCCCGACAAACAAATGTTATCGCGACTCAACAATGAATCCGTGTGGTCCCACCCTGATACATGTATTTTATTTTTGCTCAATGTACTAACCGGTGTGACGAAAATTGTGACAATATTTTTCCTTTTGCGTCACCGAATGATGTAATGTTTAAAATCTGATGACTCAGCTCATCTGTCGTATCGTTTTGAATGTTGAATTTTGTTGAATTAAACTAACAAGTTAAATGTTAAAACGAATTTCTTCACAACTGAACATTCTTTTACCGAGAGTTGTGAACGATGTATTTATATACTGCTGTGAATATGGCACTACCAAAACATCGTTCTCAATAAAGGCAAACACATCGTCAGAATCTGGAGAAATTAGTAAAAATCATGTTCAAGGATGTCTTATGACGTAATCGTTAAATGCGGTTCGCTCTTCCAGGACTCCCTGTAAAAGTCAGCAAGTTGTGTCGCACTCTAAAATCGAACAAATCGGTTCAAAATCAAAAGTAAAGTAGAAAAATAAAAAAGACTAACTGGTATATCCTTCTGTGCCGCTTATACTACCCAAGAAGATCCAGCTGAACCCGTTCATTTCGCTTCTCCTGAATCCTGCTTAGTTCCCAGTCACTGACCCCCACCGTTCTCGACTCTAGTGTCTTCGGTCGTTGTTTTTTGCCCGTGCAAGACAAAAACTAGAAGAGCTCTGGGGTAGAAATGGGACATCCATATCTTTCAGACGCCAACACATTTCGCTCGGCCAAACAAATACTCTTCGCGTCTTATGCTACACATGCAAGAGCTTGTCTCTTGAGTGACCATTATATATTTTACACCCCGAGGGGTGGGAGAACAACGGCGGGGTCTAATGCCCCCAGGATTTTTCTTGTTGTCACTGAATAACAATGTTCTTTAATGCCAATTGCGTTTTGTGCTTTGGCCTACAAACAAATCATTTGGTCTGCAAGGAGACTACAATCATTTTTACTGGCCTCAGTTAAGAAGTTTATTTGTCTTCCATTACTCTGTATCGTTCTCTTTGCAGACACTTTTCTATACCAATTGTACCAGAAATTCCTGGACTGGAGTCTTTTCCTGGGCTTGTCATGCATAGTCACGATTATCGGCATCCTGAGGTCTTTCAAGAAAAGCGTGTGGTTATTCTTGGTGCCGGGTCTTCAGGAGAAGACATCAGTCTTGAAGTAGAAAAGTGTGCAAAAATGGTTTACCTCAGCCACAAAAGAACCCTCCTTAGTAAACTTCCAGTGAACGTGGAACAACACTGCCCAGTAACATCTGTATCCAGAGATGGAACAGTTCAATTTGACGATGGACAAGAGAAAAAAGTCGATGCCATCTTATTTTGTACTGGCTACCTTGTCACTTTTCCATTCCTGGATAGAGAATGTGGCATTCAGGTCAACAACAACCGAGTAACTCATTTGTACAAACATATATTTAACACAAAGTATCCAACACTGTCGTTTATCGGATTGTGCTCCAAGTTTTGTATATTTCCACATTTCAGTCTTCAAGCCCAGTATATTGCCGCAGTTTTAAGTGGACAGAAGATATTGCCATCTGAAGAAGAAATGAATGCTGATGAAGAAGAAGATTTCCAAGAGAGACTTTCTCTCGGTCTGCGTGAGAAACATGCTCATTATTTAGCTTACGGAGGGTTAAAGTGGAATTACGACAGTATCATTGCACGGTTGGCTGGAGTGGACGCACTCAGTCCAGTTTATAACGATCTTGGTAAACATGTGACTAACAGGAGAATGCATTTCCTGGTGGATTACAAGAAAGACAAGTTCAAGTTAACACCTGATGGAATGTGGACAACTGTAGAGTGAATTTTTCATACATCTTATCTTCAACCTACGCCGAGCACAATAACACTTCTTAGGATATAAAGGGATCATAGGATTTTGAGACATTAAGGGATTTTTGAATTGATGTTTTAAAATATCAGTTTCAAGATATTTTATCAAATGTGTGTTTCTGTCGTATGAAAGACCTGAAGTATCATTGTAGCCTGCTGTTTCTAATCTGAAATAACAGAAATGTGTCATCAGAGATGATGGTGACAGCGTGGCCATTGGAGGCAGCATGGCCGAGTGGAAGACCCGGGTTCAAGTCTCGCTCAGAGCACTAGCTGGAGTTAAGCCTGCAAGCAGGCTCACCTGTCTGTTATTCGTGGAAATATTGCAGAGTAGTGATATCTCCTTATTGTGGTAATCTACCGTCACAGCACGCGTTGCTGATTGGCTAAAGTGAATCGGGAACTATTCGGCTTCTTGTAAAAAAAATGTCAAAAACTGAAGGACTTACTGGCAAAGTTTGACCAGGCCTCCGAGTTGTGCGTCAGGTTGAGGTCGCAGTAAGTTATCAGTCAGCACACTGAGCACGAAACACGGTTTTTCGTCGAAATCTCGCACTGTTGTCAACATTTTAGTAAGTATGTTGTAAACCTCATTAATTGTACTAGTGGCATCTATTACGAATAAAGTTTAAAGACTGTCGGTTAACAGTGTTGGCCTTCTGTCGTAAGTAAAGTTTTTGCTTTTCAGAAACGATTTTGCGGTTGACATAAAAAAATATTAAACATTTTGGCCACTTAGTGTACCACAGCTCGGCTATGCATGTAAGTGACCGGTTGTACTGGTTTTTAATGTTTCGATTGTTGGCTTTTCATGCCATTAGTGGGGTGAAGCGGAGATTACAGTTATTCTTTACAATACAGGATATCATTTTAAAAAAGAAATAAAGAGCGATAAAATTTTTGTACACACAACCTGTCTATCAATTAAATGTTTACTTTATTATTATTTTTACAAAACTCTTAATTCTTGTTATTTTTCTTTTCTCATTTATGTACACTTTAAAAACTGCGAAAAAATTCTTTTGCACCACAGACCTGTGGTAGCATTTCTGGACTGAATAAAACCCTAAGGAGATAATTAAAAAACGGCTAAAACACCGAGAAAAAACAATATCTAACAACCCCCGCCTCCCCAAAACCTTATCAGTAAGGGCAGGTTTAACAAGACATTTTCAGTTGTTTTGCCGGGAAGTGTGATTTACAGGGTTGAGGTACTCGAGACAAGCTTTTCCAATCACAAGTTTTGATGCTTGCTGGCTATTAAACCCATCCAGGTCGACGATCAAAGCACCTATTCTTATTGTATAACTGTGGAATATTATTTCGGGGTTGAAGTTGAGCATTACGGTAGTAAATCTCGGACATTCTCTCCTTTTTGAATTCTCTTGTCGAGCTCGAGCAGTAATGTGACACTGTTTATAACTTGTTGGACAACCTTAACCTGCAAAATGACCGTATGAAATAAAGTTTGAATTCTGCTAATTGTTTAGTGAATTTTCACGGGTGTGTGGTCTCTAATGCTAACTGAGTTTGCGTACAGTAAGAGTTCGTCAGTGTAAATGTTATTGATTTTATTTGGGAATTCACACTTTTAAACGTAGTATCTGAAAAAAGTCTCGACCAAGGTCCTAAAGCCCTTCCTTCTTTTTATAGGAATCTAAAGAAAAATGTTGAAACAAACACTTGTGAATGTTTTATTAACATCACATTATCTCGTACCCAGATCTCTTGTGGACGAAGAGACCACACGAGATCTGGGTACGAGATTAGACATCACAGTGGAAACGTTGCCTCAAAACCTAGCCTCCTACGCAGTCGTTTTTAGGGGAGTCGAATTACCCTTCTCCCCACTTTAGGCTACATGAAACCCCTTCTCTCGTGAAAAAATCAGAGCAGTCTTGTGTACAACTTCTGTGGTAATGTACCGGTTATGTCATCAATTATGGCTTTGTTCTGATTGCCTAATGAGGCAAGATGTTGGAGAAGTATTAATAGGGCGTGAGTTCCTTTATGCAATGGCTCCTTTACGTATCTCACCTCTGTAAACTGCAATTTGTATTTGTTGCTGATGCATACCACGTCATTTCTGTGTGAGTCACCTGAAAACAAACACGCAAATGCAAGCTAAGGACATCACGAATCGAAAAATCTGGTCTGCAAAGATAGACTGCGGTACGAGTAGTCCCTTTTGTCTCAAAATGGTAGAGAGGAGCGCGCGAATGGAGAATTAATGGCGCAATGTACGAACCGCGACGAGGGCCAGAAGAAACGACGCCAACAAACCGGGATGGTCCAATGTAGCTTGCTGCCCTACAACATTTTGTTGCCTCGTTTTAATTTACCTGAAACTGAGGAATAAGTCGGATCGTGGAAAGAAACTAACTCCTTGTTTAACGATGTGTTTCGCTCATATCCACTTCACGATTCCAGGGACAATCAGTGGTCATGTCGCGGAAGGACCACTGATTGTCCCTGGATTCGCGTAGTGTATATTCTGACTAGCTGTTCTAGCGTGGTACTGCAAAATGCTGTCGAATTTAAATTTAAATAATTTTTATTTTTTATTTTTTTATAGTTCTCTTACCTCCATGCTCCAGCTTCACCGGCAAAACATCTATAATGCGTTCAAATCTCGGATCCTTTCAAGGAAAGAAAAGAATAGGAAAACTTAAGTAATCCAGACTTTACGAAACTTCTTTAGTACTTAAGTAGGAACAGACAAACTTTCGCATATTTCTCCAAAAAGATATGTCAAATGTAATGAAAACGTTTTAAAAGACAAATCAGTGAAACGACTTCGATTCTCGGGCTCAGTTTTGTAATCTCCGATTTTTCATGAGCGAAAAAGGGGACTGCACTCCTAGTGTGACTAAAAGCCTATCTTAAAGCTTGTGTTATAATGTATATGACCTTTTTAAGTTTGAACCGCGCTTCCCCTCTCAATGACCTCCTTTTAAGCTAAAACATGCAGTTTTTTTATACAGTGATTTAATGAGGACTTTTTCACGACAAGTTATCACAGGAAACGTAAGGATTACGCTGAACCAATCAGAACTGGAGTAAAGAAACGCGCAAAGCGCCTACAAAACGCGGAAAATTGCGCCACAATTTTTCTCGGTTTTGCTCTTTACTGGAAGGGAAATGGCATCTTTCCTCAAATTTGTAACGTACCAACTCGTTCGCACGGGAAAACGCGCACACGTCAAGTCACAATTTGTTCGGTTGGTCCTTTTCGATGGACATCAGGAGAACAGGTCAAACAGCATATTGTCTCTAAATCAGGATGAGATTTGACAGAGGAAAAGAACGAAAATACAAAATTACAGTCACTTTTTCAGCGTCGCACCGATGTAACCCCTTTTCCTCGGAATTTTCCTCGTTCGAGACTCAGTGCGCAAGCGTTAATCCGCCCCATAGTCTTTAAGCTCTTAACTTTGAGAACCAAGTTGCAAGAAGTGCTGCCTAGTTTACCATAGTTTGCTCAATCAGTGTTTTCTCATAAGGGACATGCTGTGCGCGAGCAAATTAAACACCACTGAGGTGTGTGTGGGGGGGGGGGGATCAAATTTTCTGGCGAGTCTGGATAGTTTGAATTGCCTTAATTGTCTGACTGTTCTCGGGAAAGATCTTACCTTAATCACTTTTGGAAGTCGAACTCTTACGCGCACTTCAAGTCCGGTACCAATATTGTTCGGTGAACTCGTCAAAAATCCATATTTCGAGCTCCACACGAACTTTTTTTCGCTCAGTTTTAAACTTTCCTCTAAGCTTGACAGCAGCTCGCTGTATTGTCTAAAGGCCTTTTGTATATCACCTCCTGGCTGACTGATGTAAAGTTTGATATGATCCAAAAAATTAACAAATATCCGACATTGTCTGTCTTCGGTAAACTATACGAATCGTCCTTCAGGCCAGTTACGGGACAGCTGTGGCGGGAAGGAGTCTGGGTTCAAGCCATACCCATCCAGAGAAAGCTTATTGTATTGGCATGGTAACGAGAGATAGCAGCGTTCGAACTTGTCTGTCGAGATAAAGCGAAAGTGAATCTTAATAATCTCCTCTGAATGAAATGCCAATTAAAGTTGCTCTTCGTAATTAAAAACTGAAGCCCCGCCCTTTTTCCCTAGTCACCTCAAAACGAAGCCGGACTTTTTAAATGAAGCGAAATCTGAATAGCATGGTTTATTTTATTTGGTTACGTTTTTAATCTAATTATGTGCAGTACTATTTTTATCCTACCCCAAACACTGACCATGAATTTTAGCTGGTTAGAGGTGTTCAACTGTTAATGACAATTTGAAGTTATGTATTGCTTCTCTGCCAGCATTTGTCTGATTTGTGGAAAATTTATTCTAAATAAGAACCTGGCGCTAGGTTTATAGTTCTAGCAAAAATCCTATGAGAGCCTTCTTGGTTATCAGCTCAATCAGCTCCTGACTTCCTTAATCAATATATATTTTATGTCAGGATTTCACTTCTAACTTCTAAACTGAACGGTTACATTAAACCAAAGGGTAACGGCTGATTACAAAAAAGGTTGTTCTTGTTGTTAATGATGAGTAGATACGACATTGCCACGAACGCAAAATTGCACTTGCAGAATATTTCATGTTGTTTTCCTTAGACAGTCTCCTTACCCTCAACAGCCTTCAAAGTATTTACCACCACGTGACCAACATCCAACAATTCTGCTAGTGAACATCCGGGAATCATCCTGTATCCCTGTATATTTCTACTAGTACTCAGTGTACAGGAAAGGACGTTTGCCCCGTAAAAGTTTCCCCCTTTGATTTCTTTCCAGTTAAAGTTTATTTCTGACCTCAGGGTCTTCATCTCGTCGATTTGATGTACTTTGCTAATGACCGGGTCGATAAGGTCGCTAAATAAATCGTAGCATTCCTCGTCGCCTGAAAGTAATCCCGTGGAATTTTCCATCAAGCTCTCCCTAGCTGACCTTATGTGTTGGTTCGTTGTTGAATGGTAAAGAACACCTGACTCAATCAGCTTATCAATGTCATATCCTCTTGATGTGCGCTTGTCTTTCACTCTGGAAAATATTTCAGGTGTGAGAAGTCTTCCTATGATACTTGTGTTGTCTCTAAGGTTTGGATAGCTACTCATTGGTCGTTTTTTGCGGCATTGTTTTGAATTATAAAGTGCGAGTAACGCTGACGCCCCAATGATGGCGCCACATCCAAGAAAAACGTAACGATTGCTAAGACTTTGAAGTAAAAGTGCCATTATTTCTATGAGCTTTCTACACTGCAAGAATGACACGAAACTTGCAACGTCACAGTCGTTCGACATAATTCGTGACGAAACGATAGAGTAACAGCAATTCACATATATGGTGTGAAGTAAATTGTCTATCTGACATTTAAGTGGCCGATTTAAAAAGAATATGCGTCAGGACAAACGAAAAGCGTTTGTCATCTTGGTTTAGAGTTCATTCGTATTTACTCGATTGAAGTATTCCCATTTTGTTGCACCCAGCACTCCCAGCAAGTGCAGTGTAATTTAGCGCGGTTTGTCACTGCGCGCGTCCTGCGCGCGCTTTCTCTGCAGTAGCTGACCGATAGGGGACTGGGACTCGAGATGTAAAAGTCAGCCATGTTTTCCGATCCTTCACAGCTTTTCTCGCGCTTTGTTCGTGGAATTTTTTCTGTTTAATCGTTAAAAAAAAAAAAAAAAAAAAAAAAAAAACAAAAATGGACGAGTTCTCGATTTGGGAAAGGGTAATTAAGTATGACACGCTGAGTTTCCAGTCTCTTGAATATTAATATAGATAGGCAGGTCGAGAGCCCGGGGTCGAGAGGTCATTTTGTGTGCGCAATAGAGCTGCTTCGCTGGTTTCGTTAGTCTTGTTTTGCGTTAAAAGGACCCACAGGTAGATGTGGCGTGATTGATAAAGAACCGCTTCCCGTACCTTTTAATCCCTTACTTCCTGCCTCAATTGCAAAATGTTACAAAATGTTGTGTAATTTTCCCAATTTCTCCCACTTTCTGCCACTTTGGGAATCCTGCTTCCCACCCCTTGTTCTTCCCCCTTCCGTACACCTCCTACCCCTTTTTCCCCCGGATCCTGCCCCCCCCCCCCCCACCCTGTTCCCCTCCACTAGTCAGACACTAATTTATTTGGGATGGGGTAGGGGGAGGGAGGGCATAGGGCAGGGACATTTGACTGACGTTCTTGCTGTCCCCATGGTGTGTTTTTTGGTTTTCTTTGCATTTGACCTCAGCATGCTGCTCTAACAAATTAAACGAGGAGAGAAACTGTGCACAGTTGTGGCTTACAGTCTACTGTGGGAGGGGAAACCATGTGACAAAAACTTTCTTGAAAATGTCAATTAAGTTTAAATCCTCACCCTATATCCAAACATAATTTTAAACAAAGAGTGGTTTTTAGTCATCCTCTGCTTTTTATTTGGGGCTGATAGGGAAGCGGGAGGCAGGGGTTTAGATGCTTTGACATAACTGCTTACTGTGGTGTGTCAATATGAAACCTATTCTTGGTGTTTGTTGTATGATCTGTTTCACTGAATTTCTGATATGTGAATGTGGTAGACTAATTAGTCAGCAGACCTGCATGGTAAGTTGATGGACTAAGTTTAACTGCACATTAGTTAACAGAAAAAGTTGCCTGCCTTTCCCTCACGGATGACTGGAGAGTCACTTTTGTTGAGCCCTCTAATACTTCACATGTTAATGACTGAAATAATCAAATTTTAATATTTCAAATAAACAAAGGAGTTTGGACTTGAAATTAATACCATCTATAGACACAGCCTGATGAATATATTTACACCTGCCTACCCCTACTTAATTTTACAAAGCTGACCCTTATTAAATGCATCCATGTACTGTGTAATGTCAATATTTATAACAGCTGACAAATCCTACTATATGGACACCTGCAACACAGACAGCTCATTCTTACAGACAGTTAATTCTTGGTCCGAACTGTCCCATTTTATTGAAATTAACCTGCTCGATATGAACTGGCCAGCAGGACTCCATGTTGATATGAGCATTTCTTCTAGTCCCAATGGTTTCCTTTAACGTTTCAAAGCTTAGAACTTAAAATACAAAAATTAAACTGTGTAATACATGTAAACACAACATTATTATACAGTCATGTATACACAGTTGACTCCTGATAACTAGAACCTTCAAGGGAAATAAAAAAAGGATTGAGTTATCGACAGGAAAATTATAAAGAAAGTGACCTGAAGGGGAAAATTATTTACTTCAAATTAGCGAGAGGTTCGAGTTACTGAGGGTTGAGTTACTGGGAGTCAACTAAATATTATGCAAACATTATTTGCATAATAGTGTCGGGTAACTGATTAGCTTAATTGCTGAAGTTTAATGTTGTCATCATCTCCAAAAGGTCTCTTAAAAACAAACAAACTCATGGTGCTGATTAGCAGCCTGGGTTCAATGACTAAGTCAATTTCTGGCACAGATTCAAACTGATTGCAAATAATAGATCAATTGAATGAGGCTAAAGGAATTTTGAAGAGCCATCTTCAAATTTTTTTTAATTTTCAATCATTATTATCCTTACTTAAATGAAACAACAGGCTCTTATAATTGTTCATAAGTGAAAGTTTTTCACTAATTTCACAGCAATTTGTTAGTAGATTAATGTAATTCTTTTGAATGCTCCAAAAAAAAAAACACCTAGACTAGTGTTATTCTTCCGTCACTGATCAGATCATGTTGAGTTCATTTCTTCTGCAGCAAGAGATTTCTTGATTTCTTACGGCACACCTGTACAACAAGAACAAATTCATTTTTAACATTTTTATACAAATACACCCTGTTGGTACCAGGACACTTGCCCTGGTCCTGAGACAGGGTCGGTAATGAAAGGGTTTTGACCACACTACATAACTGTGTTTTGCAGATTTCAAGATTTTTTTAAAGCCAGATTCGTTTAGAGAAAGTGATTTCAATGATATTAATTAAAGAAATTTACAGCCAGAGGAACAAACCGCTTATAACAAAATCATTACCATCATCCTGAAACATTAAGAAAATATACTAATAGCCAGAGGAACAAATAGTGTATATATAACTTACAAAATTACTTTGCTTACGCAAGTGTATATATTAAAATAATGATTCGTTCTTATCGAGCTGGGTATTCATTCATGTACTGAGACCATACATTGAAGTTAATAACAAATTACTGTTTGTGCAATATTGATAATTGCTGGTTACTGTAGTCTGTGATTAGTAGTGCCATTAATAAATGGGATAGAGTGAAGCCTTAATCAGATGGACTCCTCAGGGTCACCATGTCCAAGTGCACACTTGAGAGGGGTGTCAGCTCAGTAATGGCATGTTAAAACTTTAGGGATAATGTGAGTGGATAATGGACCAAGAATGAGTGTCAGATTTAAAGAGGGTGACTTACCTACAGGAGGTGTATATAAGTGAAGGTTGGACTCTATTACCTTTAATCTCTTGCTGCAGTATACATGTGTTGTTAAACTCATGTATCTATGCTAAATATAGTTTTACAATCCCGCACAAATAATTCTGATGTCACATACACCCTTAACTTGGTTACTAACCATAAGCAGGAATATTTCACCATTAATTTCCTTCTTGTTTAAGGAATCCATTGAGCCAACTCCTGTTCAAAACTGTGGTTTTCACAATACAAAAAGGCAATTCTATCTCCTTGGCGCCCAGGCATAACATCATACACATGGCGTCTGGTGCCTTGATCCACTGCAGCAGGGTAAGATGACAAGAAGTCACCTTGATGGCCAGGACATGTTTGAGAGGGACAGGCTGGGCCACAGTGAAACTTGATGTAAGGGAAATATCTTTTACAGATTCCATCAACCATGGAAAACACTTGACACAGTACATCTGATGGTCTCAGGCCACATTTGGTGCTGGGAAATAATACAATGTGCATATAATTATGTGTCTAGCATTTAACCAATACTTACAGTGGTAGTCTGAAGTAATTTACAGTCATTGAATTTTAAAACTAATACAGAGTATGCAATTCTTGGATTGCATGTTACGTCATTGCTACCATGTTGATGTGCCATTAACAAAAGGTTTCTCATTAGCTCCTTTTGTTATGGTGCACCAACATGGCCACCATACCAGTCAAGTCATTTGAATCCCTTGGAATTGGTTGCAAACCACCAATGAGGTCAAAGAAGTGTTTGGGATTCAATTTTTTAAAGATATAACTATGCTGCTCAAAACTATTAAAAAAATTTTTAATCCAGAACTGTGAACTACTTATGAATTTCCGTTAATTAGCATCGAAACCTGCAGACACGAGTAAGAAAATTGTTTTGTGATATCAATTTTAGCTCTGAGCGTTTGGTTGTTAAGACAGTTATCATGAAATCCAAATTCATACATCTTACAGTAAAATAAAAAAATGGCAAATAGATGGTAAGAAGAATTAGCAGCTTGCACTTGAGAGCAAGAGTTTGGAATTATGGTGCAAACAGGTTCCTTTTTCAACCAAGTAATTAGTATTGATCACATCAAATATCAGTGTATAAATTAATACACTGCTAATTACAGCATATTTAGAAACCTGACTGGTCATTCATTGACAGTTTGAGGAGGGGACCGGATGGGAACTCATGGATCTAAGCTTCACATTTCCTGAACTCTTTGTTCCCAGTTTTCAACCTCCTTCTTGGCAGCTTTCTCACTTTTTGTTTGGTATTTCACAACGTTCCACACTTCATTTTCCTCTTTGATGTCTTCTTTCTTTCCTCCCAGTTGGGAAACTGGGAGAACAGATTGAGAGAGAGAGACTGATTATATGTAACGTACAAATCTCAGAGAGATGATACACAATGTGCAAATCTCAGGGCTGTTATACACTGCAGGGCTTTACTACACAATCCTATGTACATGATACAATAGATAAATAAAGCATTTACCTGTAACTGAACATTACCTCAATCATCTTCTCTCCCTTCATCAGTTTGAGCATGTAAGGTTTCCAAGCACTCATCCAGAACTTGCCAGCATCTCTATACAGAACAGTTTGGCCATTTGGAAACTCCACCTTACTGTTCTTATGAGCACGAGATAGCAGGCGATGAAACAAGGGCTGAGGAAGGAACCTGTCAAAGAACACATAGCACTTCTTATCTGCATCATCATCATGCCATACAGGACGGTCTCCATCTGTAGACATTGGCAGCAGGGATGGAACAAAGTGGTTTGGCTGTTTTTCATCTTGGTCATACAGGCTATACATTTCGACTTTCTCGTTTAACAAAGGGCAGATCAAGTCATATTCCTCAAGGAATGCAGTCATGGCTTCCTCATTTTCCTGCACGTTATTGATGATGTTCTCCAGAAGTGATTTAGTCAGCATTCCTTTCTTCTGCAGAAGATTCCAGTCATGCCTCAACCCTCTTTGTTGGGTATTCTCAGGTGGTGGTGTGACAAGCTGGATGATAATATCAACCAGTATTTCAGGCTTGAGAAGAACCCAGTTGGACAGATCTACATTCTCATTTCTGTCCAGGTAAATAACAGTTATTTACCTGGACAGAAATGAGAATGTAGATTAGTTACTAATCCTTTTTCATGAAAGTATTTTAGGGTGTCTTTTGAGCAGCTGGTGCAGACAAAATTGTCAAATGCCCTTGGAAACTCTGCAAGTGTCACACAAAAGGTGGCCTCCTTTTCTTGGAGGCTGATAATTGCATCTTGTATTCTAATCCATGTCAGAGGAAGGTCACGACCTATGGTTTCCTTGCATTGTTCAGCAACAGACACAATTTCCTTTTGAAGATTTTGAACTCCAATATCATTTTGTCCTTCAGAGTTCTCAACAGGAAAGAAGATAAAGGTGTCAAGGCCATTCACAACAAGCCCATCACAGTAAGGGTCCCAGAGCTTTCGTCTTAGGTGGCCATCTAAGATTTTCATGCAGTTCTTGTTAATGGTACCTCTGTGAGTCCCAACAAGGAAGATTGGGGCTTTTCGTGGTACGTGGCTACAGACAGATTCAAACCAGAACTGAAGTCTTTGAATGCCTGCAGTTATTCCACTGAAATCTTCCTTTACAAACTCCACCATGTTGAATACAATGATGTAAATGGCATCACTCCTAAGGAACATGTGATGGTAAGCATAATATTCTTTGTCTCCAGCAAAATCGAAGATCTTCAGTTTTAGAGAAGAAAATTTTACATCCAGGGCACTTTTTAACATTTTGTTGTCAGTCATTCCTGCGATCCCTAATACTAGGGTAATGAACTTGTTGGGACCTTCGAAGTTTCCGGGAATTACTTCATGGAAACAGAACAATTCCATATACAAGGTAGAAAAAAGTAAAGGAGGGAACAATATTACAAAATAGAAACGTCTTGAAATCCACGCCAATTTAAAATGGTAATATATTACAACAATGAGCAGTACGAATGATTCCCACGAGCCCTTGAATATCGATGAAAAAAACTTGGAACGCATTACAAGCTAGAAGTATTCAATTGGAAAATGCCACACAAAAGGAGTACCGTATACGCGGCGTAGATGCGTGACTAAAGGATCAGGACTAGTGAAATTTTCCTTCATTACGAACATCATGCTCAAAGAAAAGTTTCCAAGTGATGCTACTGCAAAGCCATAAATTAATCCAAACAAGATGGAAAATAGCAACCGGAAGAAGCAGACAGTCATAATAGTTAGTTTATTTGGAAGTAGAAGTTGTCGTAACTGCTGATGATGGTTACCAAACGACATTGATATCGGTCCTATTAGACGAAACAAAACGACTGTCCCAATTACGGCGGTTGGTGCCAGCATCAGGAAGGCACAAATAGTGGCAAACTCGGTGTATGTTTCATCCAAGTAACACATCAGTAAAGAAATATATAAACCCATTATGAAACCTCGACCTCCCAGGATGAAACTGAGTGTAGCAAAAGCAAATCTGCTAAATTGATTGGGAGCAAAGTGAAAAGTAAAATTTGGAACAAGTTTAAGGATAAAGTACATGAAATGAGTCAACGTTAGATGCAATGAAAACTCAGTAACTGAGCAACTCGACTGAATAATTCCCCATGTTGCAAAGAGTGGAACGGTTATAACAGGTAACGCCAACAAACATAGCGTTATCCACATGCCTCTTTTCCACATCAAAAACGTTTGAACAACGACACTACTATTAGCTGCACCAATTCCAATTAAAATCACTTGCACAAGAGCAGTTTTAAGGAACCTCCACAGGTCTCCGAAGACAAGTTCCTTCATGTTAAAGCTATTCCACTTCTCATCCACAAGACTCTGTTCTACTCCCTGTGTTTTGGTTTGCGTTGGATCAAATAGCTTTCCAGTGAGCGACTTTACAAGACTGGTTTTACCAACTCCGGAGTCACCAAGCAGCATACACTGACCATGGAACACAAATTGATTGTCTTCTTGGTCTTCCGTTTCACACAGCTCCAGCCTTTCGTAAAAGATCTTCTCCTGACGCTGCCGGGCAAAGTACGGTAAAGTGTCAGTCGTTTTCAAGATTGCACACTGGAAATCCATCGCTCAGTACGACAGGACTCTGGATTATTGGAATGATTGAAGAGCAGAAACTTGAAATTCCGCCCAGGCGGGACCTCACAATCGTCCAAGGATTCGGACAACTCTCGGCCGTTCGAGGCTGACTTCGCTTCAAAATATGTGGCGATGGAGGAAAAAGCCCCCAGAGACATAGCGATCTAAAGCGGTCGCTGATTGGTAACCTTCTAATTTCTGAATTCTTGTTCTTCCAAGAATTCTGATTGGTTACGACTTCCAGAGTAAACGGATGGCGGACCTTGGCCAGTTCTTCGACTTCTTCGTGGAACCCAAAGTAAGGTCTCCGAGAAGTAAAAGGCGAATAGGTTTCTGTTTAACAAGCATCAAATGCAGAGAAAATTCACCGATTATTCAAGCGAATAAGTTTTTGTGGTTTATCAGGCTTTATGGTTGTTCGAAAGCTGATTACCAAAAATCCTGGGTTTTAAAGAGTCGTGCAAAGTCCCTGTTTCTTTTGTTCAGTGCCAATTTATCGTGGCAATTTGAAAGCGGCAAAATCGAATTGCAAAGCAAAACTGATTTTCAGAAATCCGCTTTCGTTAAGCCGCAAAAGTGACTGATGCTACTAGTCCTAGGTTAGCTTAACCCTGCTTTCAGAGCTTTGAACAGCGCAGCCCCTGGGGTGCGTTTCTTGAAAGTCCCGGTAACTTTTCGGGCCCAGAGCTGTATTTTAAAATCAAAATCTAAAAAATGGTGGTCTAGCTTTTAGCCGGCAAACCAGCTCGACTTGTTTCATCAACTTACAATTTCACTTCTTAGCTTTAAAAACCAAGAAAATTTGAACAGTTGAGGTTAATCTTCCGCTCACAATATAGCTTTCCGGGTCCGAAAAGTTATCGGGACTTTCTGTTATGTTATTGTACGTGCTCCGTCTTTTCCATTTGTTGTTGTTGTTGTTGTGTATTTTACATGTAAATGTAGTTTTATCAGACACTAATAATTTATCTTTCTGTGAACATTGAAAACTTGTAAGATATAATTGTGTTATTTTGTTGATATATTATTTCACAAGGTTTCCTTTCCCGTCATTGCGAATATGTTGTGTATTTAAGAGCTCTAATAAGTATGAAAATCAGAAAAGTGATGAAAATGTGCCAGTAGTCGGTGACTAGGTATATGATGGCTTTGCACCTTGAAAGCTTTAGTCGAGGGCTACTGAAATATGCATGATGTTAGGGCTTTCCATTCTTTGACAATTATTGTGAAGAAATTAAATTTATAGATAAATTAGAATAAAACGTTCTCTGGTTAAAAATGTGTTAAAAATCTTTGAGCTTTGGACAACCGTTCTGTTGTCTTCAATGGATAGAATAAAGTGACTATGTAAAATGAATACTGCATTTTCACGTTTCTAGTGTGCTCTTTCTTTCTGGTGTTAAATGACCTTCCGGTTTCGCCAATATAGCTCCACGAACATGTGCTGCAGGGAATTTTGAAGACAACGTTGCATTGGTCTTCTTTTTCCGGACGGAATTTAGGGGCTGGGAATTCTTGTTGGAGTGTTATAACTGGCAGGGCCGTAGCTAGCATGAGGCAAGACGAGGCACTTACCTCGTCTAGGTTTTATGCTTGAACAAAAAAATACCGTTGGAAAAATAATCCCTACAAAGCATTTGCCATTGAGTGATAATAGATAAACTCGAGTAAGGTGTGTGAAATTGGCTTTGAAGGCTCAAGTGGTTTGTATTCCAGCTATCAGCTTCAAAACAGTGACAGGTTGTGTGACACCTATCCCATGCGGATTGCTACGACTACAGACAGCTGATCCAAAGAAACATGCCTTAAAAAAGACAAAACGTTTAGAGAATCAGTGCCCACATTTTCTTGAGCTACTTTGTCACACTTTTTGACATACACTGCCTAAGAAAACTACTAACTGGATTATACTTTTGCCTCGTTGTTCTGTCTTAGACGAAACACAAATCGACATGGACAGGGTCTGCATAAATCATCAAATCATAATTTAAACTAAAAGATTGGTCAAGACTTCCACTATTCTGATGGCTACTAAAGGAGCCGTTTGGTTGGCTCAAAGTTTTTCACCGAGCGGAGTTTCCGTAAACGGTCTTTCTTTAGAACATCCATACTGTTTACTAGTGAGATCAAGTTCTCTCTCAGGCCCCAATGGAGTTCTACAGATCGCAGCTGCAGCTGAATTTAATAATAATAATAATAATAATAATAATAATAATAATAATAATAATAATAATAATGTATATACAAGGCTAAAAAAGATAAAAAGGGGGTATAAACAATTAAAAGGAACCAAACGTTTTCGACAAGTACGTCATTATCGGGGTTAAAAGGCCGTTCGTGATTTGCATGGTTTTTATACTCAGGTTATTCCTGAAGGGAACAACTGCGAAACATAGCAATTAACTTGTTTGTTCAAAGATGGGCTCCTTTGTTGGATAATTAGGCCCTCGATGATCTTTCTCTTAAAATAAGATCTTGCTGAACAAAGGACTCTCCACTGGAATGAGTGACTTGGGTTTTCCAAAAGATGACGTGCTGGTTCCGAGGTGTGGCAGATATTTGAATGTTCAGTTATTCGCACTTCAAAATTTCTTAGCCTTAGCCCTCTTCTTAGCCTTGTATATACATCATTTTACCTTTTAGCGAATATTATGTCAATAATAATAATAATAATAATAATAATAATAATAATAATTAATGATTGATAATCTTGAAGCAGCACGGTTTTTGCATGCGTTAGAAACAGGAAACTAGCCTTGCTGGCGAGGAAGCAGGAGCGCGGGGGTGGGTGTATACCGTACTGTGCAAAAGTAATACAAACGAAATTCACCGAAATTCGCGCTTTGTCCTCGCGAATCGCCGAAATTTCGCCGATATTTCACCGTTTCAAATAAAATTTCGGTGAAATATTCGCGATATTTCGTTCATTTTTGTCTCGCCGTGAGAGACCTGTGCTAGCTGGGAAGATATTTCGCTGAGTAAACAAAACTATTGACGAAAGTTCGCGGTGGCTAAAATTCCTCTGAGAGGCGAACCGAGGCGAAATGTCTCACACACAACGAAACACGGCAAAGAATCATGTAACCGAAATGTGGCACCACAGGCAACAACCGAACAGTAAAGTACATGTCTTAGGTCCTAACACTTTGTCTTCAAATTTCATTTTATTAATCACCTAAAACATGTAAAAGGACCATATTTTGGCAATCTAAGGAAACACTTTGGCAAAAAAGGTGAATTTAAAATTGCAAGCCGCGCACTCATAAAAAAACGGAGAGTGATGTTCGCAGCGCAACAGAATCGTCGGAAAGTTTATAATTCTTCTTTTCTCGAACGGCCGGATTGAAACGATTTTTGTCTCCATGGAAAGCTTAGAACTCACAGTACTTAGCTAAAGTACTAGTCAGAGTAGCTAAAGCAATGTGAAATTGGGGATAGCCATCTACTTGGTGCCAGTATTACACGCCTTAATAATGGGTATAAAAAAAAGCATTAAAGCATTAAAAAATCTGCCGATGTGCAGTTGCCGTTTTGCGATATTGAATTTTGAGGAAAAAACTCATTAAAAAACAGCTGAAAATAGCATTTCAGCGTGATTAGAGTTACAAATTTTCTGGGGTAGCATACCCCCAGACCCCCCCCTCCCAGAAGCTGGGGTCTTTGGTACTTGCGACACTTGCCTCGTCTGTTCTGAAAGTCTGGCTACGGCCCTGACTGGTTTATTAGTGACTAGCCCTTTTCCTTCCAACCCAGGAGGGAGTGATGAACTTGGGCCTGGGCACAAGCGCCGGTATTGGCGAATGAAAAACCGAGGTGTCTGGCCATCGTGACGTCACATATAAATCTGCCCCGGAAATTCAAAGGAAAGTTAACAAATGGCTTCCTCGCAAATGTTTACAGTCCAGTTTCTCAAAAAGAACAGATCAAAACAATAAAAGAACGAAAGGTATGCTGTATGCTATAACATAAAAAGTATTCTTAATGCAAATTGGTCCTCAAAACAAAATAACCAATTGGCGATAAGACTCAAAAGATTTCATGGACGCTTTGGTCGATCGATTGAAATCGTGATCAAGATCACCCTTCAGAAGCTGTATCTCACAAACCCTAAGATGTGTCGCTTGGAGACAAAAACATAACTTTTATATGTATAAACTCTTTCCAATTTTAGGAAAATAAAATTGCGTAACAATTTCATTAAAATGATCAGTGGCTTTAAACATCATTAAAATGTGGAGAAGAATACGCCAATACAAAGAAACGTTTACTATGAATTCATCTGCTTGGTTCGAAGTTAATAATGGACCACAGTAATTCCTTACTTTGCTAAACCATCTTGTAAAAAACGACAAAGATGACAACATTTGCTGGAGGCAAGGCAAAACAGCTGACACGCCGGCTTTCCGGCCAAATTTGTGCTGATCTCTTATCGAATAATTATAAAAAACCACAGTTTATCTAAAACGCCAACTTTCTCAGGTTACTGATGTTAAGGGTTAACAAGGCTCTCTCTTTACTAGAATGGTCATCAGTTTGACTGTTTTGACATGTTTGAAATTAATTAATCTTTGAAAATCAAATGACAGGACCAATTCAATTTATTTGCGAAACGGTCATCGTCAGTTGTGGATCAAGTAGACGGTAAACTCTTTCTAAAACACTGTGCAACCTGGACAGCAACTGAATCTAGAGGGAACTGGAGGTATTGAGAATAAATCACTGAATCACTGATCCAAATGGTACTCAAATATATCTATTAGTTGTCATAAAAAAGTGCAGAACCAGATCAGCGAAGACTTGTTTCCTCAGGCGCCCGCATAACTTGCGAGCTCATTCAGATTTTTATGTTGTTCTGCAAAAGTGTAGTTTACACGGGTTAAATGAGGTGGCAAAAATTTACTAAGCTCGATTACTCTTTCCCTAGCAATTGAATATCACTATTCTTTCCTTATACAGAAGATGGAAGCAAATACTGTAAGAAAAGTTAACTTTTAAGTGCTAAACAGACCCTTCTAGGTTCGCCTTCTATTATACTCAGCCAAACAAACGGACTGATCATTTTTTTGGCAAATACTATACCACTTGTTTCAACTTGGGTACTTTTGTTAAACTATAGGCTAGTCCGTAGCCAAGTTTCAAGTTTCCCTGTTGTATATAACTGAAATAAGCACACTTTTTGGGACGCGGACAATAACAATTTTCCCGCATAATTCTTCGATCGTAGAGAGTAAACATGACTCTTAAAACATTATTTAAGTGGGATTTTAACGTAAAGACAAAGAGCCACTTACCTATATCGAAAAAAGGGATGACTAAAATTCCATTACCCAAGAAAACAAGCTTAGCTGAAAGCTTAATAGCACAAAAAGTACGTTTGTAGCCCGAACTCTAACGTAGTTGCCAGCGCCATTTTTGAAGACTCGGCAAACTCGCGCGCTTTTCACGTCGTGATGTCACGATGGCCAGACACCTCGAACCAGCCGAGCGGCGAGTTCATCGCTCCCTCCTGTTCCAACCAGGAGGGAGTGGTGAACTTAGGCCTGGGCACTAGTGCCGGTATTGGCGAACGAAAATCCGAGGTGTCGGACCATCGTGACGTCACAAATAAGTCAGTCCGGGAAATTCAAAGGAAAGTTAACGAATGGCTTCCTTGCAAATGTTTACAGTCCAGTTTCTCAAAAAGAACAGATCAAAACGATGAAAGAACAAAAGGTATGCTGCATGCTATAACATAAAAAGTATTCTTAATGTAATTTGGTCCTCAAAACAAAATAACAAATTGGCGATAAGGCTCCAAAAATTTCACGAACGCTTTGGTCGATCGATTGAAATCGTGATCAAGATCACCTTTCAGAAGATGTATCTCACAAACCCTAAGATATGTCGCCCTGAGACAGAAACATAACTTTTATATGGATAAACTCTTTCCAATTTTAGGAAAATAAATTTTCGTAACAATTTCATTAAAATGATCAGTGGCTTTAAACATCATTAAAATGTGGAGAAGAATACTCCAATGCAAAGAAACGATTACTGTGAATTCATGTGCTTGCTTCAAAGTTAATAATGGGCCACAGCAATTCCTTACTTTGCTAAACTATCTAGTAAAAAACGAAAAAGACGACAACATTTGCTCGCGGCGAAGCAAAACAGCTGACGCGCCAGCTTTCCGGCCAAATTTGTGCTGATGACTGATTGTACCCTTATTGAATAATTATAAAAAAGCATAGTCTGTCAAAAACGCCAACTTTCTCAGGTTACTGATGTTAAGGGTTAACAAGGCTCTCTCTTTACTAGAATGGTCCTCCGGGCCGTTTGACTGTTTTAAAATTAATTAATCTTTGAAAATCAAATGACAGGACCAATTCAATTTACTTGCGAAACGGTCATCTTGATCGTCAGTTGTGGATCTAAGTAGACGGTCAAACTCTTTCTGAAACATCGTTGCAACCTCGACAGCAAATCTAGAGGAAAGTGGAGGTATTGAGAATAAATCACTGAATCACTGATCCAGATGGTACTCAAATATATCTATTAGTTTTCATTACAAAGGACAGAACCAGATCAGCGAAAGCATGTTTCCTCGGGCGTCCGCATAATTTGCGAGCTGATTTAGATTTTTATGTTGTTCTGCAAAAGTGTAGTTTACACGGGTTAAATGAGGTGGCAAAAATTTACTAAGTTCGATTACTCTTTCCCTAGCAATTAAATATCACTATTCTTCCCTTATACAGAGGATGGAAGCAAATACTGTAAGAAAAGTCAACGTTTAAGTGCTAAACATACTCTTCTAAGTTCGCCTTCTTTTATACTCAGCTAAACAAACGGACTGATCATTTTTTAGGCAAATACTATACCACTTGTTTTAACTTGGGTACTTTTGTTAAACTATAGGCTAGTCCGTAGCCAAGTTTCAAGTTTCCCTGTGGTATATAACTGAAATAAACACACTTTTTCGGACGCCGACAATAACAATTTTGCCGCATAATTCTTCGATCGCGGAGAGTAAACATGACTCTTAAAACATTATTTAAGTGTGATTTTAACGTCAAGACCAAGAGCCACTTACCTACATCGAGAAAAAGGATGACTAAAATTCCATTACCCAAGAAAACAAGCTTAGCTGAAAGCTTAATAGCACAAAAAATACGTTTGTAGCCCGAACTCTAACATCAGTTTGCCAGCGCCATTTTTGAAGACTCGTCGAACTCGCGCGCTTTTCACATCGTGACGTCACGATGGCCAGATACCTCGAACCAGCCGAGTGGCGAGTTCATCACTCCCTAAGTCACTCCCTACTGGTTCCAACCTGGTTCCAACCACACACATTTGTGTGGAAAACTACCGCTTGTGCGTCTTTGGAGCTCTGTGGGCTCAAAATAGGAACCCAGACCTCCATCGGTTTTGGAACGCCTGGGAGATAGTAAATAATGTTTTGCAACGATTTTCACAATGTTCTTCGGCAAATTACTGTTGGAAACTGAATTTTTCTGCCAAGATTTTTCCGGAGCAAGGCCATGTGTTCTGCTGATTATCGATTAGAGCGTCTTTAGAGAGAGTTTGAAGGAAAATGGGCGAAAATTCTAATGATTATAGATCGATCGAAGTTGCCTTCGTGGATGAAGATGACCTGCCATTTTGATTTTAAAATTCTGTTGGTTGGGGTTATGTTGACCGCTCTTCAGATGAAGAAGTTGACTCAGACTTGGTATGTGCCATACATTTAATGCTCGTAGTGAACATGAGATTCAATTTACTTTTGTAAGATAGAAAATTAAATAAGCTTTAAAATGATACCAAGCTTGTCTTTTCATTGGACCGCTATATGTAGCAGCTCTATTGTTTTTACGCCGCGTTCTTTGTTTCTTTTGTTTGTTCTATTGTTTAGCGGACTAATCGTGGAAGACCTTACGACAGCTGCTACATCGCCATGGGGTTTACTGAGTTATGTAGCCGCGCTAAAAAATGTCAGGAAAGCAACAGATGTCCAAATTTGTCAAAAAAATTTTTAAAAAATGGGAAGAGTGTGGAAGGAAAAAGGCTAGTAGGTCATGACGTCTGAGCAACCGTGTTAGTAGTACTGTAAGGCCTTTGATGTACGGAAGGGTCGCGAATCCACGTGAATGCGGTAGGTCAACCCATATGAAAAACATTCCGACAAGTTCTTCAGGTGTGGGAACTGGTAATGGAACTCTCTTTTTTCTTTCGATGTCGGTAATGAGGTTCACAGGGTACCCATTAGATTCCAATGCGGTGTAGACTCGTTCGATTTCCTTGTTTCTTCCAGTATCGGTGTTGGGTAAATTTGTGGCTCGATGTATAAGTGTCGCAGCAGTGATTTTGTGATTCTTGTCGTACGCTTTCCAATCTTTGCTTGAAACTGCAGTAGGTCTAGAGGAAGGGGTGGATCCATCAACTGGTCGTCGGTTTTCGTCCAAGCAGTCTTTTGGCCTTCGTTTTGTCTTGTCTAAATACCATGTAAATGAGATTTTAAGAGTTGCAGGTAATGTGATCACAAATAGGTCGTCTCTCCAGTAGCAGAAAATGTGTAGTCAGTACGTCTGTCAGTGATTTGGTTGCAAGTGACAGGTGTTCTGCATCTAAAAGAGAGTACGTAATTTGGATCTAACTGTTATGTGGCTAAGGACAGACACCCCCTCCTCTAGACGTACTGCAATTTCAGACGATCAATTGCAATCACCAACCTACCAACGATCAATCACTTACCGACATAGAAACTCGTTCCGTTAGAACTCAAAATTAATCTCGTAACGCAATACGCAAAGCTCGGGAAGTGCACCTTGACGCTAAGGGCATTAACAGGCGTGAAGAGATGAAAACTTTGTTTATGTTTATTGTACACATCCTCTTTCGTAGCCAAATCTCGTTAGCTTATATTCTTTCGTCTCCCGGTCGTTATGTATTGTAACGTTTTTCTTGTGACTGTACATTCTGTTGTTTCCTGTTGTTTTGAATTGGAACGCTTTTCTTCTTTATTGTAGTCAGTCAACGCCTTCAACCAAAACCGAAAGGAAAAACAAATTATTTTAAACGCCGTGGTTGAAGCTGGTTTCTTAAACATAGCTGGAAGTTTGTTGTCTCTGGCCAGCTTCCAGCGAACTTATGGCATTATTCCCTTATTATAGCAGAGATATTTCAGTTATCAGAAATGGTTGTCATAATGCTTGTTTTCTTCGCATCTGCTGTTGGGTAAAAATTAGGTCTTGCTCAGCAAGAAAATCTACTTGTGGCTGAAAAGTTTTTTTCTTCACTTAACTTAAAGCTAGTTTGTGCTTATAAAGACGTGTCTTTACTTCTCTATTATGTATGTTTTGCCACCGACCCAAGCCAACCCCCCCCTCCAATCTAATAACTAGTTGTTCTCGGTATGTAGGTTGCTAAGCAGTGACGTTTTCTTGTTGTTCATTGCAAGCTAACGTCACAGCATGCGTTGCTGATTGGCTAGAGTGAATCAGGAACTATTCGGCTTCTTGTAAAAAAAAAAAGTCAAAATGTGAAGGGCTTACTGGCAAAGCTGGACCGGGCTTGAGAGTTGTGCATCAGGTTGAGGTCGCAGTAAGTTATCAGTCAGCACACTGAGCACGAAACACTGTTTTCGTTGAAATCTCGCACTGTTGTCAACTTTTTAGTAAGTATATTGTATAAACCTCATTAGTTGTGCTGCTAGCATTTATTAAAAAAAGAGTATAAAGATTGTTGGTTAACAGTGTTGACCTTTTGTTGTTAGTTACAGAAGTTTTTTGCTTTTCAAAAACGATTTTGCAATTGAGACTAAAAATTATTAAACATTTTGGCCACTCAGTTGTTGGCTCAGAGCACCAGCTCGGCCATGCTTGTAAGTGACCGGTTGTACTGGACTTTTCTGTTTTGATTGTGGGATGAAGCGGAGAGTATAGTCATTTTTACGATATAGGATATCATTTAGAAAGAAATAAAGAGTGATAAAATTTTTGTACACACAACCTGTCTATCAATTAAATATTAACTTTATTATTATTTTTCCAAAACCCTTAATCCTTCTTATTTTTCTTTTCTCAGTTAAGTGCACTTTAAAAACCGCAAAAAAAAATTATTTTGCACTACAAAACTGTGGTAGCATTTCTGGATTGAACAGAACCTAAGAAAAAAAAAAACGGCCAAAACTTAAGGTTAGGTTAAACAAGACATTTTCAAGACGTTTTGCCGGGAAGTGTGATTTACAGGGTTGAGGTACTCGAGACAAGCTTTTCCAACAAGCTTTGTTGCTTGTTAGCTATCAAACCCACCGAGGCCCACGATCAAAGCACCTATTCTTATTGTATAACTATGAAATATTATTTCGGTGTTGAAGTTGAGCACTGCGGTAGCAAATCTCGGATATTCTCTCCTCTTTGAATTCTCTTGTCGAGCTCGAGCAGTAAAGTGACACTGTTTATAACTTGTTGGACAACCTCAACCTGCAAAATGACCGTATGAAATAAAGTTTGAATTCTGCTAATTGTTTAGTGAATTTTCACAGGTGTGTGGTCTATAATGCTAACTGAGTTTGCGTACAGTAAGAGTTCGTCAGTGTAAATGTTATTGATTTTATTTGGGAATTCACACTTTTAAACGTAGTATCTGAAAAAAGTCTCGACCAAGGTCCTAAAGCCCTTCCTTCTTTTTATAGCAATCTAAAGAAAAATGTTGAAACAAACACCTGTGAATGTTTTATTAACATCACATTATCTCGTACCCAGATCTCTTGTGGACGATGAGACCACACGAGATCACGGTACGAGATTAGACATCACAGTGGAAACGTTGCCTCAAAACCTAGCCTCCTACGCAGTCGTTTTTGGGGGAGTCGAATTACCCTCCTCCCCACTTTAGGCTACATAAAACCCTTCTCTCGTGAAAAAATCAGAGCAGTCTTGTGTAGAACTACTGTGGTAATGTACTAGTTATGTCATCAATTATGGCTTTGTTCTGATTGCCTAATGAGGCAAGATGTTGGAGAAGTACTAATCGGGCGTGAGTTCCTTTATGCAATGGCTCCTTTACGTATCTCACCTCTGTAAACTGCAATTTGTATTTGTTGCTGATGCATACCACGTCATTTCTGTGTGAGTCACCTGAAAACAAACACGAAAATGCAAGCTAAGGACATCACGAATCGAAAAATCTGGTCTGCAAAGATAGACTGCGGTGCGAGTAGTCCCTTTTGTCTCAAAATGGTAGAGAGGAGCGCGCGAATGGAGAATTAATGGCGCAATGTACGAACCGCGACGAGGGCCAGAAGAAACGACGCCAAAAAACCGGGATGGTCTAATGTAGCTTGCTGCCCTGCAACATTTTGTTGCCTCGTTTTAATTTACCTGAAACTGAAGAATAAGTCGGATCGTGGAAAGAAACTAAACCTTGTTTAACGATGTGTTTCGCTCATATCCACTTCACAATTCCAGGGACAGTCAGTGGTCATTTCGCGCAAGGACCACTGATTGTTCCTGGATTCGCGTAGTGTATATTCTGACTAGCTGTTCTAGCGTGGAATTGCAAAATGCTGTCGAATTTAAATTTAAATAATTTTTATTTATTTATTTTTTTATAGTGCAGTTCTCTTACCTCCATGCTCCAGCTTCACCGGCAAAACATCGATAATGCGTTCAAATCTTGGATCCTTTAAAGGAAAGAAAAGAATAGGAAAACCTAAGTAATCCAGACTAAACGAAACTTCTTTAGTGCTTAAGTAGGAACAGACATACTTTCGCATATTTCTCCAAAAGATTTTGTCACATAATATATCAAATGTAATTAAAACGTTTTAAAAGACGTATCAGTGAAACAACTTCGATTCTCGGGCTCAGTTTTGTAATCTCAGATTTTTCATGAGCGAAAAAGGGGACTGCACTCCTAGTGTGACTAAAAGCCTATCTTAAAGCATTTGTTATAATGTATATGACCTTTTTAAGTTTGAACCGCGCTTCCCCTCTCAATGACCTCCTTTTAAGCTAAAACATGCACTGAGTTTTTTCATACAGTGATTTAATGAGGACTTTTTCACAACAAGTTATCAGAGGAAACGTAAGGATTACACTGAACCAATCAGAACTGGAGTAAAGAAACGCGCAAAGCCCCTGCAAAACGCGGAAAATTGCGCCACAATTTTTCTCGGTTTTGCTCTTTATTGAAAGGGAAATGGCATCTTTGCTCAAATTTGTAACGTACCAACTCGTTCGCGCGGGGAAACGCGCACACGTCAAGTCACAATTTGTTCGGTTGGTCCTTTTCGATGGACATCAGGAAAACAGGTCAAACAGCATATTGCCTCTAAATCAGGATGAGATTTGACAGAGGAAAAGAATGAAAATACAAAATTACAGTAACTTTTTCAGCGTTGCACCGATGTAACCCCTTCACCTCGGAATTTTCCTCGTTCGAGACTCAGTGCGCAAGCGTTAATCCGCCCTATAGTCTTTAAACTCTTAAATTTGGGAACCAAGTTGCAAGGGGTGCTGCCTAGTTTACCATAGTTTGCTCAATCAGTGTTTTCTCATAAGGGACATGCGGTGCGCGAGCAAATTAAACACCACTGAGGTGTGTGGGGGGGGGGGGGGATCAAATTTTCTGGCAAGTCTGGATAGTTTGAATTGCCTTAATTGTCTGACTGTTCTCGGGAAAGCTCTTACCTTAATCACTTTTGGAAGTCGAACTCTTACGCGCACTTCAAGTCCGGTACCAATATTGTTCGGTGAACTCGTCAAAAATCCATATTTCGAGCTCCACACGAACTTTTTGTCGCTCAGTTTTAAACTTTCCTCTAAGCTTGACAGCAGCTCGCTGTATTGTGAAATCTGAATAGCATGGTTTATTTTATTTGGTTACGTTTTTAATCTAATTATATGCAGTACTATTTTTATCCTACCCCAAACACTGACCATGAATTTTAGCTGGTTAGAGGTGTTAAACTGTTAACGACAATTTGAAGTTATGTATTGCTTCTCTGCCAGCATTTGTCTGCTTTGGGGAAAATTTATTCTAAATCAGTAAGAACCTGGCGCTAGGTTTATAGTTCTAGCAAAAATCCTATGAGAGCCTTCTTGGTTATCAGCTCAATCAGCTCCTGACTTCCTTAATCAATATATATTTTATGTCAGGATTTTACTTCTAACTTCTAAACTGAACGGTTACATTAAACCAAAGAGTACCAGCTGATTACAAAAAAGGTTGTTCTTGTTGTTAATGATGAGTAGATACGACATTGCCACAAGCGCAAAATTGCACTTGCAGAGTATTTCATGTTGTTTTCCTTAGACAGTCTCCTTACCCTCAACAGCCTTCAAAGTATTTACCACCACGTGACCAACGTCCAACAATTCTGCTAGTGCACATCCGGGAATCATCCTGTATCCCTGTATATTTCTACTAGTACTCAGTGTACAGGAAAGAACGTTTGCCCCGTAAAAGTTTCCCCCTTTGATTTCTTTCCAGTTAAAGTTTATTTCTGACCTCAGGGTCTTCATCTCGTCGATTTGATGTACTTTGCTAATGACCGGGTCGATAAGGTCGCTAAATAAATCGTAGCATTCCTCGTCGCCTGAAAGTAATCCCGTGGAATTTTCCATCAAGCTCTCCTTAGCTGACCTTATGTGTTGGTTCGTTGTTGAATGGTAAAGAACACCTGACTCAATCAGCTTATCAATGTCATATCCTCTTGATGTGCGCTTGTCTTTCACTCTGGAAAATATTTCAGGTGTGAGAAGTCTTCCTATGATACTTATGTTGTCTCTAAGGTTTGGATAGCTACTCATTGGTCGTTTTTTGCGGCACTGTTTTGAATTATAAAGTGCGAGTAACGCTGACGCCCCAATGATGGCGCCACATCCGAGAAAAACGTAACCATTGCTAAGACTTTGAAGTAGAAGTGCCATTATTTCTATGAGCTTTCTACACTGCAAGAATGACACGAAACTTGCAACGTCACAGTCGTTCGACATAATTCGTGACGAAACGATGGAATAACAGCAATTCACATAGTGTGAAGTAAATTGTCTATCTGACAATTAAGTAGCCGATTTAAAAAGAATATGCGTAAGGACAAACGAAAAGCGTTTGTCATCTTGGTTTAGAGTTCATTCGTATTTACTCGATTGAGTATTTCCCATTTTGTTGCACCCAGCACTCCCAGCACGTGCAGTATAATTTAGCGCGGTTTTTCACTGCGCGCGCTTTCTCTGCAGTAGCTGACCGATAGGGGACTGGGACTCGAGATGTAAAAGTCAGCCATGTTTTCCGATCCTTCACAGCTTTTCTCGCGCTTTGTTCGTGGAATTTTTTGTGTTTAATCGTAAAAAAAAAAAAAAATGGACGAGTTCTCGATTTGGGAAAGGGTAATTAAGTATGACACGCTAGGATATAAGGAGGTGAGTTTCCAGCCTCTTGAATATTAATATAGATAAGCAGGTCGAGAGGTCATTTTGTGTGTGACATAGAGCCGTTTCGTTGGTTTCGTTAGTCTCGTTTTGCGTTAAAAGGACCCACAGGTAGATGTGGCGCGATTGATAAAGAACCGCTTCCTGTACCTTTTAATCCCTTACTTCCTGCCTCAATTGCAAAATGTTACACAATGTTGTGTAATTTTCCCAATTTCTCCCGCTTCCTGCCACATTGGAAATCCTGCTTCCCACCCCTTGTTCTCCCCCCTCCCGTACACCTCCTACCCCCTTTCCCCCCCGGATCCTGCCCCCCCCCGTTCCCCTCCACTAGTCAGACACTAATTTATTTGGGATGGGGGAGGGGGAGGGAGGGAGGGCATGGGGCAGGGACATTTGACTGACGTTCTTGCTGTGCCCATGGTGTGCTTTTTTGTTTTCTTTGCATTTGACCTCAGCATGCTGCTCTAACAAATTAAGAGACGAGAGAGACTGTACACAGTCCTGGCTTACAGTCTACTGTGGGAGGGGAAACCATGTGACAAAAACTTTCTTGAAAATGTCAATTAAGTTTAATTCCTCACCCTATCCCAGCTTTTTTTTTTTTTAAAAAAAGAGTGGTTTCTCAATATTGGCCACCCCCTGCTTTTTATTTGGGGCTGATAGGGAAGCGGAAGGCAGGGGCACAGATGCTTTGACATAACTCCTCACTGTGGTGTGTCAATATGAAACCTATTCTTGGTGTTTGATGCATGATCTGTTTCACTGAATGTCTGATATATGAATGTGGTAGATTAATTAGTCAGCAGTCCTGCATGGTAAGTTGATGGACTAAGTTTAACTGCACATAATTTAGTGAACAGAAAAAGTTGCCTGCCTGTCCCTTGCGGATGACTGGAGAGTCACTTTTGTTGAGCCGTCTAATACTTCACATGTTAATGACTGAAATAATCAAATTTTATTATTTCAAATAAACAAAGGAATTTGGACTTGAAATTAATACCATAGACACACCCTAATGAATAATATTTACACCTGCCTACCGCTACTTAATTTTACAAAACTGACTCTTATTAAATGCATCCATGTACTGTGTTAAATGTCAATATTATTTTATAACAGTTGACAAATCCCACTAACAATTTTTTTTTTTTTGGACACCTGCAACACAGACAGCTCATTCTTACAGACAGTTAATTCTTGGACTGAGCTGTCCCATTTTATTGAAATTAACTAGCCTGAGAAAACAGCCGACGTTTCACGAGGTTGTCACTTGAGCCCTCGCAAAACGACATCTGAGTAACAAGCGCAGAAATTCCATACTGATTGCGTGCACTACCAAGATCTGGGTAGTGCATGTCATCAGTACGGAATTTCTGCGCTCGTTACTCAGACGTCGTTTTGCAAGGGCTCAAGTGGCGACCTCACGAAACTTCGGCTGTTTTCTCAGGCTAGAAATTAACCTGCTTGACATGAACTGGCCAGCAGGACTCCATGTTGATATGAGCACTTCTTCTAGTCCCAACGGTTTCCTTTAACTTTTCAATGCTTAGAACTTAAAATACAAAAATAAACTGTAAATATAAACACAACATTATTATACAGTCATGTATATACAGTTGACTCCTAATAACTAGAACCTACAAGGGTAATAAAAGAGGTTCAAGTTATTGACAGGAAAGTTATAAAGAAAGTGACCTGAAGGGGAAAATCATTTGGCGGGAGGTTCGAGTTAGTGAGGGTTTGAGTTACCGAGAGTCAACTGTATTATGTAAACATTATTTGCATAACTAAGTGCCAGGTAACCGATTAGCTATTGCTGAAGTTAAAAACGTCCTCATAATCTCCAAAAGCTGACTCTAAAAACAAGCAAACTCATGGTGCTGATAGCAGCCTGGGTTCAATGATGCCTGGGTTCAAAACAATTTTGTTTTGTTAAAAAATAATAGTAAAATAGATCAATTGAATGAAGCTAAAAGAATTTTGAAGAGCCATCTTCAAAATTGTTTAAATTTTCAATCATTATTATCCTTACTTGAATAAAAAAACAGTAATTAAAAAAGACAATGCTCTTTTAATTATTCACAAGTGAAATTTTTCACTAATTTCACAGCAATTTGTCAGTAGATTAATGTAGTTCTTTCAAATGTTCTGGGAAAAACATCTAATGTTATTCTTCCATCATTGATCAGATCATGTTGAGTTCATTTCTTCTGCAGCAAGAGATTTCTTGATTTCTTCCTGTACACCTGTACAGCAAAACAAATTCATTTTTAACATTTTTATACAAATACACCCTGTTGGTACCAGGACACTTTCCCTGGTCCTGAGACAGGGTCGGTAATAAAAGGGTTTTGACTGTACTACGTAAATGTATTTTTGCAGATTTCAAGATTTTTTTAATGCCAGATTCGTTTAGGGAAAGTGTTTTCAATGATATTAATTAAAGAAATTAACAGCCAGAGGAGCAAACAGCTTATAACAAAATCATTATCATCATCCTGAAACAGTAAGAAAAATACTAATAGCCAGAGGAACAAATAGTGTATAACTTACAAAATTACTTTGCTTATGTACGTGTATAATTTATATTAAAATAATGATTTGTTCTTATCGAGCTGGGTATTCATTCATGCACTGAGATCATGCATTGAACTGTTAATAACATACTTTGTACGCAATATTGATAATTGGTGGTCACTGCAGTCTGATTAGTAGTGCCATTAATAAATGGGATAGACTGTGAAGCCTTAATCAGATGGACTCCTCAGGGTCACCATGTCCAAGTGCACACTTGAGAGGGGTGTCAGCTCAGTAATGGCATGTTAAAACTTTAGGGATTGTGAGTGGGTTGGACCAAGAATGAGTGTCAGATTTAAAAAGGGGGACTCACCTACAGGAGGTGTACATAAGCGAAGGTTGGACTTTATTACCTTTAATCTCTTGCTGCAGTATACATGTATATTTGTTAAACTCATGTATCTATGCTAAATATAGTTTTACAATCCTGCATAAATAATTCTTATGTCACATACACCGTTAACTTGATTACTAACCATATATAAGCAGGAATATTTCACCATTAATTTCCTTCTTGTTTAAGGAATCCATTCATCCAACACCTGTTCAAAACTGTGGTTTTCACAATACAAAAAGGCAATTCTATTTCTTTGGCGCCCAGGCATAACATCATACACATGGCGTCTGGTTCCTTGATCCACTCCAGTAGGGTAAGATGACAAGACGTCATCTTGGTGGCCAGGACATGTTTGAGAGGGACAGGCTGGACCACAGTGAAACTTGATGTAAGGGAAATATCTTTTGCAGGTTCCATCAACCATGGAAAACACTTGACACAGTACATCTGATGGCCTCATTCCACAGTTGGTGCTGAGAAATAATAAAATGTGCAAATAATAATTTATTATGTGTCTAGCTTTTAACCAATACTAACAGTGGTAGTCTGGTCGAAGTAATTTAATTTGAATTATTTATTTGAATTAAATTAAAAAGTAGAGCATGCATTATTACATCATCACTACCATGTCGATGTACCATTAACAAAGGTTCTCGTTAGCTCCTTCTGTTATGTACACCAACATGGCTGCCTCACCAGACAAGCCATTTGAATCTCTTGGGGTTGGTTACAAACCACCAATAAGGTCAAAGAAGTGTTTGGAATTCACTTTTTAAAGATAAAACTATGCTCCAGAACTGTGATCTACTTATGAATTTCCTTTAATTTACGTTGAAACCTGCAGACAAGAGTAAGGAAAGTTATCATGAAATCCAAATTGATCATATAGTACAGTAAAATAAAGAAATGGGAAATACAATGTAGATGGTAAGCAGAATTACCAGTTGCAGTTGAGAGCAAGGGTGTGGCATTATAGTGCAAACAGGTTTCTTTTTTTAACCATGTAATTAGTATCAAATATCAGTGTATATGAAATTAATACACTGCTGCTGGAAGACAGCGTATTTAGAAACCTGACTGGTCACTCATTGACAGTGTAAGGAGGGGATGGGAACTCAAGGATCTGAGCTTCACAGTTTCTGTACACTTTGGTCCCAGTTTTCAACCTCTTTCTAATGGCAAATTGTATCACTTTCTGTTTGGTATTTCACAACATTCTACATTTCTTTTTCTCCTTTAATGTCCCCTTTGTTTCCTCCCAGGTGGGAAACCAGGAGGCAAGTGTGAGAGAAAGAGACTGAGTATATGAATGTACAAATCTCGGAGAGATTATATGTGCAATGTGCCAATCTCAGGGCTGTTATACACTGCACTGCAGGTCTTTGCTTCACAGTCAGTCCTATGCATGATACAAATTCTCCCCCACATGATTCACCAGTCTAACTACTCATAAGTAATATATAGATTTAGCCAAGCCTAAAAGCAGAGCCACCAAGGAATAAATTGGTGTTCGCTTATCAAAAATAGTCCTGAAACTTTTCGGTCTGAAATATATTTCGGGGCTTTTTTTGGCTCGTTTGTTTTCGAAAAGTGTTTCTCAAAAAGCCCGAAAGTGTTCCAAATTGTCCTCCAATACTTTGGGGATCTGTTCTGTAAAACCAACTCGAAAGGTCATTCTAGAGGCTGAGCACAGCTTGATTATTTTTTTTCGGGCATCAAACTGAACACATATTTCACTCACGAGCCGCCTTGCTTGGTTTTTGCAATGTTTCCATATCCTGTCATTAACTGTCAAGGCTTGTCAAATCTCCTTGGATTATTGGCCATTTACAACAACAAAATTTAAATGGGTTATCTTCATCGCGTTCGGATGTTAACAAATGACATGAACTGCCACTATTAGTCTGGTCAAAAATTGATACAGGCATTTCACCAGCATTTTACTGAGATTATCCGAAAGAAAGGACTTTGGGAGCTTCGAAGCACTTATAATAAACTTATTGAAGAAATGTCGCGTAGGCTTTTATAGCAGCTGAGAAAAAATTCGAAGCGTTTTGAAGAACCCTCATTACTTACCGGATAAAATAGCTTTAAACTCAAAATTAAGTAACCCTTTCATTCTCTAACTTGAGACCATCGAGATTGAAAACAAACAAACACCAAACATGCTTAACTCTATGGCATAAGGGGCCGTCGACATATTCACAAGTTCCCCACTTAACGTCCACTGGGGGGGGGGGTAGGGAGAGACGAGATTTGGACGTTAACGCGGGGCATTTCAAGCAAATACGAAATTATTTGTTTTTAACCCTAGAAGTGTCAACGTGTCAACGTTCTCATGTTCGCTTTATTTACAAAGAAACATGTCAAATAGATCAACTCACTATGATCGTTTTAACATAAGTTGAAGCCACAGAAAAACGATGCACTGTCTAAGAACACTTAGATAGTGAAAATTACATTTCATTGGTTTTCGTTGTCAGACCTAGTTTTAAAACGGACATGTTTGAACAAGAAACGTTTTGACAAAATCCTCTTCTCCTTCGCACAAGAAGATACCCAAATTTCAGTCAGGGGAGAAGAAGGCATTAAAAACATGGCGGCCTGTCAATGTTCGACCCTGCGATCCCTTTTTTTCCCGTAGAAAGCCGTGCAAAGGCACAAAGTGCACATAAAGATGTTTTAGCAAAACAGGTACGAGGAACTGTCAGTCCTTGTAAATACCCTAAAGCACATCTACAAATAATGATTGCTACTTCACACATCAGTAGTATGTCGATGGCCCGTAAGTTTTGCGGCTGCAAATTTTTTGAAATTTGAGCGCTCTTAGAAATTCACAGAATTGTTTTTGGAAGCTTTTCGGCTATAATAGGTTTAAACTGACAACTGCTTCGCTTATAGTTTTATAAATAACTGTTATATTTTGTTCTCTTACAAGAGACCATCAAGATTCAAAACAAACAAACACCAAACACGTTTTAAATTACACCGGCATAAGTTTTGCGGATGTGAAGTAAGCCTATATAAAGTTACCCGCTTTGAGGAATGGACAAAACTGTTTTCGGAAGCTTTTGGGATAAAATAGCTTTAAACCGACAACTGCTTCGCTTAAAAGGTTATTACTATTGAAAACTTCTAGGACAAGAAAATCGACAATTGCACAAACAGATGTACCCGACAGTCAAAATTGAAAGCAATATTATTCGTCGTAATCTCACTGAAGGGATGCTTGTGCAGCTAGTTGTCTTGCGACTGTGCTTAGACCTACTGTTATGAAAAAACAAACACAAAATAATCGACAGAGAAATCATTTTTGAAAAAAGTTTATTCGAAAACCCATAAGTTTATACTTAAATGCAATTTACGTTACACTTCCAAAATTGTGGATCGGTCCATGCGAGTGAAATTGGCTGAGCATGGCAAAATATTTAAGACTACATCTGTCACAAATCTGAGCGCGTTTTCTAATATTTTTTTAAAGTCAAAAGTAAATGACACATTTCTAATGACATAAATTAAATTCTCATTTCAAAACGTAATTTCTTTGACTATAATACTCACATTACCTTAGATCCTTTAAAAACTTCACTTACTCGGTTATGTTTCAGAACAGGGCAAGCTCTCCACCGTGAAGAAAACAAAGCGATGAAGTCCTTTGAAGGCAGCTTTTGTAACTTGAACTTTTTACCTTCTACCAGTATTCTTTTGAACTTTTTCTTTCCATCTATAGATATTAGATGTTTTTCTTTTTGTCAAGTACTTCAGTACTCTCGTACAATCGTTTTGCTAAAGAAGCTTAAGCCTTTAAAGAAACCTCTTAGTCAAAAGCGACGATGGTCATGCGATTTCCCGCCAAGAAAAACGCCGGTTGCCCAAAAGCACCGCGTGATTTCCCCCAAGAAAAGATGGCATTCTCTACCCCCCTGTCGGGTTGTCTTGGGACTCCCCTCCCGCAGAGTCTGTGCGGACGGACGGACAGTCACGTGACTATTACGTCACAACCAAAATTTCTCGGATCGATAGGTTACCAAATTTGCTTAGCAATGGAGCTCCGCTGGCGGGCCCGCAGGCTTCACTATTAGCTATTGGAAAAATAACTAAAGTAATGTATTTACCTGTAGCTGAATGTCACTTCAATCATCTTCTGTCCCTTCATCAGTTTGAGCCTATAAGGTTGCCAACGAGTCATCCAGAACTTGCCAGCATCTCTATACAGAACAGTTTGGCCATTTGGAAACTCCACCTTACTGAGTTTATGAGCACGAGATAGGAGGCGATGAAACAAGGGCTGAGGAAGGAACCTGTCAAAGAACACATAGAGCTTCTTATCTGCATCATCATCATCATGCCATACAGGAAGGTCTCCATCTGCAGACATTGGCAGCAGGGATGGAATAAAGTGGTTTGGCTGTTTTTCATCTTGGTCATACAGGCTATATATTTCGACTTTCTTGTTTAACAAAGGACAGATCAAGTCATATTCCTCAAGGAATGCAGTCATGGCCTCCTCATTTTCCTGCACTTTATTGATGATGTTCTTCAGAAGTGATTTAGTCAGCATTCCTTTCTTCTGGAGAAGATTCCAGTCATGCCTCAAACCTCTTTGTTGGGTATTCACAGGTGGTGGTGTGACAAGCTGGATGATAATATCAACCAGTATTTCAGGCTTGAGAAGAACCCAGTTGGACAGATCTACATTCTCATTTCTCATGTCCAGGTAAATAACTAATCCTTTTTCATGAAAGTATTTTAGGGTTTCTTTTGAGCAGCTGGTGCAGACAAAACTGTCAAATGCCCTTGGAAACTCTGCAAGTGTCACACAAAAGGTGGCCTCCTTCTCTTCTTGGAGGCTGATAATTGCATCTTGTGTCCTAATCCATGTCAGAGGAAGGTCACGACCTATGGTTTCCTTGCATTGTTCAGCAACAGACACAATTTCCTTTTGAAGATTTTGAACTCCAATATCATTTTTTCCTTCAGAGTTCTCAACAGGAAAGAAGATAAAGCCGTCAAGGCCATTCACAACAAGCCCATCACAGTAGGGGTCCCAGAGCTTTCGTCTTAGGTGGCCATCTAAGATTCTCATGCAGTTCTTGTTAATGGTACCCCTATGAGTCCCAACAAGGAAGATTGGGGCTTTTCGTGGTACGCGGCTACAGACAGATTCAAACCAGAAGTGAAGTCTTTGAATGCCTGCAGTTATTCCACTGAAATCTTCCTTTACAAACTCCACTATGTTGAATACAATGATGTAAATGGCATCACTCCTGAGGAATATGTGATGGTAAGCATAATATTCTTTGTCTCCAGCATAATCGAAGATCTTCAGTTTTAGAGAAGAAAATTTTACATCCAGGGCACTTTTTAACATTTTGTTGTCAGTCATTCCTGCGATCCCTAATACTAGGGTAATGAACTTGTTGGGACCTTCGAAGTTTCCGGGAATTACTTCATGGAAACAGAACAATTCCATATACAAGGTAGAAAAAAGTAAAGGAGGGAACAATATTACAAAATAGAAACGTCTTGAAATCCACGCCAATTTAAAATGGTAATATATTAAAACAATGAGTAGTACGAATGATTCCCACGAGCCCTCGAATATCGATGACAAAAACTTGGAACGCATTACAAGCCCGCAGTATTCAGCTGGAAAATGCCACACAAAAGGAGTATCGACTACGCGGCGTAGATGCGTGACTAAAGGATCAGGACTAGTGAAATTTTCCTCCATTACGAACATCGTGCTCAAAGAAAAGTTTCCAAGTGATGCTACTGCAAAGCCATAAATTAATCCAAACAAGATGGAAAATAGCAACCGGAAGAAGCAGACAGTCACAATAGTTAGTTTATTTGCAAGTAGTCGTAACTGCTGATGATGGTTACCAAACGACATTGATATCGGTCCTATTAGACGAAACAAAACGACTGTCCCAATTGCGGCGGTTGGTGTCAGGTAGGCACAAATAGTGGCAAACTCGGTGTATGTTTAAACCCATTATGAAACCTCGACCTCCCAGAATGAAACTGAGCGTAGCAAAAGTATATCTGCTAAATTGATTGCGAGCAAAGTGAAAAGTAAAATTTGGAACAAGTCTAAGGATAAAGTACGTGAAATGAGTCAACATTAGATGCAATGAAAACTCAGTAACTGAGCAACTTGACTGAATAATTCCCCATATTGTAAAGAGTGACACGGTTATAACAGGTAACGCCAACAAACATAGCATTATCCGCATGCCTCTTTTCCACACGAAAAACGTTTGAACAACGACACCACTATTAGCTGCACCAATTCCAATTAAAATCACTTGCACAAGAGCAGTGCTAAGGAACCTCCACAGGTCTCCAAAGACAAGTTCCTTCATGTTAAAGCTGTTCCACTTCTCATCCACAAGACTCTGTTCTACTCCCTGTGTTTTGGTTTGTCTGGGATCAAATGGCTTTCCGGTGAGCGACTTTACAAGACTTGTTTTACCAACTCCAGAATCGCCTAGCACCACACACTGACCATGGAACACAAATTGATTGTCTTCTTGGTCTTCCGTTTCACCCAGCTCCAGCCTTTCATAAAAGATTTTCTCCTGACGCTGCTGGACGAACTTTCTTAACGGTAAACTGTCAGTCGTTTTCGAGATTGCGCTCTGGAAATCCATCGCCCAGTACGACAGGACTCTGGATTATTGGAATGATTGAAGAGCAGAAACTTGAAATTCCGCCCAGTCGGGACCTCACAATCGTTCAAGGATTCGGACTCTCGGCCCTTCGAGGCTGACTTCGCTTCAAAATAGGTGGCGATGGAGGAAAAAGCCCCCAGAAACATAGCGATCTAAAGCGATCGCTGATTGGTAACCTTCTAATTTCTGAATTCTTGTTCTTCCAAGAATTCTGATTGGTTACGACTTCCAGAGTAAACGGATGGCGGACCTTGGCCAGTTCTTCGACTTCTTCGTGGAACCCAAAGTAAGGTCTCCGAGATACGGTGGCCCACAAGTATCACGGCAAAAGTTTCAAGTCAATACCGCACAATTAAAAAAAATACGTCAACAATTACTTTAGTTTAGTCCCTTCAGTTTTAGGTAACTAACTTTATTTTGAAATTGACGAAAAAACGATTTGGTAAACACGGAAAAAGATTTTAATCGCCACGGCAAAAGTTTGAAAACTCCACGGCAAAAGTTTGTTAACACCACGGCAAAAGTTTGTGAACATCACGGCAAGAGTTTGCGAACACCACGGCAAAAGTTTGAAAACGCCACGGCAAAAGTTTGAAAACGCCACGGCAAAAGTTTGAAAACGCCACGGCAAAAGTTTGTTAACACCACGGCAAAAGTTTGTGCACATCACGGCAAAAGTTTGCGAACACCACGGCAAAAGTTTGAAAACGCCACGGCAAAAGTTTGAAAACGCCACGGCAAAAGTTTGTGAACACTACGGCAAAAGTCTGTGAACATCACGGCAAAAGTTTGTGAACATCACGGCAAAAGTTTGTCGGTACCACGGCGGAAGTGAAATTTCAAGCGGAAATAAAGTCTCGTGCCATGATTAACAATGGCCAGTGACAGACCTACGCGACTGTCCAAAGCTTTTACAGTTTGGCTTTTACAAGCATGTCTATAAGGGACTTTCCTTTCCTGTAAGAGATCAAGGGAGGTTCCTTGAATATCTCTCTGAGTAATGGCTTGTTTGATAGTTAAATGCCATTTATTGGAGGGTTTAACGTTCTTAGAGCCGTTTAAAATCTTTGAGCCATTGTGTGTGCTAGCTCTTTGGCAATTAGTTAGGTTTTTTGGCTCAGTTTAATTGCAAGATTCTTTAAAGCCACTTAAAAGAGTAATGTTTTCTGAAGGGATCCGCGAGTTTCTAAGTCCGTGAAATTGCATTTATTAAACCAAAAAACAATCTGCCACCTGGGGAGCGCCGAGCGCTCGCAGAGCGTATTCAAAACAGGGAAATAATTAATCCTAAGGAAAGCAGATAAATCCACAACAACCGTCCTAATGAACAGACAAGACAAAACACCGAATCTTTGTTCAAAACTACAGTACATAGCGTGTACATGTATCTGTCGGAAAATGTTCTTCTTTATGGGGAGCAGGAAGGAGAAACTGATAGTGCAAAGTAAAGTTACAGACTATTTAAATAGACTATGTTGTGCCATAAACCAGCATATTTAAATAATTATTCCAATTGATTTATTTATTCCATATTTAATAACAAGTAGAAACCAACAACCGACAATAACAATATTCTCCATGCAGTCACGCAATCTGATTTGTACCATCACAATAATAAGACGTCACTGTAGGCTTTCTTGTCGTTGTTCTACTTCAAGCAATAGATACGTAAGCTAATAATTTTTACGCAACTAATACTCATATACAAGGTTCACTCTTATGTTTAAGAGCCAAAATATAAATAATTTGTATTTTTGCTGTAATACGCTCTGCGAGCGCTCGGCGCTCCCCAGGTGGCAGATTGTTTTTTGGTTTAATAAATGCAATTTCACGGACTTAGAAACTCGCGGATCCCTTCAGAAAACATTACTTAAGTGGCTTTAAAGAATCTTGCATTTAAACTGAGCCAAAAAACCTAACTAATTGCCAAAGAGCTAGCACACACAATGGCTCAAAGATTTTAAACGGCTCTAAGAACGTTAAACCCTCCAATAAATGGCATTTAACTATAAAACAAGCCATTACTCAGAGAGATATTCAAGGAACCTCCCTTGATCTCTTACAGGAAAGGAAAGTCCCTTATAGACATGCTTGTAAAAGCCAAACTGTAAAAGCTTTGGACAGTCGCGTAGGTCTGTCACTGGCCATTGTTAATCATGGCACGAGACTTTATTTCCGCTTGAAATTTCACTGCTTTTGCCGTGATGTTCACAGACTTTTGCCGTGGTGTTCACAAACTTTTGCCGTGGCGTTTTCAAACTTTTGCCGTGGCGTTTTCAAACTTTTGCCGTGGTGTTCGCAAACTTTTGCCGTGATGTGCACAAACTTTTGCCGTGGTGTTAACAAACTTTTGCCGTGGCGTTTTCAAACTTTTGCCGTGGCGTTTTCAAACTTTTGCCGTGGTGTTCGCAAACTCTTGCCGTGATGTTCACAAACTTTTGCCGTGGAGTTTTCAAACTTTTGCCGTGGCGATTAAAACCTTTTTCCGTGTTTACCAAATCGTTTTTTCGTCAATTTCAAAATAAAGTTAGTTACCTAAAACTGAAGGGACTAAACTAAAGTAATTGTTGACGTATTTTTTTAATTGTGCTGTATTGACTTGAAACTTTTGCCGTGATACTTGTGGGCCACCGTACCGAGAAGTAAAAGGTGAATAGGTTTCTGTTTAACAAGCATCAAATGCAGAGAAAATTCGCCGATTATTCAAGCGAATAAGTTTTTGTGGTTTATCAGGCTTTATGGTTATTCCGTCTACGTTTAACTTAAGGCCGGGCTTTGGGCCAAGTTGTTCGAAAGCTGATTACCAAAAATCCTGGGTTTTAAAAGAGTCGTGCAAAGTCCCTGTTTCTTTTGTTCAGTGCCAATTTATCGTGGCAATTTGAAAGCGGTCAAAATCGAATTGCAAAGCAAAACTGATTTTCAGAAATCCGCTTTCGTTAGGCCGCAAAAGTGACTGATGCTACTAGTCCTAGGTTAGCTTTACCCTGCTTTCAGAGCTTTGAACAGCGCAGCCCCTGGGGTGCGCTTCTTGAAAGTCCCGGTAACTTTTCGGGCCCAGCAGAGCTATATTTTAAAACCAAAATCTAAAAAATGGTGGTCTAGCTCTTAGCCTGCAAACCAGCTCGACTTGTGTCATCAACTTACAATTTCACTTCTTAGCTTTAAAAACCAAGAAAATTTGAATAGTTGAGGTTAATCTTCCGCTCACAATATAGCTTTTCGGGTCCGAAAAGTTATCGGGACTTTCTGTTATGTTATTGTACGTGCTCCGTCTTTTCCATTTGTTGTTGTTGTTGTTGTTGTTGTTGTGTATTTTACATGTGAATGTAGTTTTATCAGACACTAATAATTTATCTTTCTGTGAACATTGAAAACTTGTAAGATATATTTGTGTTATTTTGTTGATATATTATTTCACAAGGTTTCCTTTCCCGTCATGCGAATATGTTGTGTATTTAAGAGCTCTAATAAGTATGAAAATCAGAAAAGTGATGAAAATGTGCCAGTAGTCGGTGATTAGGTATACGGTGGCTTTGCACCTTGAAAGCTTTAGTTGACGGCTACTGAAATATGCATGATGTTAGGGCTTTCCATTCTTTGACAATTATTGTGAAGAAATAAATTTACAATGGTAATAGGACTGAGTGGAGTCCAATTCGGTCTGTAATCATACGAGTGATTAACGAAATTGGACGACCACGTAGCGCGTAGCGGGAGTCCGATTTGTTTAATCACGAGTATGATTACAGACCGAATTGGACGACACGAAGTCCTGTTACCAATTAATCATATCTTAACCTGCGATCAGGCCGAATTTTAGCATCGCTCTCATATTCTCTTACGTGGGTCGCTCGCTAAAATAGGGCCTGATACAATCTCTCACAGAAGTTCATGTCGGCGGCCAAATTTTGGCCGCGGCAATCTCGCAATCTGATTGGCCCTTTAACAATAGAGCTGTCAACGGAAGTAAATTGTCTACGAGACTTGCTCACAATTTTCAATCCGACCGCCATGGCCAAGGAACAAGTCTGCAGAGGTAAACGCGCCGCTCAAAGATATTCTCGTCGTTCTAGGAGAATTGTGATCATTTCTTTCTCTCCTGAGAATGGCGTCCGGTTTGATGCAAGCTGTCTCTCACTCGGAGCAGAGAAGTACAGCAACAGTGAAGTATGTATCCCGTTTTATCGCATCGTGTCTCCAAATTTTCATTTGAAGGCTTTCAGCTAGTATTGACAATATATATAAGCAGAGCAGTGGTTGTATCCGCGTTTTACGAAACAAAACGAACAGCAAGTATCTTTCGCCAAGAATGATCAACAAGTCAACCGATAATTCCGTAAACTTAACGATAAGCTGATGTTTAGTGAGAGCCGCACTCAGCGAGATGCTATATTTATTTTTACCTAGGTAATAAAGACTTTCAGTTTATTCATTCAGTGTTAATAATGTCGTTTTAATGATCTCTGACATTGATATGAAAGGATCTGACTAGGTTTATAATAAATGTTCTTCGTTTTAAAATTCGCTGCTGTTTAGAGATGAAATTCGCTGTTAATCTCAAATATTTATGACTTCTGGAACTAAATGAAATTACAAAACACTCGTTTGTTTATAAACGGTTTTATTGATATCTTTTTTCTAAAGAGTGAAACTGAAGTTATTTCTCTTAATTTCCCAGGGTATTTTACGCAGAAAATCGGTGACAAATGCGTAGAGAATGTTTCCGGATACCACCTGAAATGAGAAAGGATTCAAACATGCAGCATATTTTGGTACATGACAACCTCGTCGTGTTCTGAATTTTCATTCAGTTTCAGCTCAGACAGAGCAACTATGTACAATACCGGAGCGTGTACCTTCAAGTTGTAAATTTGAACGCTAGTGCCAAGATTTATGGAAGCCTGTGATTTTATTTTTGCCGGCATTTTAGGACTTTTTGCGAATGCATTACATACACATATGGGAAATTTGCATACCGAGGAGCGTGCAAGCAAAACAAATTTTGATTGGCCGTTTTGTTGAATGTCAATCAATCAAAAAAGTGGGCGGCAGACGTTCCGTAGAAGAATTGTATCAGGCCCTATTTTTCGTTTCGCCCTTCCCGCCAGAATGTTTCACCGAGCGAAACGAAAATAGAGCCTGATCGCAGGTTAATCATATCTATAACAAAATTAGCAAAAGAAAAGGGAGAAAACGTACTGGAGAAGGAATAGACTATTTTCATTATGACGCCACACGCGCTAAGGTTTCTGGTAGTTGTAGTAAAGATCGCGCCCAGTGTCGCGCGATCGCGGGAAAGTGTCAAAAAATCAGCAGAAGCGCCATTGTCGGCCCACAGGCTTACCATCCTCTGTTTGTGTGGTGGGCTGTGCATTTATAATGGCTGTGTCGGTTTATCAAATTAGCAAAACTAAAGCCAACATTTAGGAGTTTTAAAACTGAGGAAAATGAAATAAAAACTCGTAAAATTGCTGCCATGGTGTTTTGATTTGTGTTTCTGTGTTTATTTTGACGATTTAAGGCTCGCGAAAGCGATGTTTTTAAAATAACGGTCAGACTCGCTCAAAAGTAGAGAAAGAGAACAAGGCATGCAACTAGGTGACCCGCAAATTACACTACCCAGTTGAACATTTCGCCAAAAAAGTCGTATTTGTCCGATTCACTCACACAAAAAAATCTTAGCCCTCGAAAGAATAGTCTTCGAACAAAATTTTGGCCAAATTTGAGTTAGATTCGATCGCGGATAGACCTTTAGAATCGAGCCTAGACTTTTGAATACGACCGTCAATTTGCTTTCTCCCTATGATCTGCAAGAAATCCGAACTCAAAGGAATTCGAAGAATGCATTTTTCCGTTAAAATTTGAATTCGCGGGCGACAAACTGCCGTCCCTGGCCTCCCCACGCGAAACTTTTAGTCCGTGACAAAATCTTCTCTGTGGTCACCCAAGTGGCGAGTTTGACCGACAAAGGAACCCAGTTGAAAGACACGCGATTTTATAAATTCCCCCTGCACGTAGACCAAGGGTCGCTGGGTGCAAAAATTCAAAACAAAACAAAATGGAAGACGCGGACTCAGGCCAGCCTAAGGCCAAGAAGAAAAAGACCGAAAAGGGAAATGAAAAACGGTGGTGGTATGTTGAATTGTTTTTCCTTCTGTATCATGTGTGTGTGTGCCATTTACCATTGCCAAACAACAGCAGCTATTAAGATCATGCGTAATCGTTTCGTTACGTTTAACTGGCTTGCATTTTTCCATTTTCATGAGTTAAAATCCGGAGAAAAAATTTCCTCCGATGAGATTTTGGAGGTTAAACTAGCATTGAATTGAACATCATAAACCGAACATCAGCTTGAAACGCAGCTTCATTGATCAGCTCACCACAGCTCAGCCCACAAAATTTGCTGACTATCGCGTCTTTTTTCCCGCGAACTGAAGGTATAGCAAGGAGACCTGTTGTCACGCACTGTTCCATAGAAAACGGCAAAGTGACATTTAACTTAACGTTTCTCGTACATTTTCTTTATTCCGAGTTACTGTAAAATAACATATTTGCCGTTCTATGCTAGGCAATGTTTCGTACATCTTGTCAGACTCCCAAATTTTGGTGAAACTTTTAAAATTGAGAGACAAGTTGGAAGAAAAATTGCTTTTTGTAACAGCGCCCTTAGGGACTTTGACCAAAACAGCAAAGGCGATTAATGAACATTGAATTAATTTTTTTCCCCAATGAAAACATTTGATTAAAACGAACTGCTGAAAAAGTAGGGGATCCATAACTCAACTTTTTGGATTTTGTCTGTGGCTAGGTTTAGGAAATAATACTGAAAGTAATCAATGGCATGGTAATGAATTGTTGAGTAGTTTATTCCCGTTCAATGTAGTAGAAGCTCGAAAATGTATTTTCATCTCACAGAATTCTTTACCCTGAAAAAATCAGTCTTCTTCCCCCACAAATCCAAGAATTCTAAGTACTTGAATTTTTGTGGTACCACCACCGTTTTCATTTCCCTTTTCGGTCTTTTTCTACTTGACCTTAGGCTGGCCGGAGTCCGCGTCTTTCATTTTGTTTTGTTTTGAATTTTTGCGCCCAGCGACCCTCAGTCTACGCGCAGGGGAAATTTAAAAAATCGCGTGTCTTTCAACTGGGTTCTTTTGTCGGTCAAACTCGCCACTTGGGTGACCACAGAGAAGATTTTGTCACAGACCAAAAGTTTCGCGTAGGGAGGCCAGGGACGGCAGTTTGTCGCTCGCGAATTCAAATTTTAACGGAAAAATGCATTCTTCGAATTCCTTTGAGTTCGGATTTCTTGCAGATCATAGGGAGAAAGCAAATTGACGGTCGTATTCAAAAGTCTAGGCTCGATTCTAAAGGTCTATCCGCTATCGAATCTAACTCAAATTTGGCCAAAATTTTGTTCGAAGACTATTCTTTCGAGGGCTAAGATTTTTTTGTGTGAGTGAATCGGGCAAATACGACTTTTTTGGCGAAATGTTCACATGGGCAGTGTAATTTGCGGGTCACCTAGTTGCATGCCTTGTTCTCTTTCTCTACTTTTGAGCGAGTCCGACCGTTATCTTGAAAACATCGCTTTCGCGAGCCTTAAATCGCCAAAATAAACACAGAAACACAAATCAAAACACCATGGCAGCAATTTTATGAGATTTTATTTCATTTTCCTCAGTTTTAAAACTCCTAAATTTCGGCTTTAGTTTTGCTAATTTGAGAAACCGACACAGCCATTTTAAATGCACCTGCCACCACACAAACAGAGGATGGTAAGCCTGTGGTCAGCCAAGGCAAGCTACCAGGTGTTTTACAAAGTTATGTGCTCGATTGCTACACAAATTCAAAGAAATTCAGCGTGGAGTTTTTTATGTTTTTTTTTCGATAAACGAGGAATTGCGAAGTGCTGTTAACGAACATTTCAATGGGAAACGTTTTCCCCAAATTCTGGATAAGGAGTGTGTAGCAGGAAAACGTGTGCCAATACAATTTCCCTCATGAGAAAAAGAATCGAAGGGGAGCAGGGACTTTCTGAGATGGGAGATATAGAACGATTAGAACAGTTTTTAAATAACAGAACCAAATGGAGATCGAAGCAATAAAAATTTCATTCCTAGCATAGTGCAAAACAAAACGAGGAACCCATTGAAATGCTTTGAGCGACTCGTTCTGAGATTTAATAAAAACAAAACAAAGCATGTACATTTTAACAATATTTCGCTTTGAGTGATTTAGCAGTTCTAAAATCATTAAAATAAAAGAGAAATACCATTCACTACTACAAGTTACCGCAAAACATGTAAAGATGATTGAAATATTCCGTCAACTGAAAAAGCAAGCTATGTTTATATTCGCACTGAGACGGCGGTGACCGAGCGATTTTTTGCGTTCAAACAACCCAATGTGCAATATCATATCGCTTATTTTTATTTTAATACGAAATTCCATGAAAAGACAAACAGAGTAAAAGGGAAAACAAACCTTCAGGCATGAAAAAATATTCAGAATAGCACTTGCTGTCCTGGGAAAGCAAAACGCTTAGAGTACAATTCCGCTTAACTTGACACCGTTTTTTACCAAATTTCTGCAAGCTTCTCAAACATTTCAAGAAAGCTATTATAAACAGTCAATTCCAGCTGCGCCCATGCCCCCCCCCCCGGGCTAACCCCCGGGCATTAGCATTTTTTTTCTCTCGGATGGCAAATTCCCGGGGGTGGGGACACTTTAGCTGCCAAATGCCCCGCGGTGTGGACGAAGGAATAGGGCAAATGCCCCGCCCCCGGGATTGTACGTCCCCAATCAACACTGCAGCAGTTTTCATTCATTGCACAATAATACCACTTTCAGCATTTTTATGTGTGATTTTTCATTTCTGTAGGCCTACCTCTCCGTCTTCTATTGTTTGTAACGGCACTATCCGATGTTAATAAAGTTAGTATAAATGCCAAGTGACGATATTTTAATACTTCACAGACAACAATACTACATGATAGTTGATTGTTACTTTAATGTTTTGTTTTAAACAGTTCACTAGTAAACAGAAATCTTGACATTATAAAAGTCTGTTGTAACGTCATCTGTTGTGAATATTTTAATAATATGCAAAAGTATAAAACGACGATCCCTATACACATGTTTAGAATTTAAGAATCATCGCGACTAAATTTTATTTGAATCCTTAAGAAGAATGCGTACATCGATTCACGTTGATCGTTACCGATGTCGCTATATTAAGTGATAATTGTGCCCTGATGAGCAATGAAGAAATGCATAAAATCGAAAAACCTCCACAAGTTTGTCCAGTCCTTGGCAGACGATCCAATCTGTGACGAACTGCTGGTCCTTTGCGATAAAATCCTCCGTGTTTGGATTTCGAGTCGGAAACCACATGAGTGTCAAAAGCCCGGGGGTAGGCAAATGCCCGACCCCCGGGCCGTGCCAAATTTGCTAATGCCCCACCCCTGGGACTGACAAGGCACGCAAATGCCCCGCAGTTGCCCGGGGGGGGATGGGCGCAGCTGGAATTGACTGATGCATAAATGTGGATTCACTCAGTTAAAAAATTCTTACGAAGTCAATCCACAGTCAAATATGTAATTTACCAACGGTTGAAGTGGAAGAAATACTTAAAAATGACACTGACAATATCCTGTTTACAGTCTGTTCTTGAACAAGGATTTCTTTGCTCTATTAAACTCACCCAATTTCTTCTATAACCGCCGTCGAGTATTCTTCAGGTCTTTTCCTTGCAGCAACAAGCTTTTAAAAGAAATGTATTCTAAGGATGCAAGTAAAAGTACCGATCCGAAAATCGAGCGTACAAGAAGCCATCCGCTAAAAAGTTTTGTAACGCACCAAGTGCGAAACGATTAAAAAAAATCGAAAATCTTGCCAAATAAAGCTTCCTTACTTTTACATTGTTGTCTCTTGATGTGTCCTGGTGGGGTAAAAGCAGGTTTGTCGCTTATGTCACTCCCCCCGCCCAACCAACCAGAAAAAAAATTGTATTTTAAAGGCTTTGAGAAAGTCTTTGGATTAGTCTGAATTTTCCCAATTTTCCCGCGATTGAGCGACCCTGGCGCAGTCTTTACTACAACTACCAGAAACCCTTGCGTGTGGGACGTCATAATGAAAATGGTCTATTGACAACAGTTTCACGATACGTAAAAAGAACTTATTCAAGTGTAACTGATCCATTAGCGCGCGCGCTCTGACGCATACTGTCCAATTACTTAGGCATGACGCGTACACTGTCCAATTACACTGTCCTAACTGCCCTATTAATACTCAAATCATGGCTGGTGATAGCCAATCACATTCGAGAATTTTGTTATAGTTATGATTAGAGCATTAATAGGACGTGTTCGGCTGATTATCGATTAGAGCGTCTTTAGAGAGAGTTTGAAGGAAAATGGGCGAAAATTCTAATGATTATGGATCGATCGAAGTTGCCTTCGTGGATGAAGATGACCTGCCATTTTGATTTAAAAATTCTGTTGGTTGGGGTTATGTTGACCGCTCTTCAGATGAAGAAGTTGACTCAGACTTGGTATGTGCCATACATTTAATGCTCGTAGTGAACATGAGATTCAATTTACTTTTGTAAGATAGAAAATTAAATAAGCTTTAAAATGATACCAAGCATGGGGTTTACTGAGTTATGTAGCCGCGCTAAAGAATGTCAGAAAAGCAACAGATGTCCAAATTTGTCGAAAAATTTTTTAAAAAATGGGAAGAGTGTGGAAGGAAAAGGGCTAGTAGGTCGTGACGTCTGAGCAACCGTGTTAGTAGTACTGTAAGGCCTTTGATGTACGGAAGGGTCGCGAATCCACGTGTATGCGGTAGGTCAACCCATATGAAAAACATTCCGACAAGTTCTTCAGGTGTGGGAACTGGTGGTGGAACTCTCTTTTTTCTTTCGATGTCGGCAATGAGGTTCACAGGGTACCCATTAGATTCCAATGCGGTGTAGACTCGTTCGATTTCCTTGTTTCTTCCAGTATCGGTGTTGGGTAAATTTGTGGCTCGATGTATAAGTGTCGCAGCAGTGATTTTGTGATTCTTGTCGTACGCTTTCCAACCTTTGCTTGAAACTGCAGTAGGTCTAGAGGAAGGGGTGGATCCATCAACTGGTCGTCGGTTTTCGTCCAAGCAGTCTTTTGGCCTTCGTTTTGTCTCGTCTAAATACCATGTAAATGAGATTTTAAGAGTTGCAGGTAATGTGATCACAAATAGGTCGTCTCTCCAGTAGCAGAAAATGTGTAGTCAGTACGTCTGTCAGTGCTATATCCTAACCCATGCTTACAGTAAAAGATAGGGCGAAAACCCCGTAAAAGGGCGTAGAGTGAGTAAGCACAGGTCGGACTAGAGGGAGGGCGGGTGGGAAAAACAGACCGACCACTGTGAATTCGCGTGGTCTCCAATACCACACAGGTACTCGAATGGCCGACCCTATTCCCCGAGTGTTGAGTAAAAAGAGCGCCTATTCAAGTATGATAAGATCTTTTACAGTGCGCATGACTCAGGACAGTGCTATATCCTAACCCATGCTTACAGTAAAAGATAGGGCGAAAACCCCTAAGGACCCTTCTCCTCACATCACTACTTCCCCCACCCACTAGTACGTGTCTTATACCCAATCCCAATCCCACTCCTGACCAATCTGGATAAAAGAAAGAGCCGATGACTACAGTTTGTCAAGTTTATGTTTCCTGGGAGACCGCCTTGTAACGGGTAGGGGCTCGGAGGTCCGGGGAGCCAGTTGTAGAGGAAAAGCTGGTTCAAAACCACTGAGCTGATTAAGCTCCTCGTAGCGAGTAGATGTTTCGGGAGTGGCTTGGGCCATTCGTGCAGCGACTGAGTCAGGCTGGAGGGACTTGTGTAGCTGCAGATAATACTTCGCCATGCGGTTAGATCTCCATCCTACGTGGTCAACGATGTCGTCCAAACTACTACCAGTAAGGGCCATTGTAATGGCTCCTCCACAACGGAAGCTGTAGAGAGTTTTGTTGCTGAGTCCAGCCTCAGACAAGTAACCTTTAAGGCGGGCTTCAGCAGCATCTGTTGAGAAGGCATCAAGAAGGACTCTGTTTCCACTGGTCGTCCGAAACAGAGGGCCGTTATCCACGGAGATCTTAATCGCGCGACAGATGGCCATGTAATCATCGAGAGCCTTCACTGGGCAGATAGAGGGGTTGGGGTGTCGGGCGACCGCGAAAACCCTGGAGTTCCCCGAGCGAAGAGTTTTTCCGAAGACATGATTAAATATGACGCCTTTGTCATTCGGAAAACGCAAGATTTCGGCTGCCTTGATGTGGCTCAGGTCCGATGGCCGGTCGCCAGAAAAGAAATGTAATTTGAAGTAAGCCAGATCTCTAGCATGAATATAAATATGAATTGGGTCGGTTCCTGCCATACGTAGCTTATTATCGATGACCTGGCAAAGGGTTAAAAGGTCACTGATAAATAAAGGTTCCGCCTGTTTGGGGGTAGCGCGCGCTTGCAGTTGTTCTTCTGTCACACCTTTTAAGTATCGTTTGACCGCCGCATGGGCAACTGGATTAGATGCTTGGACCTCCGATGCGGTGAGACCAGTACTTTCCAAATAATCGCGCATAATAGCTCTAAGTTGACCTAGATAAGAGTCGACGGTTTTGAACGCCAAGCGACGAGGACACTCGCATGGTAGGAGTTGTTTGGAGTTGGTGCCGTGGTGAGGGCAGGACTCCTTGTGTATCTGAGTTTTTGAATCCTTGTCTTTCCAGATGAGAAAATAAATAACGTCTCTAGGTGAGACACTATCCAAGGATTTAGGGGGGGATAATCTCTCAAGAAAGGACATGAATTCGTTTTCAAGAGCGCTTCGTCGTTTCCTATATTTGGAAGACGCCATAGTGTCCTCTAAGGCCTTCCAACGAGACTCGAGCGGGGTCGTATCAATTTCTGACTGTCTGGCTCCTCGCGGTTTCTTATGTTTTGGTGAGCCGCAAATGGGGCAAAACAAGAAGTTCGGGTTGTTGGGAGCGAAGCACGAAGGGCAGTCGACCTGGGTTGCAGGATTCCCAGGACAAAATGTTGTAGTCACCTCCTGAAACAATATGAGTTGAAAGGATAAGTCACTCGGGCTGGAGCCCCACAAGGCGGAAAGCCCACAAATCCCATGGCAGGGGGAGATTGCGTGGTTGGTGGAAACCATGTTTTTTTGACGGCCAAATCAGGGCGTCTGTGTCCCCCTGCCTAGCGAGGCGGTGTCGATCCCTAGCATGATGAAGTAGTGTAGGCCACCAAAAAGGTCGGGGGGTGATACCAGGTACAATTACGGTAGCTGTTGCCTGCGCCGTTAAAATGTGTCGGATAGCAGGTCCAATGAGATAAATAGGGGGAAATATATATCCATTCTCTACCCGACCCTGCACATCATAGAGGGGATTTTGTGAGAAAAAATTTAATCCCGTCGACAGGGGTGACGGCGATGGCGTGTAGTGGCGAGGACACTTGCTATTCGAATCTAATGCCATGAGGTCGATAGTGTGAGGTCCGTGGAGCTCTTCTACGCGTTCCCACAAAGGCTGAGCGAGTTGCGCGTCAGCATCTGACCACTCGCGTGACGGCTGATCGGCAGGGTTCGAAGCGCTCGGAATCCATTGTATAGAGAGAGCCATATTATAACGTAGAGTAGTGTCGAAGATGGACTTCAAAGCCTGATTGACCCCTTGGTTCCTACAGCCCTGACGCAGCCACGCATGGTAGAGCACTTTGTTATCTACCAACGCATCCACGCGCGTGTTCTCGAGATGAGAAGAAAAAGCTTGAAGGGCATATAACAATGCGTAGGCCTCTTTTATAGCAATATCGCGATCGCCCAGCTGTTGACTGAAGTAGTCTCCTGTCTTTATCAACCCTTCTGGAAGAGTTAGAGTAGCGCCCCACCGGGACTGAGAGGCGTCAGAGGCGAGGGTCTGCACGACCCTGTGGTCTTCCGTACGCCATGGGACGCACCCAGACCATGTGTCGATGAATCGCCAGTGCATTATTTCAGCTTGGAGCTCTGCCTCGAGTTTTACGGGTGTCCCCAGCCTCTGACAACGAGAGATAGCATTGGCGGTCATTCGCGTATACAGCTGTGCCGCGGGGACCATCAAGGTAAGGGAAATGCGTTTACCCTGAAAACGTTGTAAGAGGGTCAAGGTTACCTCTTCGAGAGAAAGAATTTCTTCGCGTAACGCGATGAACTTATGTTTCTTTTCTTCAGGGAGGGAAAACGTCAGGCGTTCTGTATCTACGAGGTGTCCGAGGAAGATGAGACGCCGTGTGGGGACAGAGACACACTTGGCGATGTGTAAAAAATACCCAAGTTGGGTTAAAACAGTGGCCGCCACGAAAAAGGCACAATTTGCGGCATCCAAACTGGAGGTGCGTGCGATCTCTGATCCCCATAGTTCGCCAAGATGTCTATCATCTATGTACTGGGAGCAAGGAACTCCTAGTTCGCGCATAACGTGGGTTGCCACCATACCCAGAGTCTGATAAATATACGGGCTTTCCTTCCATCCCTGGGGTAAGGTGCGCCACACCAGCCACCAACCACCCCACTCTGCACCCATATATGGCTGGCTATCTTTAGAAATGAAGAAATGGTCGAAACCTGATTTATCGTCTAGCTTCGTGTGGAAGGAATCACGGGAAAGGTAACGTGGCAGATTGATCACCTGGTCCAAGGAGAAGGGACATGGACGCATGAAACAGTTCAGATATTGTTGGTCATGAACCAAGCGTGGTTTCGAAGGCTCAATACTGAAAGGCATGACTATGGCGGGTGGAGGGGTCTCACCAACCTTACCCCATACTCTGATGGCGCCCATAGCTATTTTGTTCTCGATCTCACGTGAGATAATGTTTTTGTAGAGTTTACATTTCCGGTTGTTAGGGAAGTGCTTGTTCGGGGGAAAGGAATGGTTGAAGGGCTCGTTGCGATATTTCCCTTTGAAAGGGACAATGAACTGCTTAACTGGGACTCCGTTTTTTATCCAATCGAGGATCGTGTTCCTTTGGGGGTGAGATTTTGTCATCTGATCCCAAACTGCGAAGTGGCGATGTGGTTCCCCCGCTATAAAACCATCAGGGTCCCGTACCCAGACATCCCCAGCGGATGCCGATGCTCTCCCTTTTGCTACTGACTCGATAGAAGGCTCGGCGGATGAGTATAACGGTCCTCCCTCTCCAGGGGGCCACCTCATAAAACGTATTTCTCGTTGTCGAAATTTTCGTTCCGCTTCTAGGGGGTGGAACTCGGCTTCTAGCTCCCACCGTGGAACGTGTGGAGTCTATGGTGAAAAAATAAAAGGAAGTAATAGGAGCCACCCAGAAAGGGAGGACCGCCTCATCCCGCCACCTGAATTCAAGCAGCTTAAGGTCTGATTACCAGACAGTAATTTGGACCCCGGATGAAGCGGTCGAGCTAATCGAAAAACTACCATATATGGGGCATACAAGACACAGAGGAAAAACAGACACATATAAGCCTAAATTAACGTGGTTTATTCAACCTTCGGTTTCTTTGGTGGAGGCTGGTCACGTGGACGTCGTTTTGGGCAGTCCCTAACGTAGTGCCCTGGATCCCCGCAGGAATAGCAACGGCCATGGGCACTTCCTACACGCCTTTCGCCCCACTCGCGTCGAGGACCGGGTGGTCCGCGGTTCTGGCTTGTGGGTCTGGCTGCTCGTTCGTATCGGCGGACCAGTTTGTCCGCTTCCAGTTCGGCCTCTGTGGCCAGGGAGGCGAATATCGTAGCCCGTAGGTCCACGGGGCGACCGCTCTGCTGGGAATAAGCCAGTCGCTCCCACAGCGCCGCCAGCTTGGCCGTTTCGGTAGCTTGACCACGGCGTGCCTCCTCAAGTAACCTCGCAACTTATTGAGGGCGACCGCCTCGCTGAAGTCTAGCGCGTGACAATAGGTTTTTAGTTCGTCACGGAGGCTTTGAAAACGCCTCGAGTGATTCGTGCCAGTGAGGTCGGAGACCTGACCTTTCAAATCTTTAACGAGGGAGACAAGTTCCTGTAAAGGCAAAGCTAGATGTTATCAAGGTTGGTGCAAATGTCAGCACCGCCGCGCCGATATTATTCTTGGGGCTCTAAGTACCGGTATCAAATTGCAAAAAAGTCATCTAAGCACGCAAATCGAAGCTTCAAAAGCAATACGATATCTGCGCTCCTCAACTCAACTGACATATTCTTTAGTACTATGGGCAAGAAACGCGGTGTCCATTGCCAATTTTGTTCGTATGTGGATCGGAAGATCTAAAACGGACGAGAGTTCTATTCGTAGATCACGCGGGAACGTATAGAGATAATGACAGTAATTAAAAAAAAAATAACAATGCGCTCAGTTTGTTTGCATAAAGATGAAGGAGATAACGATAATTGGACACGGGCACGCGATGAGCGAGGGTAACACAAAAGATGAATAGTATCCTCCACGAAATTACTCAACGGGTGTGGGGAAGTAACAAAGCAATCCAAAATGTTCGTACTGTGCCGGTTGGCTGCGTTGGGTCCTAGAATCCAGACTTTTCGCCCTACGCAGAGGGCAGGTACAACGTCACCCTATACGGAACATCATACACAAAAGGGCTCCTTATCATCTTGGGTCACGAGAGAAACAAAATTTGATAAATAGACATTGCCAGGGACCGTCAAAGTTCCCGTTGAAAGAGATTATAATAAAAGCCCTGAGGATTGGGGTCCGAGCTAAGTGCCTTGCCCCATAGTGCTATAGTCCGTCCCATACGAGGATACACCTCACGATACTCAGTGTACGCAAATAATCGTAGTTTACGTGTAGATGCAAACATACTCCGTGTCGATCGCGAACTGATTTACGTAATAGTCGTGCCAGTGCTGTGTTACCTCTAGAACAGTGAAAAAAACAACCTAACTGTGGTCTCGCCAATGTGTGAGTTGGTCACACAAATCTGATATCCTTACTTATTCAGAGGTCTCGCCAGTTTTCTGTGTTGGTCGCACAAAACGAGAGCGCTCGGTGATCTCGCCAATTTTCTGTGTTGGTCGCACATAACGAGAGCGCTCGGTGATCTCGCCAGTTTTCTGTGTTGGTCGCACAACACGAGAGCGCTCGGTGATCTCGCCAGTTTTCTGTGTTGGTCGCACATAACGAGAGCGCTCGGTGATCTCGCCAGTTTTCTGTGTTGGTCGCACAAAACGAAAGCGCTCGGTGAGCTCGCCAAATTGATGTTTGAAGTACATACACATTTGCCATACGGACCGCTACTTACATCACCATAAGCACGGCTCACGGTAAAATCATGAAAGTAAATACAGAAGCTACATTAAAGTAAAAACATTTGAACAGGGCCATAGCGATCCTGTGCCCATCTAAAAGATTATATGATGTCGGCCTGCATGACCGAAGGTAATTCACGCCAAAGGCATCAAATAGTAAAAAATCGCCGTACATAGCATGAAACTGAACGAGTAATATAGGGGTAGAAATAAAAAACCCAGCAAGGTAGTAGCTAGAGATAGCTAATAGCCTAACATATAGGCGGTGTGAAAGTAGACAAGGATAGCATGTGCTTAGCTATTGTAACAAAAAAAAATTCCACAGCGCAAAACTGGTTTGCCTAATAAGAATGACAGACCGATATAGACCCGCTAGTCCGCTCTATGGGGGAAAACCGTATCCTAAACGACGGTGAAGGAAGACAGAAATCTAAATGTGGAAAGGCAACGCCCGCGCGGGAAGAAGCCCGCGCTTGCAAAGGCGGGAATGTTCCCCGTATATAACGAAATTTTGCGTTCCTAAACGCACCGTGTTCTAAAACAGGGCAGGTTCTGCAAACTCAGAGAGAACTGACCTGATAGGACGCCTTGGATGGGCTGATGGAAGCGCCAGCAGCAACAGATCCAGAAGCTGATGGTGGCTGAGAAGTGGCGGTCGGGTTTGTACCGGTCGCGACGCCTGCTTGAGCTTCGGAGGTTTTATTGTGGCCAGAACTGCCGGAAGACCCGGAGGTCGAGGCTGTTTCCCCGTCTAAAATAGTACTAACGTTACCAGAAGGTAACTGAGGGGTCTGTTCAGTCATTGCGATGACTTTTTTTGGAGCTCAATGAGCGAGGTCTGTTCAGCTCGAAGGGTTGAGTAAAAAGAGCGCCTATTCAAGTATGATAAGATCTTTTACAGTGCGCATGACTCAGGACAGTGATTTGGTTGCAAGTGACAGGTGTTCTGCATCTAAAAGAGAGTACGTAATTTGGATCTAACTGTTATGTGGCTAAGGACAGACACCCCCTCCTCTAGACGTACTGCAATTTCAGACGATCAATTGCAATCACCGACCTACCAACGATCAATCACTTACCGACATAGAAACTCGTTCCGTTAGAACTCAAAATTAATCTCGTAACGCAATACGCAAAGCTCGGGAAGTGCACCTTGACGCTAAGGGCATTAACAGGCGTGAAGAGATGAAAACTTTGTTTATGTTTATTGTACATATCCTCTTTCGTAACCAAATTTTGTTAGCTTATATTCTTTCGTCTCTCGGTCGTTATGTATTGTAACGTTTTTCTTGTGACTGTACATTCTGTTGTTTCCTGTTGTTTTGAATTGGAACGCTTTTCTTCTTTATTGTAGTCGGTCAACGCCTTCAACCAAAACCGAAAGGAAAAACAAATTGTTTTAAACGCCGTGGTTGAAGCTGGTTTCTTAAACATAGCTGGAAGTTTGTTGTCTCTGGCCACCTTCCAGCGAACTTATGGCATTGTTCCCTTATTATGGCAGAGATATTTCAGTTATCAGAAATGGTTGTCATAATGCTTGTTTTCTTCGCATCTGCTGTTGGGTAAAAATTAGGTCTTGCTCAGCAAGAAAATCTACTTGTGGCTGAAACGTTTTTTCTTCACTTAACTTAAAGCTAGTTTGTGCTTATAAAGACGTGTCTTTACTTCTCTATTATGTATGTTTTGCCACCGACCCAAGCCAACCCCCCCCCCCCCTCTAATCTAATAACTAGTTGTTCTCGGTATGTAGGTTGCTAAGCAGTGACGTTTTCTTGTTGTGCATGGCAAGCTAACGTCACAGCATGCGTTGCTGATTGGCTAGAGTGAAACAGGAACTATTCGGCTTCTTGTAAAAAAAAAATGTCAAAATGTGAAGGGCTTACTGGCAAAGCTGGACCGGGCTTGAGAGTTGTGCATCAGGTTGAGGTCGCAGTAAGTTATCAGTCAGCACACTGAGCACCAAACACTGTTTTCGTTGAAATCTCGCACTGTTGTCAACTTTTTAGTAAGTATATTGTATAAACCTCATTAGTTGTGCTGCTAGCATTTATTAAAAAAAGAGTATAAAGATTGTTGGTTAACAGTGTTGACCTTTTGTTGTTAGTTACAGAAGTTTTTTGCTTTTCAAAAACGATTTTGCAATTGAGACTAAAAATTATTAAACATTTTGGCCGCTCAGTTGTTGGCTCAGAGCACCAGCTCGGCCATGCTTGTAAGTGACCGGTTGTACTGGACTTTTCTGTTTCGATTGTGGGATGAAGCGGAGAGTATAGTCATTTTTACGATATAGGATATCATTTAGAAAGAAATAAAGAGTGCTAAAATTTTTGTACACACAACCTGTCTATCAATTAAATATTAACTTTATTATTATTTTTCCAAAACCCTTAATTCTTCTTATTTTTCTTTTCTCAGTTAAGTGCACTTTAAAAACCGCAAAAAAAATTTATTTTGCACTACAAAACTGTGGTAGCATTTCTGGATTGAACAGAACCTAAGAAGAAAAAAAAACGGCCAAAACTAAGGTTAGGTTAAACAAGACATTTTCAAGACGTTTTGCCGGGAAGTGTGATTTACAGGGTTGAGGTACTCGAGACAAGCTTTTCCAATTACAAGCTTTGTTGCTTGTTAGCTATCAAACCCACCGAGGCCGACGATCAAAGCACCTATTCTTATTGTATAACTATGAAATATTATTTCGGGGTTGAAGTTGAGCACTACGGTAGCAAATCTCGGAAATTCTCTCCTCTTTGAATTCTCTTGTCGAGCTCGAGCAGTAAAGTGACACTGTTTATAACTTGTTGGACAACCTCAACCTGCAAAATGACCGTATGAAATAAAGTTTGAATTCTGCTAATTGTTTAGTGAATTTTCACAGGTCTGTGGTCTATAATGCTAACTGAGTTTGCGTACAGTAAGAGTTCGTCAGTGTAAATGGTATTGATTTTATTTGGGAATTCACACTTTTAAACGTAGTATCTGAAAAAGTCTCGACCAAGGTCCTAAAGCCCTTCCTTCTTTTTATAGCAATCTAAAGAAAAATGTTGAAACAAACACCTGTGAATGTTTTATTAACATCATATTATCTCGTACCCAGATCTCTTGTGGACGAAGAGACCACACGAGATCTGGGTACGAGATTAGACATCACAGTGGAAACGTTGCCTCAAAACCTAGCCTCCTACGCAGTCGTTTTTAGGGGAGTCGAATTACCCTCCTCCCCACTTTAGGCTACATAAAACCCCTTCTCTCGTGAATTGATCAGAGCAGTCTTGTGTAGAACTGCTGTGGTAATGTACCAGTTATGTCATCAATTATGGCTTTGTTCTGATTGCCTAATGAGGCAAGATGTTGAAGAAGTATTAATAGGGCGTGAGTTCCTTTATGCAATGGCTCCTTTACGTATCTCACCTCTGTAAACTGCAATTTGTATTTGTTGCTGATGCATACCACGTCATTTCTGTGTGAGTCACCTGAAAACAAACACGAAAATGCAAGCTAAGGACATCACGAATCGAAAAATCTGGTCTGCAAAGATAGACTGCGGTACGAGTAGTCCCTTTTGTCTCAAAATGGTAGAGAGGAGCGCGCGAATGGAGAATTAATGGCGCAATGTACGAACCGCGACGAGGGCCAGAAGAAACGACGCCAAAAAAACGGGATGGTCCAATGTAGCTTGCTGCCCTGCAACATTTTGTTGCCTCGTTTTAATTTACCTGAAACTGAAGAATAAGTCGGATCGTGGAAAGAAACTAAACCTTGTTTAACGATGTGTTTCGCTCATATCCACTTCACGATTCCAGGGACAATCAGTGGTCATTTCGCGGAAGGACCACTAATTGTCCCTGGATTCGCGTAGTGTATATTCTGACTAGCTGTTCTAGCGTGGAACTGCAAAATGCTGTCGAATTTAAATTTAAATAATTTTTATTTTTTAATTTTTTTATAGTGCAGTTCTCTTACCTCCATGCTCCAGCTTCACCGGCAAAACATCTATAATGCGTTCAAATCTCGGATCCTTTCAAGGAAAGAAAAGAATAGGAAAACTTAAGTAATCCAGACTAAACGAAACTTCTTTAGTACTTAAGTAGGAACAGACAAACTTTCGCATATTTCTCCAAAAAGATTTTGTCACATAATATGTCAAATGTGATGAAAACGTTTTAAAAGACAAATCAGTGAAACAACTTCGATTCTCGGGCTCAGTTTTGTAATCTCAGATTTTTCATGAGCGAAAAAGGGGACTGCACTCCTAGTGTGACTAAAAGCCTATCTTAAAGCTTGTGTTATAATGTATATGACCTTTTTAAGTTTGAACCGCGCTTCCCCTCTCAATGACCTCCTTTTAAGCTAAAACATGCAGTTTTTTTATACAGTGATTTAATGAGGACTTTTTCACGACAAGTTAACACAGGAAACGTAAGGATTACGCTGAACCAATCAGAACTGGCATGGAGTAAAGAAACGCGCAAAGCGCCTGCAAAACGCGGAAAATTGCGCCACAATTTTTCTCGGTTTTGCTCTTTACTGGAAGGGAAATGGCATCTTTGCTCAAATTTGTAACGTACCAACTCGTTCGCACGGGAAAACGAGCACACCTCAAGTCACAATTTGTTCGGTTGGTCCTTTTCGATGGACATCAGGAAAACAGGTCAAACAGCATATTGTCTCTAAATCAGGATGAGATTTGACAGAGGAAAAGAACGAAAATACAAAATTACAGTAAATTTTTCAGCGTTGCACCGATGTAACCCCTTTTCCTCGGAATTTTCCTCGTTCGAGACTCAGCGCGCAAGCGTTAATCCGCCCTATAGTCTTTAAGCTCTTAACTTTGGGAACCAAGTTGCAAGAAGTGCTGCCTAGTTTACCATAGTTTGCTCAATCAGTGTTTTCTCATAAGGGACATGCGGTGCGCGAGCAAATTAAACACCACTGGGGGGGGGGGTATCAAATTTTCTGGCGAGTCTGAATAGTTTGAATTGCCTTAATTGTCTGACTGTTCTCGGGAAAGACATTACCTTAATCACTTTTGGAAGTCGAGCTCTTACGCGCACTTCAAGTCCGGTACCAATATTGTTCGGTGAACTCGTCAAAAATCCATATTTGGAGCTCCACACGAACTTTTTTTCGCTCAGTTTTAAACTTTCCTCTAAGCTTGACAGCAGCTCGCTGTATTGTCTAAAGGCCTTTTGTATATCACCTCCTGGCTGACTGATGTAAAGTTTGATATGATCCAAAAAATTAACAAATATACGACATTGTCTGTCTTCGGTAAACCATACGAATCGTCCTTCAGGCCAGTCACGGGACAGCTGTGGCGGGAAGGAGTCTGGATTCAAGCCATACCCATCCAGAGAAAGCTTATTGTATTGGCATGGTAACGAGAGATAGCAGCGTTCGAACTTGTCTGTCGAGATAAAGCGAAAGAGATTCTTAATAATCTCCTGTGAATGAAATGCCAATTAAAGTTGCTCTTCGTAATTAAACACTGAAGCCCCGCCCTTTTTCCCTAGTCACCTCAAAACGAAGCCGGACTTTCTAAATGAAGCGAAATCTGAATAGCATGGTTTATTTTATTTGGTTACGTTTTTAATCTAATTATATGCAGTACTATTTTTATCCTACCCCAAACACTGACCATGAATTTTAGCTGGTTAGAGGTGTTAAACTGTTAACGACAATTTGAAGTTATGTATTGCTTCTCTGCCAGCATTTGTCTGATTTGTGGAAAATTTATTCTAAATAAGAACCTGGCGCTAGGTTTATAGTTCTAGCAAAAATCCTATGAGAGCCTTCTTGGTTATCAGCTCAATCAGCTCCTGACTTCCTTAATCAATATATATTTTATGTCAGGATTTTACTTCTAACTTCTAAACTAAACGGTTACATTAAACCAAAGGGTGCCAACTGATTACAAAAAAGGTTGTTCTTGTTGTTAATGATGAGTAGATACGACATTGCCACGAACGCAAAATTGCACTTGCAGAATATTTCATGTTGTTTTCCTTAGACAGTCTCCTTACCCTCAACAGTCTTCAAAGTATTTACCACCACGGGACCAACATCCAACAATTCTGCTCGTGAACATCCGGGAATCATCCTGTATCCCTGTATATTTCTACTAGTACTCAGTGTACAGGAAAGAAAAAGTTTCCCCGTAAAAGTTTCCCCCTTTGATTTCTTTCCAGTTAAAGTTTATTTCTGACCTCAGGGTCTTCATCTCGTCGATTTGATGTACTTTGCTAATGACCGGGTTGATAAGGTCGCTAAATAAATCGTAGCATTCCTCGTCGCCTGAAAGTAATCCCGTGGAATTTTCCATCAAGCTCTCCCTAGCTGACCTTATGAATTGGTTCGTTGTTGAATGGTAAAGAACACCTGACTCAATTAGTTTATCAATGTCATATCCTCTTGATGTTCGCTTGTCTTTCACTCTGGAAAATACTTCAGGTGTGAGAAGTCTTCCTATGATACTTGTGTTGTCTCTAAGGTTTGGATAGCTACTCATTGGTCGTTTTTTGCGGCAGTGTTTTGAATTATAAAGTGCGAGTAACGCTGACGCCCCAATGATGGCGCCACATCCAAGAAAAACGTAACGATTGCTAAGACTTTGAAGTAAAAGTGCCATTATTTCTATGAGCTTTCTACACTGCGAGAATGACACGAAACTTACAACGTCACAGTCGTTCGACATAATTCGTGACGAAACGATAGAATAACAGCAATTCACATATATGGTGTGAAGTAAATTGTCTAACTGACAATTAAGTAGCCGATTTAAAAAGAATATGCGTAAGGACAAACGAAAAGCGTTTGTCATCTTGGTTTAGAGTTCATTCGTATTTACTCGATTGAATTATTTCCCATTTTGTTGCACCCAGCACTCCCAGCACGTGCAGTATAATTTAGCGCGGTTTTTCACTGCGCGCGTCCTGCGCGCGCTTTCTCTGCAGTAGCTGACCGATAGGGGACTGGGACTCGAGATGTAAAAGTCAGCCATGTTTTCCGATCCTTCACAGCTTTTCTCGCGCTTTGTTCGTGGAATTTTTTCTGTTTAATCGTAATATATAGATTTAGCCATGCCTAAAAGCGGAGCCTCCAAGGAATAAACTGGTGCTCGTTTCTCAAAAATAGTCCTGAAACTTTTCGCTCTGAAATATATTTCGGGGCTTTCTTTGGCTCGTTCCCTTTCGAAAAGTGTTTCTCAAAAAGCCCGAAAGTGTTCCGAATTGTCCTCCAAGATTTTGAGGATCTGTTCTGTAAAACCAAGCTCGAAAGGTCATTCTAGTGTCTGAGCACAGCTTAATTTTTTTTTTCGGGCATCAAACTGAACACATATTTTACTCAGGAGCAGTCTTGCTTGGTTTTTTAAATGTTTCCATATCCTGTCATTAACTGTCAAGGCTTGTCAAATCTCCTTGGATTATTGGCTGTTGGCTTGAATGAACTTGAAACGGCGCTCATGTACAACAACAAAATAAAACTTATTCTGAAGTAAATGGGTTATCTTCATCGCGTTCGGATGTTCAGTTAACAAATAACATGAACTGCCCCTATTAGTCTGGTCAAAATTTATATCATCAAGATTGAAAACGAGCAAACACCAAACACGCTTTAAATTATGGCATAAGTTTTGCGGATGCGAAGTAAGCCCATTTAAAGTTAGGCGCTTTGAGGAACGCAAAAAAACTTGTTTTTCGGAAGCTTTTCGGATAAAATAGTCTTAAGCCGACAACTGCTTCGCTTACTATTGAAAAGTTCTAGGACAAGAAAACCGACAATTGCACAAACCGATCCGACAGTTAAAATTGAAAGCAGTTATTCGCCGTAAGTGATGCTTGTGCAGTTGCCTTGCGACTGTGCTTTGACCTACTGTTATGAATAAACAAACACAAAATAATAAACAGAGAAATCATTTTTGAAAAAGTTTATTCGAAAACCCGTAAGTTTATACTTAAATGCAATCCACATTACACTTCCAGCATAGCAAAATATTCTAAGACTACATCTGTCACAAATCTGAGCTCGTTTTCTAATAATTTTTTGAAGTCAAAAGTAAATGACACATTTCTAATGACATAAATTCAATTTCAAAATGTAATTTCATTGACCGTAATAAATACTCAAAATCATGCACCTCAAACCCTTTAAAAACTTCACTTACTCGGTTGTGTTTCAGAACAAGGCAAGCTCTCCGCCGTGAAGAAAAAAAAGCGATGAGGTCCTTTGAAGGCAGCTTTCGTAACTTGAAGTTTTCGCCTACTAACAGTATTCTTTTGAACTTTTTCTTTCCATTTATAGGTATTAAATGTTTTTTTTTTCTCAAGTTTAAAACTACAGTACCGTCGAACAATCGTTTTGCTAAATAAACTTAAGCTTTTTAAAAGAAACCTCTTTTTCAAAAGCGACGATGGTCATGCGATTTCCCGCCAAGAAAAACGCCGGTTGCCCAAAAGCACCGCGCGATTTCCCGCCAAGAAAAGATGGCATTCTCCACTCCCAGTCGGGTTGCCTTGGGACTTCCCTCCCCCTCCCCCAGAGTCTGTACGCACGGACGGACGGACGGACGTACGCTGACGTCACAACCAAAATTTTTCGCATCGATACATTACCAGGAGGGAGTGATGAACTTGGGCCTGGGCACAAGCGCCGGTATTGGCGAATGAAAAACCGAGGTGTCTGGCCATCGTGACGTCACATATAAATCTGCCCCGGAAATTCAAAGGAAAGTTAACAAATGGCTTCCTCGCAAATGTTTACAGTCCAGTTTCTCAAAAAGAACAGATCAAAACAATAAAAGAACGAAAGGTATGCTGCATGCTATAATATAAAAAGTATTCTTAATGCAAATTGGTCCTCAAAACAAAATAACCAATTGGCGATAAGACTCAAAAGATTTCATGGACGCTTTGGTCGATCGATTGAAATCGTGATCAAGATCACCTTTCAGAAGCTGTATCTCACAAACCCTAAGATGTGTCGCTTGGAGACAAAAACATAACTTTTATATGTATAAACTCTTTCCAATTTTAGGAAAATAAAATTGCGTAACAATTTCATTAAAATGATCAGTGGCTTTAAACATCATTAAAATATGGAGAAGAATACTCCAATACAAAGAAACGTTTACTGTGAATTCATGTGCTTGGTTCGAAGTTAGAGCGGTTTTCAAATGAGTGTCGTAAAACCAAAACCAAAGCAATTACTCTGACCAATCACAACAGGAACAAAACACAAAATGAACCAATCAGAAATCAAATCAAATACAAGCAATTGGCGCTAAGCGCGGGAAAACGCGTGCGAGCAAGTCACGATTGGTTTTGGTTTTACGCCTGATTGGTTGAGAAAGTGGCGCGAGTTTTTTAACCAATCAGGGAGCCTAGTAATGCAAAACCAAAGCAAACACGGCATTACTTTCGACACTCAATTGAAAACTGCTCTAATAATGGACCACAGTAATTCCTTACTTTACTAAACTATCTTGTAAAAAACGACAAAGATGACAACATTTGCTGGAGGCGAGACAAAACAGCTGTCACGCCGGCTTTCCGGCCAAATTTGTGCTGATCTCTTATCGAATAATTATAAAAAACCACAGTTTATCTAAAACGCAAACTTTTTCAGGTTACTGATGTTAAGGGTTAACAAGGCTCTCTCTTTACTAGAGTGGTCCCCAGTTTGACTGTTTTAAAATTAATTAATCTTTGAAAATCAAATGACAGGACCAATTCAATTTATTTGCGAAACGGTCATCGTCAGTTGTGGATCAAGTAGACGGTCAAACTCTTTCTAAAACACTATGCAACCTGGACAGCAACTGAATCTAGAGGAAACTGGAGGTATTGAGAATAAATCACTGAATCACTGATCCAAATGGTACTCAAACATATCTATTAGTTTTCATAAAAAAGTACAGAACCAGATCAGCGAAGACTTGTTTCCTCAGGCGCCCGCATAATTTGCGAGCAGATTCAGATTTTTATGTTGTTCTGCAAAAGTGTAGTTTACACGGGTTAAATGAGGTGGCAAAAGTTTACTAAGTTCGATTACTCTTTCCCTAGCAATTAAATATCACTATTCTTTCCTTATACAGAAGATGGAAGCAAATACTGTAAGAAAAGTTAACTTTTAAGTGCTAAACATACCCTTCTAGGTTCGCCTTCTATTATACTCAGCTAAACAAACGGACTGATCATTTTTTTGGCAAGTACTATACCACTTGTTTCAACTTGGGTACTTTTGTTAAACTATAGGCTAGTCCGTAGCCAAGTTTCAAGTTTCCCTGTGTGATATAACTGAAATAAACACACTTTTTGGACGCGGACAATAACAATTTTCCCGCATAATTCTTCGATCGCAGAGAATAAACATGACTCTTAAAACATTATTTAAGTGTGATTTTAACGTAAAGACAAAGAGCCACTTACCTATATCGAAAAAAGGTATGACTAAAATGCCATTACCCAAGAAAACAAGCTTAGCTGAAAGCTTAATAGCACAAAAAATACTTTTGTAGCCCGAACTCTAACATAGTTGCAGCATCACTCCCTCCTCCCCTCCTGATTCATTACCAAATTTCCTTAGCAATGGAGCTCCGCTGGCGGGCTTTGCCCGCAGGCTCCGCTAAAAAAAAAACAGAAATGGACGAGTGTCTCGATTTGGGAAAGGGTAATTAAGTATGACACGCTAGGATATAAGGAGGTGAGCTTCCAGCCTCTTGAATATTAATATAGATAGGCAGGGGTCGAGAGGTCATTTTGTGTGTGACATAGAGCTGTTTCGTTGGTTTCGTTGGTCTCGTTTTGCGTTAAAAGGACCCACAGGTAGATGTGGCGCGATTGATAAAGAACCGTTTCCTGTACCTTTTAATCCCTTACTTCCTGCCTCAATTGCAAAATGTCACACAATGTTGTGTAATTTTCCCAATTTCTCCCGCTTCCTGCCACCTTGGGAATCCTACACCTCCTGCCCAATTGACATAACTGCTCACTGTGGTGTGTCAATATGAAACCTATTCTTGGCGTTTGTTGTATGATCTGTTTCACTAAATTTCTGATATATGAATGTGGTAGACTAATTAGTCAGCACAACTGCATGGTAAGTTGATGGACTAAGTTTAACTGCACATTAGTGAACAGGAAAAGCTGCGCGCCTGTCCCTCACGGATGACTGGAGAGTCACTTTTGTTGAGCCCTCGAATACTTCACATGTTAATGACTGAAATAATCAAATTTTAATATTTCAAATAAACAAAGGAATTTGGACTTGAAATTAATACCATCTATAGACACAGCCTAATGAATATATTTACATCTGCCTACCCCTATTTAATTTTTCTAAACTGACTCTTATTAAATGCATCCATGTACTGTGTAATGTCAATATTTATAACAGCTGACAAATCCCACTATATGGACACCTGCAACACAGACAGCTCATTCTTACAGACAGTGAATTCTTGGTCCGAATTGTGCCATTTTATTAAAATTAACCTGCTCGATATGAACTGGCCAGCAGTCCCAATGGTTTCCTTTAACTTTTCAATGCTTAGTAAAATACAAAAATAAACGGTGATAAATACAACATATCATACAGTCATGTATATACAGTTGACGCCTGATAACTAGAACCCACAAGGGAAATAAACAAGGATCGAGTTATCGACAGGAAAACTATAAAGAAAGTGACCTGAAGGGGAAAATTGTTTACTTCGAGTTAGCAGAAGGTTAGAGTTACTGGGAGTCATGATCAACTGTATTATGTAAACATTATTTGCATAATTAAGTACCAGGTAACTGATTAGCTTAATTGCTGAAGTTTAACGTCGTCATAATCTCCAAAAGGTCTCTTAAAAACAAACAAACTCGTGGTGCTGATTAGCAGCCTGGATTCAATGACCAAGTTAATTTCTGGCACAGATTCCCACTGATTGCAATTCTGCTTTGTTAAAATCATAGTAAAATAGATCAATTGAATGAAGCTAAAAGAATTTTGAAGAGCCATCTGCAGAATTTTTAAAATTTTCAATCATTATTATCCTTACTTGAATGAAACAACAGTAATTAAAAGATATTGCTCTTACAATTATTCATAAGTGAAATTTGTACACTAATTTCACAGCAATATGTCAGTAGAATGTAATTCTTTTAATTGCTCCAGAAAAAACACCTAGTGTTATAATTCTTCCGTCACTGATCAGATCATGTTGAGTTCATTTCTTCTGCAGCAAGAGATTTCTTGATTTCTTCCTGCACACCTGTACAACAAGAACAAATTCATTTTTAACATTTTTATACAAATACACCCTGTTGGTACCAGGACACTTGCCCTGGTCCTGAGACAGGGTCAGTAATGAAAGGGTTTTGACCACACTATATAGCTACATAACTATGTTTTGCAGATTTCAAGATTTTTTTAAAGCCAGATTCGTTTAGAGAAAGTGATTTCAATGATATAATTAAAGAAATTTACAGCCAGACGGAGGAACAAACAGCTTAATAACAAAATCATTATCATCATCCTGAAACATTAAGAAAATATACTAATAGCCAGAGGAACAAATAGTGTATAACTTACAAAATTACTTTGCTTACGCAAGTCTATATATTAAAATAATGATTCGTTCTTATCGAGCTGGGTATTCATTCATGCACTGAGATCATGAATTGAAGTTTATAGCATACTGTGTATGCAATATTGATAATTGGTGGTTATTGTAGTCTGTGATTAGTAGTGCCATTAATAAATGGGATAGAGTGAAGCCTTAATCAGATGGACTCCTCAGGGTCACCATGTCCAAGTGCACACTTGAGAGGGGTGTCAGCTCAGTAATGGCATGTTAAACTTCAGGGATTGTGAGTGGGTTGGACCAAGAATGTCAGAGTCAGATTTAAAGAGGGTGACTTACCTACAGGAGGTGTACATAAGCAAAGGTTGGACTTTATTACCTTTAATCTCTTGCTGCAGTATACATGTATATTTGTTAAACTCATGTATCTATGCTAAATATAGTTTTACAATCCTGCATAAATAATTCTTATGTCACATACACCCTTAACTTGATTACTAACCATATATATAAGCAGGAATATTCCACCATTAATTTCCTTCTTGTTTAAGGAATCCATTCATCCAACACCTGTTCAAAACTGTGGTTTTCACAATACAAAAAGGCAATTCTATCTCCTTGGCGCCCAGGCATAACATCATACACATGGCGTCTGGTTCCTTGATCCACTGCAGGAGGGTAAGATGACAAGAAGTCATCTTGGTGGCCAGGACATGTTTGAGAGGGACAGGCTGGGCCACAGTGAAACTTGATGTAAGGGAAATATCTTTTACAGATGCCATCAACCATGGAAAACACTTGACACAGTACATCTGATGGCCTCATTCCACAGTTGGTGCTGGGAAATAATAAAATGTGCATATAATTATGTGTTTAGCTTTTAACCAATACTAACAGTGGTAGTCTAAAGTAATTTACAGTCACTGAATTTTAAAACTTATAAAGTGTGCAATTCTTTTGGTTTGCATGTTAAGTCATTGCTACCATGTTGATGTGCCACTAACAAACGGTTTCTCATTAGCTTCTTCTGTTATGTACACCATTAACATGGCCACCATGATGCCAGACAAGTCATTTGAATCCCTTGGGATTGGTTGCAAATCACCAATAAGGTCAAAAGAAGTGTTTGGGATTCAATTTTTTAAGATGAATCTATGCTGCTCAAAACTATTAACTTTTAATCCAGAACTGTGATCAAAAATTATAATCATGAATTTCCTTTAATTTACATCAAAACCTGCAGACAAGAGTAAGGAAATTGTATTGTGTGGTTCCAGAAAATATCCATACCCCCCCCCCCCACGGAAGGGATTGGAATTTCCAGGGGGTGGGGGGGGGGGTCAAAGGCCCAGGAAAATCCTGAGGGGGGGGTGGGGCGTTGTATCAATTTATATTATTTTTTCCAGACCGGTTCCATTATTCCCATATGTTAAATTTTCTGTTTGCATTTTGCTTACCGATCCGTGGACGCAAACATTGATCTTGTTAACTGCACAAAACTAATATTTTCAAGGTGGTCAGGCTCGATTTCTGGTGCTGCGAGAGTCCGGTCATTTTACCAAACAGCGGCAGATTAGCGAACAGCTCATGCTGTGGAAGACGAGTAAATCCCGTAAATTACACCAAGAATCTCTGTCACACATATTTAAGCAGATACGTCTGTCATTTGATTTCAAACTGTATCCGTCTCTGCTTAAGTAGCAGCGCAGACATTTACGTCACATTTCTTCGTTGTTGTTCGCCGGCGTGAAAACTATGGTTTGAACTGAATTATTGCGTCAACATTGAGCACAGTAGTAATTCGGAATCGACACAAAACAGTTCTTGATCCCGCTAAGAGTAATTCTTGATCGAAAACTACGTAAAGACACTGTAATAATTATAGTTCGGCAAACAAATATTATCTGTAAGAAATTTACGCCTTAGGCGCGTTATGTAAATCAAAAATAAAAACATGCCCGTTTCACGGGTTTTGACTCAAACATTTATAATATTTCGGCATGAAAGAAACGGGCAAAATTTCTTCGGTAGCAGTGGAAAATCACACAGGCGTCATTACATTTGCATAAAGCAAGTATAAAATAAAGGTCGTGTCTAAAAGTACACACGAGTGACCACGAGTGACCACGAGTGACCACGAATGACCACGAGTGACCACGAGTGACCACGAGTTGACCACGAGTGACCACGAGTGACCACGAGTGACCACGAGTGAGAATGCATCAAAAAATTTTGTTGACGTCATCATGACGTCAACAAAATTTTTTGATGCATTCTCACTCGTGGTCACTCGTGGTCACTCGTGGTCACTCGTGGTCACTCGTGGTCAACTCGTGGTCACTCGTGGTCACTCGTGGTCACTCGTGGTCATTCGTGGTCACTCGTGGTCACTCGTGGTCACTCGTGTGTACTTTTAGACACGACCTAAAATAAAGTGAAAGGCATCCCAAGTATTACACTCAAACGAAGAAAACCGTGAACGCTGAAAATATTCTTGGAATGTGTGTTTTGACCAATCGCGCGCGAGACCTTGTAACCGCAGAAAACGAATGGGTTTCTCAGTCACGGAATCGAGTTGGTTCTCGAATTGTTTTGAAAGGCCTCAAGATTTAATCTTCATCTTTATCTTACAGGAATTGAAATTACTATTCCTCTCTATCTGAGAGCCACATGCACTACGCAAGCGAAAATATGTTTGAGCGCTTTTGGAGAATAAAATTTTTCCACATGGCGGCCCAACGATTAGCGGTTCCAACATTTCAAATAAAAGCAACTCAAGCGGCAGTTATTTCACCTTGATGTAAAAATTGCAATGTCCACCCTTAAAATTCCAGAAATTCGCCCAAAGCTGCTGTCATTTCTGATAGCACAGCTGACTCGATTTATTTAGGCCAAAATCATTAAATCATGAGGTCTTTCGAAACAAATTGAGAACCAAATCCTTTCCGTGACTGAGCAGCCCATTCGTTTTCTGCGGTTACAAGGTATCGCACGTGATTGGTCAAAACACAATGAACATTCCAGAAATATTTTCAGTGTTCACGATTTTCTTCGTTTGAATGCAGTGAAACCCGTTAAACCATGAACGCCTAAAATTATTTCTGGAATGTTTATTGTTCTGCGACCAATCAGATTTGAGACGTAACCGCAACAAACCGCAAGAGTAATTAGCTGAGAGGTTTTGATTACGAAACGAGTCGGTGGCTTTTGCGTCCACAATAAATTCTCAGTTTCACCGCCGATTATTGCAGTAGAGCAATAATTACTGTAGTTTCTGTTAGACTCGAGTTTTCACAGCAAACACAAACACGCCTGCCGTTGCAGATACAAAAGTACATGCGTGCAACTTGCGTACCGTTGCAAAAATGTTAAAAATTACACTCGCTTTTAATTAGCTATTTAGGTCTCAGTTCGGTAGTTGTGTTACTTTGGACCGACGGAATCGAAAACATCAAATGACGGCCAAAAACATGCACGTTTTGAGGCAAAACCAAAGAAGTGATAAATGGGATGTTTATGCAAACACTGAAGGAAACGTATCTTTTTTTAAATATACTAAACGCGCGAATAGCTTCTACTAGAACTGGACATTTGTTCACTTGTGTCGTCTATCCTTCGCTCATACAGAAGCTATCTGAAATAGAAAAGAATAACAACTTCAATATTTCCAAAGGGTATAAAAAAGTTGAGAATCGTGGAAGAAAAATGCAGCTCCTTGTTTCATGTCCATAACGTAAAATGTTCGGCTAATGGCTTGTGTGACATCTTGGACGGAAGAGTTTTGCCGTGAATGAGCTTGATGCACTGTTCTCCGCACCAAAGTAGGGTAAAGGGAAACTTTTGCAAAGTTTATTCAGTAAACTGTTTTGGTCAAACAGGGAAAAGGCTGAAACCTACAAATGATTATAACTGACAACACCGGAGAGGCCGTTTTTTTAAAAAAATGAAAAACTGAAAACAATTATTCTGCTCCCAGACGCGCTGTCTGGCCGTGTCTGTTCGGTTATGTATCTCTTTTCAGTAAAATATCGCGTATAGTTATTCTTTGCTTATGCATAAACTCTGAAATAGAAAAAAAATAACAAATTCAGAGTGTTTGTTAATTGGCGGTGAAACTGAGAATTTAGCGTGGACGCAAAAGCCACCGACTCGTTTTGTGATCGAAACCTTTCAGCTAATTACTCTTGCGGTTTGTTGCGGTTACGCCTCGAATCTGATTGGTCGCAGAACAATAAACATTCCAGAAATAATTTTAGGCGTTCACACTACCAATTGCAGTTTAATGAAAATACCATTAAAAGCTTGTTAAAAACCCATGAACCCATTTTTCATGGTCATGAAAACGGAGATTCCCCATTTCATGGCCTTTGTCAAGCCCATGAAAATTCCATTAAATATTATCTGACTTAATTCATGACCCATGAAAAATCTTTCATGCCCATGAAAATTCCATGAAATATTACGTGATTTAATTGATGACCCATGAAAACATCTTTTATGGCCATGAAAATCTTGGACCCCACCAAAGTTGATTTCATGGGACATGAAATTTTCATTGTGCCAATGAATTACCCATGAATCACAGGTCATGAAAGTTAGGGTAAGGTACATTAACCTACAAAACATGAAACAACAATTTTAATTTCACAAGGATCCACACAGAAAGTAAGCACACAACTAGTTTATACAGCAGAAACAAATCAAAGGGGAATTTTGACTTACACATTTTTTGTTTTTCTGTTTTCCTTGCTTTTCAAGTCCATTTAATAACAAATCATTAGTCAAGCACAACATTGCACCAGCTCTGATTCTTGTGATAACATATACTATTTCAGAATGAAGTCCATCACTATTTGAAGTTCATTCCTCGTTGAAATATTACTGTGGAGTTTTTAAATGCCTTTGTAGAATTGCTTGAATTGGTGAAGTTCACAAAGTTTATTGGTCATAATTTTGTCATAATTACAATAAAAGGGTAACACTGTCCCGCGAATAGCGATGGCTAGTCTGGGCGGGTAGTGTTTTACATTAATGAAACGAAAGAAGTCAAGTAACAAACAAAATATATACACGTGTGAATATGTGTATATTCCATTTGTGTACAACCATATGTGTGTATAACAATTTGTCTTTTAATCCAAGATTTAAGCCAGGCTCAACCACACTGGAATTTCAGTCAGTTTTCACTGTGCTCAAGGAGAGAAGGCGCAGTATTGTAGTGGTTACCGTGTTGGACTTCAGAACTGTGTTGTTTTGTTTCCTCAGTGGAAGCCTTTTCTTGCAGCCATGTGTAAATTACTCATACACAAGGTCACTCCACCTTAAAAGTTAAGGACCTAAAAAATGATTCAACAGTTCTTAATTTTTCATAGGCTTAAAATTCCTTCATCAAAAGTGTTCTTTAACATTGCCTTGACGCGCATCGAGCACAATTAACTGCTGTTAACTGTTAATATATATGTTATAAAACACTGCTTTCAGATTGAGTTAAAGAGAAGCTTTAAAAGATAAAGAGTCTATTAATTTAGAGTCATTTCGTTTTCTGCTAGAAATATGTGAAAATGGAGGACTACGTTTTGTATACTAAAACTCCTGTACTCAAAGAAAGCAGTTTACCTTAATTATCTGAAGGTTGTAATCCGTGACAACACGTGTATGGGTCACGTGTGTGAAGTAACTTCGATCAGCTCGCTTCATAATACATTTTTCAGAATGACAAGCCGGACTTCGAATTTTTGCGAGGAGCAATCTGTTTTACGTCACCAGAAAAATCAGCAAATGATTTTTTATCATTGTCTGGCATCATGCTAGCTTTTAAAATCGGAAAGAAAAGCGGAGCTTGTTTGCAGCATGAGATTTCCTAGAGCCGCCATGTTGGACACGCATCTGAGGAGCCTGGGAACAAATGAGCTATTTTGGTCAGCAGCCGGATTACTGCGGGCTCAGAGAGTGACCGTTGATTTCGGTTTTGGGCGCCATGTCAGAATGTTCAGCTAGCTAGCTGTGTATCCCTCATCTTTTCAGCCAAAATGATGCATCAGAGAAACAGAATTGGATCAACTACACTTAATATGCTTCTTTAGAAGGAGGTAAGTTGAAGGCAAATGACATTTTTTAAAGAATGGCTTCAAAATTGATGATTTTTCAAGTGAGGATCGACCATGTGCTTGAAGAGTCAGTAGTTGACTCAGGCTCTTACATGTAAATTTAGAGACTTTTTTTGAGAGTTGTGTGCAGCTCTTTGGTCTGTGTAAAGTAACTTAATTCAGGAATAACAGGATTTGAGTTCGGGTTATAACCTTCGAATGGGTATACTAAATTATAAAATGAATTGGGTTTACAGACTCAAAAAGAATTGCTTTCAGTGACCACTCAATGTTTTGTTGTAGGTATATTGACTGCATTCAGCTTCATGTTCTTGTGAGAGACTGAGACTTGAACAGCTTCAGAGGAATAACAAGACAATAATGAAGGCTTTTAATAAGCTAAGTTGCTTAAAATTTACTACTAAGTACAGAACACAGCTAATTTTGTAGATGTAAGACTTTTAAATGATCGATTCTTATAAAGCAATCGTTGTCGAAAACATCAAATGATTTGCAGGGACAAAATCTTTTTTGATCAGCAAAATGATTATTCCTTCATTCAATTCATTCAATATAAGCCTTACAAAATGTAAACATCGTAATGCACCCAATGCTGTAAGTTTTGCAGGTTTGCCTTTTTGGACAAGGAAAAATAACCTTGTTCGGAAAATAAGTTAAGACTCTATTTTTTTAATTATATTTTAATTGTTGGACATTCTTCCATTTTAAGGAATCCATTTAATACAATTATTGTTAGGTCATATTTTGAGAAAGGTTCTAGCTGTTATGTTATAGTAAATATGTAACTGAATGAAAACCTTTCAGTGTTTGACATGCAACACTGCATTATAAACCAGAATATTAAATGATTTTCTGCATTGCTTATCTTCAACTGGTTGGGGATGGCAAGTAACTAGGAATGAAATGTCACTGTTTAGAAATCAAAATACATACGTAATCATTAAACAAATCGCTGTAGATCTAATGATATATTTACAACTTAAGTCCAACATTACATGATTTTGAGGAAGAATTGTATGATAGCAAAGTTTATTCATTTTACTGACTGAAATAGAGAATCGGACGTTTTTTATAATATATTTTCTAATGCAGAGCATACATCTTCACAATATAAAATTTGTAAGAAAATATGACACCAAGGTGGGTTCAATAAAAACATTTGTTATTATAATCATGAGGAGCAGATTGATGTTTCAGTTGTTTGTACAATGATATACATGTAAACAGCACATTCCATCTTCTGTGCCTGGGCAGATGGGCAATGACAGTTCACAGGATTTTGGTGAGTTTATTATCTTGTTTAATGGACTCTTAAAAGAATTTTCCTGGCACAGAGCAGTTATCATTTACACCATGGAAATGAAAGGGAACCAAATTTCATGGAATTTTCATGGCACACAGTGGTCATTTTTTAACCCATGAAAATAACAGGGACTCACATTTCATGGACCATGAAAATGCTGTGAAAGGCCATGAAATAACAAAGAAAATTTTCATGGACCATTAAAAATTCCCCGTTCACAGGGTTTTCATGGGCCATGAAATTGTTAGACCATTAAGACTCCATGAATTCCTGTGCCATGAAATTCCAGTGGTTAGTTTCATGGCTTGTATCCAAGACCATGAAAATCCCATTAAAGTACAATTAATGGCCCATTAAAATTTAATGGCATTTTCATGCGTTTTTAATGACTTGATACAAACTTTTGACTTTTCATGGACCATGAACGGTGAAGTTTTAAGAGGATTTTCATGGCCTTTTTAATGGTTTTTTCATGGGATAAAACCCATGGAAATACCCTTAATTTTTGCCATGAAAAACCTGTGAAATACTACTGAAAACCTTGTGAAATTGCCATTAAAAAATTCACAAGATTTTAATGGGTTTTGATTTCATAGTGTTTGTTTATTACATTAATTTGTTGAGTTGCAAAACAGTCTACTTGGTTGTTTTTTATTTATTTATTTTATTTCACACACAATTCACAAAAATACATAAATTATTAAATACAAAAATTACAAAGTACTAAGAATTAATGAAGGTTCGGTTCTGCCTGCAAATAGCAGAGGCTAATCGAGGCGGTTCTTTATACTGGACATACAGAGCTCTGTAAAAGGAGCATAGTAAAATCCCAGACACACAGCTGCCCCTACCCTGGTTCACATTAAGTCTGGTAATGTAAGTAAAACAAAGATGTTCCAGATATATCCCACCCCATCACCTTCACTTCACTTCTCTAAACAAGAGTACCCAGTAATAAGGGTTAAGTTGATTTAGTGACACTATAATAGTTTGATATCTGTGCTTTGAGGACTTGTATACTTAGTAAACTTTTATAGTAGAAACCTATGACGTTTGACTGGTTTCATTTCTGGTAATGTTTTCTCAGATTTCTTCCCCAAGAAGTTAATACTAACAGTGGCGGTCAGATGTTTTAGGATTTTAAGACCATAGGTGGCACCAAACCACAATTTTAACCTCTAACACTTAGGACAAGCATCCTTGACACTTTTGTTTGGGGGTCTGCTGCCAGATTTTTGTGTGTCTAAAAATGATTTGGAACAAGGAAAAGGACACTTCAAAATTTGATGTCTGTTCTTACATTGATATCACTATCATTATTTCATCTTAACAGCTGCTCACATTTTTTGCTCTGTTCACCTCCCTTCTTCCCCCCCCCCAAAAAAAAGTGAGGGGAACAGGGTGGTGGGAACGTGGGAGAAATGGGGCTCAAAGTAGTGTGTGTGGGGGAGGGGGGGGAAGAGAAGGCAGGAAGTAGGATTGCCGTAGTGAAAATTTTGTGAAATTATTGAAAAGTTGTTGGGAAACATTAGGGCACATTATGTGTACAAGATATATTAAAATAGGAAAAGGGCATGCAGGCAGGAGCCAACAAAAATGAAGCAAGGACTGGGATTAAAGGTTCATGCACTCACTAATTTAAATGGTTTTTAATGTGTAATTACATTGTACATTGCATTATGAGTTTTTCATCCATGGTCAGTGTTGGTGCTTCTGTGGGCACCTTTTACGGGGTAAAAATGAATTCAAGCCACACCCAATGAACAAGATTCTGGTATCTTCTAGGGAATCATTAAAAAAAATTTGAGGAGCACCCCTGTCAACTCTGGCCACCTCCACCCTGGTGAAAAAGGGAGAAGCGGGGGGGGGGGGGAGGCGAGGTTGACAGTGACTATACGTTTTTGCTCTTGTGCCCTACCAGGTCTAGCCTGCGAACACAGACGTATTTCCGGCTGTCGTTTCTCTCCGCCAAAAGAGAAAAACAACAGTCGAAAATATGTCTGCGTTCACAGGCTATACCAGGTCTTGGATTCATATAAATTTATGTATTTATTTATTTTTAAGCATAAACAAGCAAAAACAAATGATAATATTCCGATGTTTCAGAGTCGTCATTTCGCCATTGTCATTTATTTTGCTAGTCTATTCTTTAGTAAACCATTAGTGATAAGAAATTATTTATGTATTATTTATTTTTTATTCATTTATTTATTATATTTATTTATTTGCAGGCATTATTTTCTGGCAGAAATTCCTGGTTTAGAGTCTTTTATTTTTAATTATTTATTTGTTTATTTATTCATTTATTTACATATTGGTTTATTTATCAACTTGCAGGCATTATTTTGTTCCCCTTGTACCAGAAATTCCTGGTCTGGAGTCTTTTCCTGGGCTTGTTATGCACAGTCACGATTATCGGCATCCTGAGGTCTTTCAAGGAAAGCGTGTTGTTATTCTTGGTGCTGGTTCTTCTGGACAAGACATAGGTCTTGAAGTAGCAAAATATGCAGAGAAAGTCTATCTCAGCCATAAAGGTACTCTTCTTTGTAAACTTCCAGACAATCTGAAGCAACACAAACCAATGACATCTGTGTCCAATGGTGGAACAGTTTGCTTTGATGATGGACAACAGAAGAAAGTAGATGCCATCTTACTGTGTACTGGTTACAATTTCTCGTTTCCATTCCTGCATTGTGACTGCAACATTCAGGTCAGGAACAATCGAGTGACTCATCTATACAAACATATTTTTAACATCAAGTACCCAACTCTGTCATTCATTGGCCTTGGTCTTAGAATTTGTCCATTTCCACAGTTTAGGCTTCAAGCCCAGTATATTGCAGCGGTTTTAAATGGGCGGAAGAAATTGCCATCTGAAGAAGAAATGATTGCTGATGAAGAAAATGATTTCCAAGGCAAACTTTCTTCTGGTTTGCGAGAAAAGCATGCTCATCTTTTGGGAGAAAGGCAGTAGGATTATGACAACACCATTGCATATTTAGCTGGAGTAGATAAACTGAACCCACTTTATGAGGATCTTTATAAACATGTGCATCACAGGAGGAAAAATTTCCTGATGGATTATAAGAGAGATGAATTTAAGTTAACTTCTGATGGAATGTGGACAGCAGTGGAATAATGCCAGCATTCTTATTTTATTTTTGCTTGGTGTTTTGAACATGAACTGGTGTTGACAACAATCTTGGTTTAGGCATAACCTAGGTAGTGTCTTTAACTTCTGGCATAATGCATCTCAAAGTTGGTTAATTAATTGGCTATGTGTTTTTGTGAGTGTAACTATAACGAAACTTGCTGAAAGACAAAACTTAAAAATACATTTCATACAATCAATCAATCGATCGATCAATCAATCAATCAATCAATCAATCAGTCAGTCAATCAATCAGTCAGTCAGTCAGTCAGTCAATCAATCAATCAGTCAGTCAGTCAATCAATCAATCAGTCAGTCAGTCAGTCAGTCAACTAATTAATCATTTTAAGCATTTATTTATACACAGTGATTTAAGTAAGAGCAGCTAATAAGCGGATGCGGCTGTTATTAACTTATTAAGAATTAATAAAAGCTATTTATCTTAAAATTATAAATGAAACTAAAAGCTATTTAATTAAACTAAACTACCTGAAATACGTGTCCTCTGATTAAAAGATGAAATCGTCATCGCTCTGAGGCTTGACTGATTTTTGTTTCAAATGACACGGGGGTTAAGGATCTTTTGACTAATCTGTTAAAACTGTGGAAGTCTTTGTTGAGAAGACAGTGAAAGCTCCACTAACAGATACCTCCCCTACATTGACACTTCTTCCAAGCAGAGGCTTAGTCATGCCGTGGTCCATTGGAGACTTTTGTAGATTGCTAGTATTCCCTCGCTGTCCACAGTGTAAGAAGTCGAGTCCTCGGTAACGTCATTGAATGAGTGAGCATTGTCTTAGGCTCGATTTCCGCCGTTCTCTCTGGTCTGAGACCTCCTCCCAGCCGAGAAGAGACCGTTCGGGGATGGAGCGCGGGCTCATTTTCTCGAACAGTGGCTGGTAACAGGGCCGTAGCTAGGTTTTTTAGGTACAGGGGGGGGGGCACTTTTGCGAGTGCCAAAGGCACGATCCATGTAGAGGGGTCTGGGGGTATCCTCGCAAAGAAAATTTTCAAATTTGGAGGCTCCGAAACGCTATTTTCAGCACTTGTCATGAGATATGTCTCCGAAAAATCGACCTCGAATAAGTGTGAAAAGGCAGGTGTTTTCAGTGCTTACAACATTATTTCCGAGGTCCTGTTTATTTGAAACACACTGTATATCCCAGCATTAGTACACTAAACATTTCACAATACTGCATGATGTTTAGTTAACTAACCTATAAAAGATGTCTCCAGTTTGATTTTCGTTCATAAATATCCTTTGGCGTTGGCATGTAGGTGGTACACGCCAATCTCAATAGGGGGTTTTGCTTCGTTTTGCTTAACATTTGCACACACCGTGGACCAACCAATTTCCCGGCCATGAAAATGGTAAACAACTGCAAGTCACTACAATCACAATAACTGAGTCTAAAGAAAACAGATCCTTTGAATATTGAAAATCCTCAATCCACAGACTTGATTTGTCTGGCTCAACTGGTCCAGGGGGGGGGGGGCAGTTGCCCCCCTTGCCCCCCCCCCGCTAGCTACGGCCCTAGGTAATCGAGCTTAGCATTGCCTGAGGAGTACAACACCCTCGGTGTGACTAGAGCAAGCAATTGAGACGAGTCCTGCATATCCAGAAATCGCAGACATTTGAGCCCACGGTCAACAAATCCTGCGGTAAATTGACCATCGAAGGGAACGCAACAACAACAAAGAAATGTATGGAGATTAAAAAATTTCGAGAAATATCTCTTGATCAATTTGTTAAAGTATAAATGTGCAACCGGTTCATGGTAAACTGGTCTATCAAGAAAGATATAGTACAAAAAATAAGGTGGATACTTCGAATTTTATGTTTACTTTTTACGGTTTTCTGTGAGCAGTTTAGCGGCCAAAAAATGTAAGGCGTGGAGGGGGATTTCATCGAAAAACCGAAAACTCATAGTTTATAAACAGCGATTACGGGTAAACATAATGGGATCGAAAAAATGTGCAAGTGGATTCACTAAAACTATACATGGAACAAACTAACCTTACGATTTTCAGCTCCATCCGATTGATTTTGATGTTTACTTTTTGCACTTGAAAACCACGAAAAAATAGCATTGGGCCATACATTTGAAAGTCCACGCTAAAGTCCAAAAATCCGCTTTCTTGGAACTGCGATATTTCGGCCGAACCGGCTTCAAATACGCTACAAAAGCCATCCTTCGAAAGCTAAATTTAAGTACATTCGAATGTTAAGCGACTTAGTTTGGTCAGTGGTTTTTATATGGGCCAAAACATCGTTTTGTAAGGCGACTTATTGCATCGTGCACCATCACGAAAAATGAGCCCAAACTATACCGCTTCGATCAGCGGTATGCATCATTTAAAAGAGCTGTCTATGTAGGACGCCCGAAAAGGCGCGGGCTCTAATGTCCGCGATTTCTGGATATGACTCAGGATCAAGAATGGAGATCTATTTTATTTGAAGCCCCCACCCTCCCCTCCCTCTGCCAACATTGCGCATTTATTCTGCAGGCTGAAGCTTTGACTAAAACTGCCATTGATTTCCTGTAATCTATCTTCTTGTTGTGACTAAGGAGTTTGTTTTTGTTAGGACTGAAAGGTCAGTTTTGCAAAAACTGAGTCTACACCGTCATAGAATAGAATAGAATACTAGAATAGAAAAGAAATAGAAAACTGTCTAGCAGGGGGATTTCCCCCTGCTAGACAGTTTTCTATTTCTTCTGCTAATAGGGGACACCTAACTAACAATGAAAAGGTAACTATAAGATAACTATATTTGACATCATATTCAGTGCAACCCAAAGGAACATTGGCTATTTTTCCCGTATGATTGACTAAATTCTTCCGACTTCTCTAAGTCAGTAGAGTCCGAAAAACCGCGAAGTCTCAATTGGGACATTTAAGGAGATATTTCATGCGAAAAACTGGTACAACAGGTCAATAAAGTGCAAGAAAAACCAGATGAGATTGACAACACGTATTGCATTGGCTATGGTTTCTATTTGTAGTGCGCGCGAGTCTCTCAAAGATTGTATTTGCGCTCCGAATTCCTCAAAAACATAAAGGAATGACGTCGTGAAATGTTCAAAACAACTTGCCTGCGGCTTCTTAATTATTCCTCTTGAATTTTGATCATTTAGTGACGTCATTTTGTGGTCCGTAAGAGCGTAGACCTCAAAAAATAGAGTCGATTTGTTGGTTAGTCATCTTGCAGTTTGCAGGGTGCCAAAGGTCCCAAATTAAAGGTCTTTAAAGCTCCAGGACTCTGTGAGGGCTAATGGGAGCCAAGAGGGAGCTCTTAGTTTCGGGCTCTCTTTCTCTTCGCTCCAGGTTTAATACCTGTGGGTCTCGGTAGAGGAAGGCTTCGGTCAGTTCCACGTCGAAACACTGACTAATACGATTCCCCTTCCTCACTACGCTGATAAATGCCGTCACCACAAATGAGCAACACGTGACAGCAACGCAACATCCGTCAGTATGAGTATCAGATGATGCAGTCGAACACAGTAAAGTTACTGAGGTGACAGAAACATTACAGTGAATGTACGGAGCAAATCCATCGAGTTACCGAGGGTTCGAGTTATTGATAGTCAAATGTAGTTTTCACGGGAAAAGAGGATAGATGGGACGGACACGGATAGATGAGAAACTAGGGGTTGTCTCAGCCGTTTTAGTTGTAATAATTATAGTGCCATTTTCGACTTATTTACAGTTCGTTGTTGTCCTACTTTAAAACGACAAATTAATTTAAACTGGCTGTGGCACCCCTATATGTAAGGCGACATTGCGTGGCATCTCACGCTGTCACACTCGCCCTTATAAGGTAACCTTGCGTGATAAGGTAACCTTGCGTGACCACCTTGCGTGATATCGATCCGATGCGTTAACTCGCCCCAGGCGTTCGCTCACCGGTCGCGAATCGCGGTCACTCGCACGAAGAACTCGCCAAGTGAGCCTTATCGGAGGCCAACCTGGGCTTTCTGACACTAAGAAATTCCCTTAAATTTGAAGCATAATGACACGGCTACGAGTTTGTGTAATAGGTGCTGGGGCTTCTGGACTGGCAGCCGCTAGACATCTCACAAGTCAGCTGGATGTATTTGATGTTGCTGTGTTTGAACAAGCCTCTCGTGTCGGTGGATTATGGGTCTACAACGAAAACACGGGCACAGACGAGCGTGGCTTTCCTATTCACTCCAGTATTTACAAAAACCTCAGGTGGGAAGAGAGAACTAATATCTAGCTATACTGTAGAAATTATAATACCCCGCAGTTCATTAATGGTGCCCATTGCCGGTGTCCTAGCAGATTTGGACCCCCCGGTCCAAATTCGCTAGCGGATTTGGACCCCCCGGTCCAAATCTGCTAGCGAATATGGACCCCCGGGGGACCCAATCCGCTAGCGGATTTGGACCCCCTTCGCGGATTTGGACCCCCTATGTAATTGTAAAAACCCACGCTGTTATTCGCATATAAAGTACCGAAATAATTTCACATTTCAATCTTGGCGAAGAAACGTTTCGTTTGGGTTTCAAAATACTGCAAACCTATTCATAATAGAGGTAGAGTCAGACTTAAGATCAAGTAAATTGACCGTTCGTTTTAGGCACATAGCCAGACCTCTAAACGTTGCAGTTAAAACACGCGCTGCGGTATTTCTTACACAAGATACGATTTTAATTAATCTTCTTTTCTTTCATACGCGTTGTTATTATTCTTCCAGGATACTGAATTTAACATAGTTTGAATGGGCGGTTGAACAAAGGAGGTTTTAAAGTAACACCTCTAGTTTGAACGGGCAGTTTAACAAAAGAGGTTTTAAAGTAACACCTCTTGGTTGAAAATCGCATTGTGCGCCCCGCAAAAAAGTTTGCTTGACTACACAACTTCACAGGATCTTTTTTTTTCAGAACCTCTCTTTGTTTTTCTTAGCGCGGCTTTATAAATTCAGTTATGGTAGAAAATATTGTAAGATATCTTCAAGAAAGTTTATTTTTTTAAATTTATCGATACAAACTAGCGTTGTAGGTTCTCTTTTACCCTGAGTATTAAAGATTATTTGAAAAGAAAAACTGCTTCAATATTTTTATTTTGCCTCTTTAACAGCTCCAATAAACAATTTTACCAATTTTAATCAATAGAACGCTTGTTTTCAGGGCGGTCCAAATCTGCGAGAGGGGGTCCATATCCGCTAGCGGATTTGGACCGGGGGGTCCAAATCCGCTGTGACACCGGTCGTCATCAAATTCTAAAATCATAAATCGCGTGGTCTGCTGATTTCACATCCTCACCAGTTTGAAGATGACTTGAAAATATATTTTTCCACTATTTTCCAGCCCTATAGCGTCTTTCGTTTTGAAAATACAGCATCTGGGACCGAGAATTGTTTTCACCCCGTTTTACAAAGGGCTCTGACACGTCACATGCGAGTTGCGGGGTATTCTGCAATCGCTCCTGATATTTCAAGGCAGGCTACACTTTTTTTTTTATATATTAAGAACCTTTTTTATAAGAACGTTGAGGCTGACATTGACCCAGATTTTAAGAACATACTAAGGACGTACCCATGCTGAGAGTAATGGGCCGATTACATGAGCCGGGCTGGCTCGGTAGCAGGGCTGGCTAGGTCTACCGAGATGACAGCTCAGCCTGGTATCACATGAGGCAGGCCAGCCCGTCTGCGGCTAAATTTAGAAGCTGTCGTGTGAAAAGATGGCTCCATCAAAGAGCATGAACCAAGTGTTTTTATTTTCGCCAATTCATTATTTTGGCGTATTATTTTCAGCTTTACGTAGCTTTATGGTCTGATAAACCTTTTTGTGTTACATAGTAAGAGAAATATCGATCTTCTGGTGAGCCATTTTGCTCCGAAGCGAAATTTAGTGACGAGAAAGTGTTGTCCCGGCTAGCCGGGCTGGCCCGGCAATCGCGATTACATGGTAAATTTTCATCCCAGCTAGCCGGGCTGAAATTTTTCCATGTAATCACAAAGTTGATTTTTAGTGTGTTTCACAGACGTGCCGAGATACCGACAAACCAAGCCAGCCTGGCTAAGCGGGCCAGCCCGCCTCATGTAATTGGCCCCTAAGAGACAAAGCAGTAATTTTATACAGTTCTGCATCAGCGGTTTTTGCATCGAGGTAATAACACATAGTAACAACATGAATTTCTATGGAACCACATTTTGTTTGTTTTTGTTTTCTTTTGTTTCTGTTTTTGTTCTGTTTTTTAATGTCAAGCTCAGGCTATATTTTCTTGTCATTATCAACTGTGGAAGAGTAATAAAGTGAATTTTGTTGAGAAGAAAAAACAACAACAGTATGTATGTCAAAGAAATTTGACATGACACAGCGTACAATGGGCATTTTAAGGTTTCCTGGTCACGTTTAAATCAGTTTTCTGAAATTCTACACCATGTAACCTAAGAACACTCCTAAGAACGTTTTAGGCTCAAAACGTGAAAAAAATAAGAACATTCAGTTTCAGTTCAGCCTCAGCCGCAAAATTAGACGTTCTTATAAAAAAAAGAGTGTATTTCGCCCGGCCAGGGTCCATGAAAGAGTGAAGTAAACTCGCAAAATAAGCCATTTCTGAATTGTCATGAGCCCCTATCAAAGCGAGGGTAGGTGCACATCTTTTAATATAATAAATTGGTCTTATTGGCATGTGAGTGAAATCTCATTTTCATATGAAAGGTTGTGCACCTAGACTTTTTAAAAGCCCCAATAGTGATAAGCATCTAATTTCTCCTTACAGTATTACTACTTGATAAAACATACAGGTCAGGAGAATAAAGGAAATGATCATCAATTATCAAATGTCTTGATTTTTAATCATGTTCTCCCAACTATAGTAATATAAGAAATATAAGGAGAATACTAAAGAGAATATGGACGTTAATATTGAGGCTTTAAGGGTTAAATTATAGGAAGGCTAAAATCAATTCAATAGTGGCCTATTATTAATTATTATGTAATCAGGATGTGACATCCCTAGTGATGACTAAATCTGACATCAGGCACAAAGCTGTCATGTTAAAATGCAGTCTATACAGACTGCAGACTGCAGCCTGTGCATACTTGGAACTTTTTCTCCATCTTGAATTTTGTTGCAGGTGACCTTTTTTCTAATTATTGTAGACCAGTTTCAGCTTACCAACATCTTTGACAAAGACCTGGGTGGGGGTGCTCCCATATAAAAGTGACAGGGGTGATCATGCCACCTTTTAGGGTTAAAATAAGTGATTTGGTACCGCTTAGGATGTCAACATCTATATAGATCCCCATGTCACTCTTATGAAGGAGTAGACTCAAGTGCATAAGAAGGCCTGCATGAGCTTTATTCATTTGAGACTTGCAGTGGACCTGCCTTCTTATGTAGTTGACTCCCAATAACTCGAACCTTCAAGGAAAATCAAAAAGGTTCGAGTTCTCAGGACTTATCACACGTATTCTCACAGAAAGAAAACTGACACGCTTTGTGTATCAAAAGACCAGGAAACTAAAGAAATTGACACCAAGGACAATCAGACACTTCAAAACTACAATGCTGCTCAATTTTTCAAAAGTTGATTCAAAATAAATTCAGTGTTACAGAGTATGTTTTGTCTCATTATACTTTGGCAAACAAGGTTCGAGTTTTTGAGGGTAAAATTATAAAGAAAAAGACCTGAAAGGAAAAAGAATTCACTTTGAGTTTGTGGGAGGTTTGAGTTATTGAGGGTTTGAGTTACCGGGAGTCGACTGAACATGTTTTTATTTCGCCAGTCTTTTTATTAGTCTTTTTATTTTTTACCTTGTTATGAAGAGACTTACTATTTAATTTACATTAGTTAGGATTCTAATTTGATGTACAGTGCCTTATATCTCTTGGATCATGTGTGCTATATTAATTCTATTATTATTATTATTATAATTATTATTATTATTATTATTAATCATTGTTGTTATTCTGAGATATTTTTTTAGTGCACAATGCCTCACATCAAATATGTCAAATATGTCATCAATAAAAGATTGATATTTGCTTACCTTTGTTTGGGAATGGTGGCCATTTTGAAAAATTCAGATGCAGTTATCTTTTCGAGGTCTGGGGTGACTATAAATAAGTTTGGAGGTTGTTTGGCTTTTCCAATTGTGGGCCAAGAATAATGAACGAATGGTCTCTGAGGTTATTTGGTCCCAGACCTCGAAAAGATGACCGTGCCGGAAATTGTTGAAATTTGCACACCACCATTGTGCTCAGCAAGGTTATGAAGCACGCTCACATGTGTTGAATTTGATTGCAGGAATCTACTAGCTGTGTTAAAATTAACTTGTTTCCCATGTATTTGCCCTCTGGTGGCCTAACGTAATGTCATTTCTATTCTTTGTTCTCTGATAAGACAAACCTTTTCAATAAGAAAGAATACTCCCTGAATTCTGCCATCACAAATAATGCATTGCTAATCCTGCTTACCAGAAATACCTACATCTCTTAGTAATAGTAATAGTTCATCAGTTTACCACTAGTTGACTTGCTTTGACTTTCTTCCAATTATATGTACACATAGAACTTGAAGATTTACAATTTTGGTTGCTTCTGTAACTTTTCTTTTCAGGACAAATCTTCCCAAAGAGGTCATGGCCTTCCCTGATTTTCCATTTCCTTCAGAATGGACATCTTTCTTGAGTCATCAACAAGTTCTCAAATACCTAGAAGATTACACCAGTCAGTTTGACTTGTACAAATACATTCAATTTAACTCTGTTGTCAGTAGTGTCCGTCCACTGATGGGTGAAGACAGTCAAAAGCCACAGTGGGAAGTTGTTGTGACAAATCTTGATACTAAAAAGTCGTGCATTCTCATGTTTGAAGCTGTTATTGTATGTAGTGGGTAAGCTGATTTCATTTTAATTGTATTAATATGTATGTTTCAACTTTTGTATTTAATTTTTTTTTTTTGGGGGGGGGGGGAGGTGTTATGTTTAGGATACCAGGGCTCCCATTGATAGCAGCATTATTGTTATACTGATGGGTTACATTTACCCTAGCCCTGGTAGTTAAAAGAGTGGATAACTCTATCTACAAGATAATTCACTATCCAGTGGACAGTGTACTTTGTTTTGTTATCGTTTATATGGTAGATAGCATTATGCACGCTTTGAACAACTGGTGGATAAATAAAGGTGTCTGTCTATTAGGCGATTTCCATCATTGCTGAGATGTGAAAATCAGCAACAAATTGAAATACGTCTTTATTTGCACGGTTCTTAACAACAATTCTAAAGAAGTTAATGTTTCAATAAAATCTGATGATCATTAGGATTTTTATAAACATTCAAATCTTTGAAACCTCCTGACCTGTCCACTAATGCACCTAAGGCAGATTATAAACATAGGCCCGCAATGCATGCAGAACCGACGAATTGTTGGGTTTTTTAGTCTCGAAAACAAAGCAAGCCAGGTATGCGTGACTGTGCATACGATAACATTCATGCATCCGTAACAGCAAGTTGCAGCAAAAGTGTGTAACTGTACGTCCCATGAAAAAGAACAAGTATTACTGAGGGCTGCATAACCGTGCCGTCTGGCTCCTGTGCTGGTGTGGCAGTCGGTTAGTCTTCTCCTAGACTTAAAGAATTACAACAACCAACGTTGACATTTGACCAACTGAAAAGGCAACTAATACCCTGGAAAGGAGGTCAACCGAATTATTCACTCTGTCCTCACCAAACGTAGCTCCGCAGACTATGCTCACAACCTCTTCACTCATGATCATTTTTGGCTGTCTTTTGGTCGGTCTTCCTCAAAACCATGAACAAAAAAGCCGTCACAAGTCTCAAAACAGATGCATTTCAATGAATCAGCGATAAAATTGCCAATAAAGTAACGACGTCTTTACAATTGATCAGCATGGGCATCTCAACAGCTCAAGAGAATTTAACTCCTCTCGGGGGTTGAAGCGGAATATTTTCACTTAAATATTCATTATTCCCCGCCCATTTTTCACAAGTATTCATTATTCCTTGCCTATTTTGAGATCAATATTCATTATTCCTTTAAATAGGTTGATGTTCCCAGGTATACAATTTTCAGACCCACAAAACGAGAGCGGTCAAATATTCTATTCCAATTCACAAGTTGTGCACAGGACACTGGACATTGTTCTGCTGCTATCCTTCTGGAAGGTGTTAGTTCATCACTTATTACATGCTTTTTTAATGGTGCCCTCTAGTTACACCTTCAATGGCCTTGATTAAAGTGTAAGACGCATGTGGCTTCTTTATTTGCTGACTAGCAAAATAGTACGCCCCAAAAAATAAGCCAAGCAACATGTTTCAGTGAAAAGCTTTATTAAACAAACAATGACGACAATGCGGTCCAACCAATGAGTCTATGTAATCTGGAAAACAATGAAGTGTTGCACGATGTTTATAACAAGTTCTTTTGTAGGCCATTGTACAAACTTGTTCGAAAACGCGTTTATCTCCTTAACATCATCACTCGTGCAATCAAGTCGAAATTAGTGCACCTAACAGAAATACATAATATCACACCCGCTTTAAGCGAAACATAGTCTTTTGAAGCATGTACAAAGACAACAACTGTACGTAACCATAACGACTTGTCTATCAAGAGTTACTTCTAAACCAATAAGTGAACAACGGATAAAAGATAAATGTAGTGTTTGCCTTCAGGAATAACAGGAACGGTACAAGTGCCCACAAGTACGTCAACCGCTACATAATTTAAAAGTAGCATTCTGTTACCAATCTGAGTATCATTCCTATATCATGACACATTTTACATTGAGCACCGCTTTATGCGTTATCTATTTCAAGTACCGGAAATAATAAATGAATATTAACATAACAATATATATCCCACAATTCTCTACGCTGTATATATTATCATGTTTTCTTCTATTGTGCACATTTCTCCTACGACATCACTTGAAGTAGGAACGAAGTCATTACTCTGTTGGCACCGCGTCATGGCCCAACCGCCGCAAATCCAACGGCCTTTGCAAGTTAGAGCTCAAGATATTTTAGCAAACGCCCAAGCAGAATTGCCTGTTCCTCAAGGTCCTCAACCGGCGGTTGCCGTTCCTGCTCCGGGTCCTGCACACGTGGCCGAACCAGAAGTTGCTGAAATTGCTGAAGTTGCTGGACCTCATGCAGTCCCTGATCCTCCACTTGAGGTAAAACAACCGTTTTCCTTTCTTCCCGTTTCATTTACTGGTTTTAGCTTATTTTTGCTCTTACGTCTGTTTTTGAGATGTATGCCACTCGAGTGCGGCGTGTTATTTAAATGCGAGTGATGCCACTCGAGTGCGAGCGATGCCAGTCGAGAGCGACTGAAGGAAAGCTTGTTACTCGACCATGTGAAATGCAGTTTGCTAGTCGAGGGTTATTTAACCACTCCGGTGTTTTGTGAGTGATGCCACTCGAGTGCGAGTGATGCCAGTCGAGAGCGACTGAAGAAAAGCTTGTTACTCGACCATGAGAAATGCAGTTTGCTAGTCGAGCGTTATTTAACCACTCCGGTGTTTTGTGAGTGATGCCACTCGAGCGCGAGTGATGCTCTCGAGAGCGACTGAGAGCTTTACGAGTGAATGGAAATCCTGTTGCAAACAAATGCTGGTCGGAATTTCGACATGTCACTTGAATGCAATTGAATGCAATTTACCGGTTAGGCACGACTGATCGGACAATTTTGCCGCTCGAGCGCGAGTGAAAATCCTGAACTTATGTTGTTCAAATATGTTTTTGGTGTTTTTGTAAAACGCCTCTAACGCGGTAGTGTATGTTATATTCTACAAGTGTGGCTAAAGGTTTTTTGCTCTCAGTAAAACATGGTTTGCTCGTTTGCTTTTTTAAAACATCTCATTTTGCCACACGCTGGAAAAGCTGCTGGTTGTTTGTGCAGTTTATCAAGTTTTATTTTCCCTCTTAATAGGGCCAACGGGCCATAACGTGCTTTGCACGTTGTTATTTATTTATTCTTTTCCCGTACAGCAAACACGGCAGTTTGTTTGCGAATCTTTTCTCACCTTATGCAAATCACGTTTTCACTTATTTTTTGTTCGGTTTCTCTTTCTAGCTTTTGTTTGTAATTTCTTTTGGCGCGCGAGGCCGCCAATTTTCGGATATCGTTTCCGCTTGTGTTAGTGTTTTGGAAATATGTCAACAGTTTTTGACGGCTTTGTGCCAGCTCCCTCGTTTAGTGCGTTCGGGAGATGTTATTTACCTAGTAGGCAGAGTGTTTTATTATTTTGTGGGCAGATTTGTGTGCTTATCCTTTTCTTACCTGGTTTCCTTTTTTGTTTTAGTATCAAGAGCCCTTAAATTTAAAAGCTTTTGAAGAGAGGCTCAAAAAGTTGGAGGGTAACGACCAGTCAAATCCAGTGGCCCTAGCCCTTAAGACCCTCCACAGGACAATTGAGAAGACACGCTTTGATCCTGAAGACGCCATACTTGACCTAGAGGCCCTTGTTAAAGTCGCAAAGGTCTATAATCATGACAAAGCAAGAGAGTATGAGTGTGTCCTCGATGAGATCCAGAAACATGCTAAGAATTTACCACAGAAGTCTTTGAGAGACTTGTTGGTTGCTCTGGTTGGCGATCCAGTCAAGAGTAAAGTCCTTGAGAAGACAAACAAGCTTTTGAAGCATATGCAGCCTGATCATAAGTCCCCCCCCCCCTCAAGTATGGAGGCGATTTAACACCAGTCAGTTTGGTAACCCAGGCACTTCTCGTCGTAGTGGGGGCTTCAATGAGACCAGACGCAGTCAGGCACCTTACCCCGCCCATCGTGTCCGCTCAAGCTTGTGCTATTTTTGTGGTTCTAGTCAGCATTTGTTAAGAAATTGCATTGCCTTTCAAAATGCAAAATCTGCTCATCCTCAAAATAAGCCATAATTTCGATTAAATGTTGTCAACTCATGCTGAATCGAGTTATAATAAAGTGTTTTTTGTTGTTGTTTAGTTTTTTGTTAGCGTTTGTTCTCCCTTCTTTTGTTTTTCTTGTTTGCGGCTTTTTTCGTTTCCCTTTCCTTTTGTTACCAGTTGAGTTGGATTGTCGCTTGAAACAGGGGTACAACTCTCCTCCCGGTTTATCTGGGTCAAGCTGTCATTCCTCCTCCTCTGGTGGCCACTATTTTGTTTTTTACTTTACATTTTCGCCTTTTTCTTTCTACTTGGGTTTTTAATTCCAGCATTTTTCTGTTTTGCCCTGTAGAATCAAGCAAAACCGCTCACGCCTCGTGCCGAGCACAGTACATTTGATCCCACTCCCTGTGTTGCTGTCTTCAAGTCTAGAGTCAATGAGTGGGTAACCATGGATATGTGGCCACTAGAGTCTGAGGTGGAATTGACAGCCCCTTGTTTCGATTTTGGCTTTGTTCAAAGTATCTGTTCCGGGAAGATTGTCCCTGACATTACGACCCTCCGTTTCCGCAACCCTGATGTTTTCATTGCTGGTCAGCTTCACCTTCACAGCGAAGTCTGGGAGAAAATTGCGAGTCTCAGTACCTATGACCGCGCGGATGAAGTCCTTGACTGGATTAAGAATAAAGTCTCTCTCTTCAAGTTTTTCGGCCGTTCAAAGGACATTTTAAGGGACGCGCTTATGACTCTGTTATTCCCCCCCGCATTGAATTTGATAATAACAAATCTTGTAATAATTTTGTTGATATTATTGTCAACACGTTGCTTGAAAGGGTGTGTAGTGGCGCTATATCAGTCTTAGGGAGGGTTGGTGAGGTGGACCCTCCACATCTCGTCATGCCTTTGACTGTTGAACCGACAAAACCTCGCCTTTGTCACGATAACCGTTTTCTGAACCTTTGGATGGTCGACCGCCCTTTTCGTTTGGACAACTTATCGCAATTACCCAGATACCTCACAAAAGGATGTTACCAGACAACGCTGGACGATAAATCTGGCTATGATCATATTCTTTTGGATGTGTCTAGTCGTACTTTCTTTATCCCTTGTTCAGGCCTGGCAGTCTCAAGCTGCCCGATCGAGCCTTTTTTCTGACGCGCTAAAGCGGTTAGCGGAAGTGGTCCTAGACCTTAATGTGCACCTTTCAGTTATCCATATCCCCTCGAGTGTTAATCCTGCTGATCAGCCTTCTCGTCGTTTTTCTCCTGCTGACAGTAAGTTAGCTTTTCATTTGTGGCAGCGCCTTCAATCACACCCTTCTTTTGGCGGTTTACATGGTCATTCTGTCGATCTTATGGCTTTGGACTCAAACTCTCAAAGTGATCTCAATGGGGTTTCCTTGCCTCATTTTACACCGTATCCTACCCCCTGTTCCTCTGGCGTGGATTTCTTTGCGCAAAATTTTGACCACCCGGATCGTAGTTCCATCTTAAGTAACCCGTATATTTTTCCTCCTATACTTTTGATTGGGCAAGTTTTTAATCATCTGCGGGCTAATCATTTGCGATGCACTATTGTTGTCCCCGATGTTCACCCTAGACGATACTGGTGGCCAATTCTATTTCACTCGGCTTTCGCTTCTCTTAAGCTTTCTTGCAAAGGGGAACAAGGCGCGCTTCTTACGCCTTCTCCACATGGTTTCTCAGACTCGTTTAAACTGCCATGGGACCTCTGGGCTTTCAGAATTTAAGACATTTGTTGCGCCTTTTGTTATATATTTGTTGTTTGCGAACATATACTTATCAAAATGATCTGTACATCCGCTAGAACAGTTTTTTGTTTTGATAGTCAATTATAGATTGTATTTGTTCTATAGAATGTTTGGTAACTTTTTTCTTAACTTTGTAATGATCGAAGTGACAATAAATTTTGTTCATTTATTTTTTGTTTTCCTTCTTCGTTTTCCCTTCAGCCTTTGCCAACGGCCCCAAAACTTTTTTGCCAGTCCGTCTCTTGTCCTCGCTGTGAATATGCCAATGACGCCACTTTCCGTTACTGTCAGAATTGTGGTTACAAGAGGAAAATCCTAACCGTTGGCCATACCCAAAGGACTGACGTTACTCTGGACGTCTCTGCTCTTGATAACCGTCTTTCACAAATCGCGAGCCTATCTGCTAACACGTCCTACTCAAAGCAAAAGTCGTCCCTTCAAAAGGAATTGGAGTTCTTCTTAGCCTCCCTTCCTTTCCCAAAGGATATTTCCACTGTTACTCCTCGCGAGCTATGTCGTTTTTTGGTATGAAAAGATCAAAAGGGGAAGACAAAAGTTCATTACGCCGGTTGTCAATTCTACGCACGCAAAGGTTCCTTTCCCTGTCCATGTCCAACGCGTCTGGCTTTTGGCACCGTGGACTCCTTCATTGGAAAGTTGCGTACAATTTTTAATGAAGTCGGCAGGAGAGGAGAATGGGACCCAAGACTTCTGCTGGGGAATCCGGCTACCGATCTTTCGCTAAAACAATACCTTAAGTGTGTTACCGCAGAACAGTTGCAAGCTCAAGCAACACCCAAACAAGCCACTCCTTTTTTCGTTAATGATCTTTTACAGTTAAGTCACCTCATCGATCGTAAATTGCGGTCAGAGGATTTAACTCCGATTGACATGTTTGTTTTATTAAGAGACCAGACCTTTTTCAAAACACTCTTTTTCAGTGGAGATAGACCCGGCGATCTCAGTCAGGTTAAGACACCCGAAATTCTCCGCTTCCCGGATAATAGCGGTTTACTATTCAACCATGTTTGGGGGAAGACTCTACGTGATGGTTCTTCGAACCTTTTTGCCATTCGTCGCAACCAGAATGCCGATATATGCCCTGTTAAAGCAATTGACCTTTACGTAACCTTTGCAAAGGGTATAGGTATTGACATTACAAGCGGTTTTTTATTCCGCCCTATTACCCCAGATGGGGGGATTGTTGATAGACCTTTTTCATCCTCGGCGGCAGATTCTCGCTTCAGAGTCTACCTTGACGAAGGAAACCTTGCACAAGCAGCAACACTTCACGGTTTTAGATCGGGTTGCGCTATCACCCTCGCCCTTGCGGGCGCGGGACTGCAGGATGTTATGGGACACGTTGGCTGGCGCCACCGCTCTACTGCGACCTATTATATGCAGTTATCGAAAGTAATGTCCACCAATTCTCCTTCCACGACCCTTTCTGGTCGAGAAGTAAACATTGCAGATCCAGGGTTTTGTATCAGAATTGTAATAGCCTTAAAGATTTTATTCCAGCCTTCCCGCGGTAGTTTTTGGAGAATGGGAGAATAAACTCATTTTTGGCTAGGTTTTCTTCTTTCCCATCTCTGTGTCCATTACCCAGAGTCGAACGGTTGGAT
>OZ024890.1:32848335-32980835 GCA_964017195.1 Siderastrea radians
GTGGCGACTCTGAAATGCACACGTTAAAATATGCAATTACCTCTGAATTTACGTGTTGGGTGAAAATTTATCACTTTTACTGCATGTACTGCTCTATCGATCTAAAACCCCAGTTAAAACACACCAATAAGACTTAAAATTACCCATTGGCTTTCGTAAAACAGGATCGTTCCAAACTATTTGTAAAACATCCATAAGTACCTTTTCTTTCCCACTTCACTTGATGAGTGTTCCGCTCTTTTGCTCCTTTTCCACATTGGTTCATCTTTTGATTCATCTTCGCTTGATGAGCTAGCCAATGATCGCTTTCGTCGTTCTTCATTCCCATCCCTTAAAAGTATATGAAGTGTTTAGTACTGCTCTATCGATACTATATCCACTCACGACTTCTTAAGATCTACATAACAGTAAAAACGGGCAAGAGGTTGGGTACTGTAATTTTTTTAAAAATAAAATTTTCAAGTGGACAGTGTCATAAGTCAATAGAGCAAATATTATGCAGAAACGCACATACTTATAAGTATCATAAAGGCATACAATTTTTAGTGAAAATTGATCATTTTTACTGCAAGTATGCCTAAACCCTTAGTTAAACACACCAATAAGACTTGAAATCTCTCATTAACCACGTTTTTATAACATAGGTCTTTCGAAACTATTTGTAAAACATCCATAAGTACCTTTTCTTTCCCACTTCACTTGATGAGTGTTCCGCTCTTTTGTTCTTTTTCCTCATTGGTTCATATTTCAATTCATCTTCGCTTGATGAGCTAGCCAATGATCGCTTTCGTCGTTCTTCATTCCCATCCCTTAAAAGTATATGAAGTATTTAGTACTGCTCAATCGATACTATATTCATTCACGACTTCTTAAGATCTACCAGTCTCATAACAGTAAAAACGCGTAAGACGTTGGGTCCTGTAATAGTTTTTAAAAAAATAAAATTTTCAAGTGCACAATGTCACAATTCAATAGGTGAACGTTCTGCTAAAACACATACTTTGTAAGTATTATAAAGGCATACCTTTTAACGTGTTGACTATGACGACGATGATGTTCGCGATCTTTGGTTTTTTGCTTTTTATGACTTTTTCCCTTTTTCCTGGCATCTCTGGAGAACGATACACAGATTAACATTGCATGCCCAAGCAGCCAAGGTTCTAATGCGCCGCAAATTTTTATCTCATTACAAGAAGAGTATCTACAATGATACATTCCTCGAGTTCCTTCACGTGACTCATTGCTCAAAAAAGGCTAATTTTTTTCCGACCCCATCTTGACGGGTAGGCAACGCAGTTAGAAATTATAGTGTTTGTATGGGAATCCGATGGCAAATATTCTTCTCAAAAATTGAATTCTGGACAACTTATGAATCGTAAAGTAAACATACTAGGCAAAAGTTTTTATTGACCAAGTTTGGAAGATGTAGCTGGTCTAGAAAGCGTTCAGTTACGTTTTTAATTTTCCATACATTTGCCTATAATTTTTTTCCCGCGAACCGCGTCAATTTACGGGAAAATATAGACAACTGGATGGAAAATTAAAAACGTAACTAAACGCTTTCAGCCCAAGCTACATCTTTCAAACTTGGTGAATAAAAACTTTTGCCTAGCATTTTAACTTTACAATTCATAAGTTGTCCAGAATTCAATTTTTGAAAAAAATATTGCCGTCGGATTTCCATACACACACTATAATTTCTAACTGCGTTGCCTACCTGTCAAGATGGCGTAGAAAACCGTGATAAGGCCAATTAAAACATTTTTTTCGTGGTGTTCTGTTTTCCAACGTGGAATCTGTGAGCTTCAATGTGAGCTAACAAACGGATAAAAATGTTTAGATTCGTTAGTTGGCAGAGTTGAAGGGCCAAAAGTTTTCAAGTTCGATTCAAGTCTACTTTGAGATCGACTTTGAGGCTTGTGAACTATCATTGTTCATTCAATTGCAGAAAAATAGTATGTTATCCTTTTCACCTTTCACTGTGACTTCTTGTCTGTAGCGTTATTTGGTTTCGCTGGCAGACTGAAGTCAACATGAGTTTCGGATGAGTTTATTAGCGGTCAAATGGCGAAGATGCATGGATCTACTTAGATTTCAAACACTACACTTAGAAATCGATTAGAAAAGAACTCTCGATTTTTATTGTTGTTGTCGTCGTTGTTGTAAGCTTATGGTTTGGAAATCTGTTCAAGTTAAAAATAGTTTAAAAGCTTTACTTACCTGTCTTTCCTGTGCTTTCCCATCTTTACAAGTCCGAACAGTTCTTAGACCGTATTCAAAGCGTCGAAATTTAAAGCGGTCAACTGAAGCATGTGCTTTGAAAGTGACGTCACAAGAAAATATCTCCCTTGGGGAGTAGTCCGCGTTGCAAATTTTGTAAGCTTAACATGAGGCAGAGCGCCTGCCAAATATCGAAAATATAGAACACCTGCGATTCTCATTTGGAGACAGAGAGGGTGAGGAGAACTTATTTTCTCTTTGCAAGTATTCAATATTCTTGATTAAAAAACTGAATATTCAATATTCCTTACAATTTTGAGCCAATATTCAATATTCCTTTACAATTTTAAGCCAGTATTCAATATTCATTATTCCGCTTCAACCCCCGAAACTCCTCCCCAGGCCTGGGAACCACGCTTTGTGCACAGTTCCCTTTAATCATGTCAAAGGCTCCTTTGAGTCAACTCGTGAATGCAAATACGAAATAAATCATTGCTCTATGATCAGGTGCATTTTTCACCAAACAAAGGCTTTGATCCGAAACTATAGGCCTTCTTTAATGTATTTACGCTACTATCGCGCAGGTTACAAGAAAGCCCACAATAGGCATTTACCAGTCGTTTGGACCCACTCCACCCCCGACAAACAAATGTTATCGCGACTCAACAATGAATCCGTGTGGTCCCACCCTGATATTTTATTTTTGCTCAACGTACTAACCGGTGTGACGAAAATTGTGACAATATTTTGCCTTTTGCGTCACCGAATGATGTAATGTTTAAAATCTGATGACTCAGCTCATCTGTCGTATCGCTTTGAATGTTGAATTTTGTTGAATTAAACTAACAAGTTAAATGTTAAAACAAATTTCTTCACTACTGAACATTCTTTTACCGAGAGTTGTGAACGATGTATTTATATACTGCTGTGAATATGGCACTACCAAAACATCGTTCTCGATAAAGACAAACACATCGCCAGAATCTGGAGAAATTAGTAAAAATCATGTTCAAGGATGTCTTATGACGTAATCGTTAAATGCGGTTCGCTCTTCCGGGACTCCCTGTAAAAGTCACCAAGTTGTGTCGCACTCTAAAATCGAACAAATCGGTTCAAAATCAAAAGTAAAGCAGAAAAATAAAAAAACTAACTGGTATATCCTTCTGTCCCGCGTATACTACCCAAGAGGATCCAGCCGAACCCGTTCATTTCGCTTCTCCTGAATCCTGCTTAGTTCCCAGTCACTGACCCCCACCGTTCTCGACTCTAGTGTCTTCGGTCGTTGTTTTTTGCCCGTGCAAGACAAAAACTAGGAGAGCTCTGGGGTAGAAATGGGACATCCATATCTTTCAGACGCCAACACATTTCACTCGGCCAAACAAATACTCTTCGCGTCTTATGCTACACATGCTAGAGCTTGTCTCTTGAGTGACCATTATATATTTTACACCCCGAGGGGCGGGAGAACAACGGCGGGGTCTAATGCCCCCAGGGTTTTTCTTGTTGTCACTGAATAACAATGTTCTTTAATGCCAATTGCGTTTTGTGCTTTGGCCTACAAACAAAGCATTTGGTCTGCAAGGAGACTACAATCATTTTTACTGGCCACAGTTAAGAAGTTTATTTGTCTTCCATTACTCTGTATCGTTCTCTTTGCAGACACTTTTCTGTTCCAATTGTACCAGAAATTCCTGGACTGGAGTCTTTTCCTGGGCTTGTCATGCATAGTCACGATTATCGGCATCCTGAGGTCTTTCAAGAAAAGCGTGTGGTTATTCTTGGTGCTGGGTCTTCAGGAGAAGACATCAGTCTTGAAGTAGCAAAGTGTGCAAAAATGGTTTACCTCAGCCACAAAAGAACCCTCCTTAGTAAACTTCCAGTGAACGTGGAACAACACTGCCCAGTAACATCTGTATCCAGAGATGGAACAGTTCAATTTGACGATGGACAAGAGAAAAAAGTCGATGCCTTCCTATTTTGTACTGGCTACCTTGTCACTTTTCCATTCCTGGATATAGAATGTGGCATTCAGGTCAACAACAACCGAGTAACTCATTTGTACAAACATATATTTAACACAAAGTATCCAACACTGTCGTTTATCGGATTGTGCTCCAAGTTTTGTATATTTCCACATTTCAGTCTTCAAGCCCAGTATATTGCCGCAGTTTTAAGTGGACAGAAGATATTGCCATCTGAAGAAGAAATGAATGCTGATGAAGAAGAAGATTTCCAAGAGAGACTTTCTCTCGGTCTGCGTGAGAAACATGCTCATTATTTGGCTTACGGAGGGTTAAAGTGGGATTACGACAGTATCATTGCACGGTTGGCTGGAGTGGACGTACTCAGTCCAGTTTATAACGATCTTGGTAAACATGTGACTAACAGGAGAATGCATTTCCTGGTGGATTACAAGAAAGACAAGTTCAAGTTAACACCTGATGGAATGTGGACAACTGTAGAGTGAATTTTTCATACATCCTATCTTCAACCTACCCCGAGCACAATAACACTTCTTAGGATATAAAGGGATCATAGGATTTTGAGACATTAAGGGATTTTTGAATTGATGTTTTAAAATATCAGTTTCAAGATATTTTATCAAATGTGTGTTTCTGTCGTATGAAAGACCTGAAGTATCATTGTAGCCGCTGCTGTTTCTAATCTGAAATAACAGAAATGTGTCATCAGAGATGATGGTGACAGCGTGGCCATTGGAGGCAGCATGGCCGAGTGGAAGACCCGGGTTCAAGTCTCGCTCAGAGCACTAGCTGGAGTTAAGCCTGCAAGCAGGCTCACCTGTCTGTTATTCGTGGAAATATTGCTGAGCAGTGATATCTCCTTATTGTGGTAATCTACCGTCACAGCACGCGTTGCTGATTGGCTAAAGTGAATCGGGAACTATTCGGCTTCTTGTAAAAAAATGTCAAAAACTGAAGGACTTACTGGCAAAGTTTGACCAGGCCTCCGAGTTGTGCGTCAGGTTGAGGTCGCAGTAAGTTATCAGTCAGCACACTGAGCACGAAACACGGTTTTTCGTCGAAATCTCACACTGTTGTCAACATTTTAGTAAGTATGTTGTAAACCTCATTAATTGTACTAGTGGCATCTATTACGAATAAAGTTTAAAGACTGTCGGTTAACAGTGTTGGTCTTCTGTCGTAAGTAAAGTTTTTGCTTTTCAGAAACGATTTTGCGGTTGACATAAAAAAATATTAAACATTTTGGCCACTTAGTGTACCACAGCTCGGCTATGCGTGTAAGTGACCGGTTGTACTGGTTTTTAATGTTTCGATTGTTGGCTTTTCATGCCATTAGTGGGGTGAAGCGGAGATTACAGTTATTCTTTACAATACAGGATATCATTTTAAAAAAGAAATAAAGAGCGATAAAATTTTTGTACACACAACCTGTCTATCAATTAAATGTTTACTTTATTATTATTTTTACAAAACTCTTAATTCTTGTTATTTTTCTTTTCTCATTTATGTACACTTTAAAAACTGCGAAAAAATTCTTTTGCACCACAGACCTGTGGTAGCATTTCTGGACTGAATAAAACCCTAAGGAGATAATTAAAAAACGGCTAAAACACCGAGAAAAAACAATATCTAACAACCCCCGCCTCCCCAAAACCTTATCAGTAAGGGCAGGTTTAACAAGACATTTTCAGTTGTTTTGCCGGGAAGTGTGATTTACAGGGTTGAGGTACTCGAGACAAACTTTTCCAATTACAAGTTTTGATGCTTGCTGGCTATTAAACCCATCCAGGTCGACGATCAAAGCACCTATTCTTATTGTATAACTGTGGAATATTATTTCGGGGTTGAAGTTGAGCATTACGGTAGTAAATCTCGGACATTCTCTCCTTTTTGAATTCTCTTGTCGAGCTCGAGCAGTAATGTGACACTGTTTATAACTTGTTGGACAACCTCAACCTGCAAAATGACCGTATGCAATAAAGTTTGAATTCTGCTAATTGTTTAGTGAATTTTCACGGGTGTGTGGTCTCTAATGCTAACTGAGTTTGCGTACAGTAAGAGTTCGTCAGTGTAAATGTTATTGATTTTATTTGGGAATTCACACTTTTAAACGTAGTATCTGAAAAAAGTCTCGACCAAGGTCCTAAAGCCCTTCCTTCTTTTTATAGCAATCTAAAGAAAAATGTTGAAACAAACACTTATGAATGTTTTATTAACATCACATTATCTCGTACCCAGATCTCTTGTGGACGAAGAGACCACACGAGATCTGGGTACGAGATTAGACATCACAGTGGAAACGTTGCCTCAAAACCTAGCCTCCTACGCAGTCGTTTTTAGGGGAGTCGAATTACCGTCCTCCCCACTTTAGGCTACATAAAACCCCTTCTCTCGTGAAAAAATCAGAGCAGTCTTGTGTACAACTTCTGTGGTAATGTAACGGTTGTGTCATCAATTATGGCTTTGTTCTGATTGCCTAATGAGGCAAGATGTTGGAGAAGTATTAATAGGGCGTGAGTTCCTTTATGCAATGGCTCCTTTACGTATCTCACCTCTGTAAACTGCAATTTGTATTTGTTGCTGATGCATACCACGTCATTTCTGTGTGAGTCACCTGAAAACAAACACGCAAATGCAAGCTAGGGACATCACGAATCGAAAAATCTGGTCTGCAAAGATAGACTGCGGCGCGAGTAGTCCCTTTTTTCTCAAAATGGTACAGGGGAGCGCGCGAATGGAGAATTAATAGCGCAATGTACGAGCCGCGACGAGGGCTAGAAGAAACGACGCCAAAAAACCGGGATGGTCCAATGTAGCTTGCTGCCCTACAACATTTTGTTGCCTCGTTTCAATTTACCTGAAACTGAGGAATAAGTCGGATCATGGAAAAAAACTAAACCTTGTTTAACGATGTGTTTCGTTCATATCCACTTCACGATTCCAGGGACAATCAGTGGTCATTTCGCGCAAGGACCACTGATTGTCCCTGGATTCGCGTCGTGTATATTCTGACTAGCTGTTCTAGCGTGGAACTGCAAAATGCTGTCGAATTTAAATTTAAATAATTTTTATTTACTTATTTTTTTATAGTGCAGTTCTCTTACCTCCATGCTCCAGCGTCACCGGCAGAACATCTATAATGCGTTCAAATCTCGGATCCTTTCAAGGAAAGAAACGAATAGGAAAACTTAAGTAATCCACACTAAACGAAACTTCTTTAGTGCTTAAGTAGGAACAGACATACTTTCGCATATTTCTCCAAAAAGATTTTGTCACATAATATGTCAAATGCAATGAAAACGTTTTAAAAGACGTAACAGTGAAACAACTTCGATTCTCGGGCTCAGTTTTGTAATCTCCGATTTTTAATGAGCGAAAAAGGGGACTGCACTCCTAGTGTGACTAAAAGCCTATCTTAAAGCTTGTGTTATACTGTATATGACCTTTTTAAGTTTGAATCGCGCTTCCCCTCTCAATGACCTCCTTTTAAGCTAAAACACGCAGTTTTTTTATACAGTGATTTAATGAGGACTTTTTCACAACAAGTTATCACAGGAAACGTAAGGATTACGCTGAACCAATCAGAACTGGAGTAAAGAAACGCGCAAAGCGCCTGCGAAACGCGGAAAAGCGCGCCACAATTTTTCTCGGTTTTGCTCTTTACTGGAAGGGAAATGGCATCTTTGCTCAAATTTGTAACGTACCAACTCGTTCGCGCGGGAAAACGCGCACACGTCAAGTCACAATTTGTTCGGTTGGTCCTTTATGATGGACATCAGAAAAACAGGTCAAACAGCATATTGTCTTTAAATCAGGATGAGATTTGACAGAGGTAAAGAACGAAAATACAAAATTACAGTAACTTTTTCAGCGTTGCACTGGTGTAACCCCTTCACCTCGGAATTTCCTCGTTTGAGACTCAGTGCACAAGCGTTAGACCGCACTATCAGTAGTCTTTAAGCTCTTAACTTTGGGGACCAGGTTGCAAGAAGGGCTGCCTAGTTTACCATTGTTTGCTCAATGAGTGTTTTCTCATAAGGTACATGCGGTGCTCGAGCAAATTAAACACCAGGTGGGGGGGTGGGGGGGGATCAAATTTTCTGGCGAGTCTGGATAGCTTGAGATTACCTCAATTGTCTGACTGTTCTCGGGAAAGCTCTTACCTTAATCACTTTTGGAAGTCGAACTCTGACGCGCACTTCAAGTCCGGTACCGATATTGTTCAGTGAACTCGTCAAAAATCCATATTTCGAGCTCCACACGAACTTTTTTCCGCTTCGTCTTAAACTATCCTCTAAGCTTGACAGCAGCTCGCTGTATTGTCTAAAAGCCTTTTGTATATCACCTCCTGGCTGACTGATGTAAAGTTTGATATGATCCAAAAAATTAACAAATATACGACATTGTCTGTCTTCAGTAAACCATACGAATCGTCCTTCAGGCCAGTCATGCGACAGCTGTGGCGGGAAGGAGTCAGGATTCAAGCCATACCCATCCAGAGAAAGCTTATTGTATTGGCATGGCAACGAGAGATAGCAGCGTTGGAACTTGTCTGTCGAGATATAGCGAAAGAGAATCTTAATAAGCTCCTGTGAATGAAATGCCAATTAAAGTTGCTCTTCGTAATTAAAAACTGAAGCCCCGCCCCTTTTCCCTAGTCACCTCAAAACGATGCCGGACTTTTTAAATGAAGCGAAATCTGAATAGCATGGTTTATTTTATTTGGTTACGTTTTTAATCCAATTATATGCAGTACTATTTTTATCCTACCCCAAACACTGACCATGAATTTTAGCTGGTTAGAGGCGTTAAACTGTTAATGACAATTTGAAGTTATGTATTGCTTCTCCGCCAGCATTTGTCTGATTTGTGGAAATTTTATTCTAAATAAGAACCTGGCGTTAGGCTTATAGTTCTGACAAAAATCCTATGAGAGCCTTATTGGTTATTAGCTCAATCAGCTCCTGACTTCATTAATCAATATATATTTCATGTCAGGATTTTTCTTCTAACTTCTAAACTGAACGGTTGCATTAAACCAAAGGGTTACCAGTTGATTACAAAAAAAGTTGTTCTTGTTGTTAATGATGAGTAGATACGACATTGCCACGAACGCAAAATTGCACTTGCAGAATATTTCATGTTGTTTTCCTTAGACAGTCCCCTTACCCTCAACAGCCTTCAAAGTATTTACCATCGCGTGACCAACATCCAACATTTCTGCTAGTGAACATCCGGGAATCATCCTGTATCCCTGTATATTTCTACTAGTACTCAGTGTACAGGAAAGAACGTTTGCCCCGTAAAAGTTTCCCCCTTTGATTTCTTTCCAGTTGAAGTTTATTTCTGACCTCAGGCTCTTCATCTCGTCGATTTGATGTACTTTGCTAATGACCGGGTCGATAAGGTCGCTAAATAAATCGTAGCATTCCTCGTCGCCTGAAAGCAATCCCGTTGAATTTTCCATTGAGCTCTCCCCAGCTGACATTATGTGTTGGTTCGTTGTTGAATGGTAAAGAACACCTGACTCAATCAGCTTGTCAATGTCATATCCCCTTGATGTGCGCTTGTCTTTCACCCTGGAAAATATTTCAGGTGTGAGAAGTCTTCCCATGATAGTTGGGTTGTCCCTAAGGTTTGGGCAGCTACTCATGGGTCGTTTTTTCTGGCAGTGTTTTGAATTATAAAGTGCGAGTAACGCTGACGCCCCAATGACGGCGCCACATCCAAGTATAACGCAACGATTGCTCACGAAGTCCTTTAGGCTTTGAAGTAAAAGCGCCATCATTTCTAGGAGCTTTTGCACTGTAAGAATGACACGAAACTTTTCGAGAACTTACAACGTCACAGTTGTTAATTTGTGACGAAATGATAGAAGAACATTCGCATATATGGCGTGAAGTAAATTGTCTATCTGACAACTTAGTAGCCGATTTTGAAAAGAACATAGATCAGGCCAGTACAAACTTAAATGTTTGTCATCTTAGGTTAGAGTTCATTCGTATTTACTCTATTGAAGTATTTTCCATTTTGTTGCACCCCGCGCGCGCGACAAAATTTATCGCGTTTTTTCACTGCGCGCGCTCTCGGAAGTAGTGAACCGAAAGAGGACTGGGACTCGAGATCTGAGTCAGCCATGTTTTCCTTCACAGGTTTTCTCGCGCTTTGTCTGTGGAATTTCTTCTGTTTAATAGTAAAGAAGGAAAATGGAGGAGTTCTCGATTTGGGAAAAGGTAAGTTTGACACGCTAGGATATAAAGAAGTTAGTTTCCAACCTCTTGAATATTCATTTTGGTCTCGTTTTGCGTTAAAAGGACCCATACCTGTAAGCTTAAGCTTGTATTTTGTGGACAGAAGAGAGATGTGGAGCGGTTGAAAAAACCTTGCAGCTTGTGATCCCCCTTTAACAAAGGGATTAAAACCGAAGAGGTATTTTTAACAGGTCACATTTCAAAGGTCACAAGTACAGGTCATCGTGTTGCTGACATGTATAAACACATTGGACAGTGTCCCCTGGCATACTAGGTGATGTTTTAGCCTGATTTAGTGCTAGGGGACACTGTTTAGCTTGTTTATTTATCGGTAACACAGTGACCTGTACGGGTGACCTGTGGAATGTCACCTGTAAAAGAAACCTGCCGGTTAAACCCTACCTGGTTAGTGTGTGTGTGTGTGTGTGTGTGTGTGTGTGTAGGTGTTGGTGGGGGGGGGGGGGGTGGGGGGGGAAGCAGAAGGCTTAAACCTCCCGCTTTCTGTACCCTTTAATCTCAGTTCCCACCCTATTTTTGTTGCCTCCCACCTCTTTGCGCTTTTTTGATTGCAGTGTTGCATAATTTTCCCAATTTCCCCTGCTTCCTGCCACATTGGGAATCCTGCTTCCTGTTTCTTCTGCTGCTACCTCCCGTACATCTGACCTGCCCGGCCCTATTCTCCCAGGCTACCACCCACGGTCCCCCTCCACTGGTCAGTCACTAAATTATCTGGGATGGGCTGGGGGAGAGAGGACATAGGGTGGCGGCATTTGACTGATCTTGTTTTCACAATGTTACAGTTATTATTTGTTTTCTTTTCATTTGACTGCAACATGCTGCTCTTACAAATTAGGAGATGAGAGAGACTGTGCACAGTCCTGGCTTACAGTCTACTGTGGGAGGGGAAATCAGGTGACAAAAACTTTCTTGAAAAAAACAATTAGTTTTTAAATCCTCACCCTATCCAAACATAATTTTAAAAAAAGAGTGGTTTTTAGCCATCCTATGGTTTTTATTTGGGGCTGATAGGGAAGTGGGAGGCAGGGGTGTAGATGCTTTTACATAACTGCTCACTGTGGTGTGTCAATATGAAATCTACTGGTGTTTGATTTATGATCTGTTTCACTGAATTTCTGATATATGAATGTGGTAGATTAATTAGTCAGCAGACCTGCATGGTAAGTTGATGGACTATTAAAGTTTAACTGCACATTAGTGAACAGAAAAATTTGCCTGCTTGTCCCTCACAGATGACTGGAGAGTCACTTTTGTCAAGCCCTCTAATACTCCACATGTTAATGACTAAAATAATCAAATTTTACCATTTCAAAGAAACAAAGGAATTTGGAGTTGAAATTAATACCATACACACAGCCTAATGAATATAATTTATTTATATCTGCCTACCCCTACTTAATTTTACAAAACTAACTCTTATTAAATGCATCCATGTACTATGTAATGTCAATATATATATATCAATATCAATAATGTCAATTTATGGACACCTGCAACACAGACAGCTCATTCCTACATGTACAGACAGTTAATTCTTGTTCCGAACTGTCCCATTTTATTGAAATTAACCTGCTCGATATGAAAGGGGATGGCCAGCAGGACTCCCTGTTGATATGAACACTTCTTCTAGTTCCAACGGTTTCCTTTAACTTTTCAGTGCTTAGAACTAAAAATACAAAAATAAACTGTGTAATAAACACAACATTATTATACAGTCATGCATATACAGTTGACTCCTGATAACTAGAACCTACAAGGGAAATAAAAAAGGATTGAGTTATCGACAGGAAAATTATGAAGAAAGTGACCTGAAGGAGAAAATTATTTACTTTGAGTTAGAGGAAGGTTCGAGTTACCGAGGGTTGAGTTACTGGGAGTCAACTGTATTATGCAAACATTATTTGCGTAATAGTGCCAGGTAACTGATTAGCTTAATTGGTGAAGTTTAACGTCGTCATAATCTCCAAAAGGTCTCTTAACAACAAACAAACTCATGGTGCTGATTAGCAGCCTGGGTTCAGTGACTAAGTTAATTTCCGGCACAGATTCCCACTGATTGCAAATTTTGCTTTGTTAAAACCATAGTAAAATAGATCAATTGAATGAGGCTAAAAGAATTTTGAAGAGCTATCTGCAAAATTTTTAAAATTTTCAATCATTATTATCCTTGCTTGAATGAAAAAACAGTAATTAAAAAAGACAGTGCTCTTATAATTATTCATAAGTGAAATTTGTGCACTAATTTCACAGCAACTTGTCAGTAGATTAATGTAATTCTTTTAAATGCTCCAGAAAAAACACCTAGTGCTATTCTTCCGTCATTGATAAGATCATGTTGAGTTCATATCTTCTGCGGCAAGAGATTTCTTTCCTTTGTAATTTCTTCCTGTACACCTGTTCAACAAAAACGAATTCATTTTTAACATTTTTATACAAATACACCCTGTTGGGATCAGGACACTTTTCCTGGCCCTGAGACAGGGTCGGTAACAAAAGGGTTTTGACTGTACTAGATAACTGTATTTTTACAGATTTCAAGATTTTTTTAAGCCAGATTCGTTTAGAGAAAGTGATTTCAATCATGTTAATTAAAGAAATTTACAGCCAGAGGAACAAACAGCTTATAACAAAATCATTATTATCATCCTGAAACATTAAAGAAAATATGCTAATAAGTAGCCAGAGGAACAAATAGTGTATAACTTACAAAATTACTTTGCTTATGCAAGTGTCTACATTAGAATGATTCGTTCTTGTCGTATTCATTCATGCACTGAAGTTAATAACATACTGTGTATGCAATATTTATAATTGGTGGTCATTGTAGTCTGTGATTAGTGGTGTCATTAATAAATGGGATAGAGTGAAGCCTTAATCTGTAGATGAACTCCTCAGGGTCACCATGTCCAAGTGCACACTTAGGAGGGGTGTCAGCCCAGTAATGGCATGTTTGAACGTTAGGGATTGTGAGTGGGTTGGACCAAGAATGAGTGTCAGATTCAAAGAGGGTGACTGCCTACAGGACGTGTACATAAGCGAAGGTTGGACTTTATTACCTTTAATTTTTTGCTGCACAAAATATACATGTATTGAAAATCTCATGTATCTATGCTAAACATAGTTTTACAATCCAGCATAAATAATGTTTTGTGCCACATACACCCGTAACTTGATTACTAACCGGAAGCAGGAATATTTCACTATTTCCTTCTTGTTTTAGGAATCCATTCATCCAACTCCTGTTCAAAACTGTGGTTTTCACAATACAAAAAGGCAATTCTGTCTCCTTGACACCCAGGCATAACATCATACACATGGCGTCTGTTTCCTTGATCCACTGCAGCATGGTAAGATGACAAGACGTCATCTTGATGGCCAGGACATGTTTGAGAGGGACAGGCTGGGCCACAGTGAAACTTGATGTAAGGGAAACATCTTTTACAGATTCCATCAACCATGGAAAACACTTGGCACAACACATCTGATGGCCTCATTCCATAGTTGGTGCTGGGAAATAATAAAATGTGCATATAATTATGTGTCTAGCTTTTAACCAATACTAACAGTGGTAGTCTGAAGTAATCTACAGTCATTGAATTTTAAAACTTATAGAGTATGCAACTCTTTTGGTTTGCATGTTAAGTCATTGCTACCATGTTGATGTGCCACTAACAAAAGGTTTCTCATTAGCCTCTTCTGTTATGTACACCATTAACATGGCCACCATGATGCCAGACAAGTCATTTGAATCCCTTGGGATTCAAATGACCAATAAGGTCAAAAGAAGTGTTTGGGATTCAATTTTTTAAGATGAAACTATGCTGCTCAAAACTATTAACTTTTAATCCAGAACTGTGATCAAAAATTATAATGATGAATTTCCTTTAATTTACATCAAAACCTGCAGACAAGAGTAAGGAAATTGTATTGTGATGTCAAGACAGTTATCATGAAATTCAAATTCATACATCTTACAGTAAAAGAAAGAAATAAGAAATTGATGGTAAGCGGAAAATAACAGTTGCACTTGAGAGCAAGAGTGTGGCATTATGGTGCACACAGGTTCCTATTTTTAACCAAGTAATTAGTATCAAATATCAGTGTATAAATTAATACACTGCTAGAAGACAGCATATTTAGAAACCTGACTGGTCACTCATTAACAGCGTAAGGAGGGGATGGGAACTCATGGATCTGAGCTTCACAGTCCCTGTACACTTTGTTCCCAGTTTTCAACCTCTTTCTAATGGCAAGTCTTATCACTTTCTGTTTGGTATTTCACAACATTCTACATTTCTTTTCCCTGTTTTACAAAATGTCCCATTTTTCCTCCGAGGTGGGAAACCATGAGGAAAGTTTGAGAGAAAGAGTACATGAATGTACACACCTCAGAGGGATTATATGCAATGTGCAAATCTCAGGGCTCAGTTATACAATGCACTGCAGGTCTTTGCCTTACAGTCCTATACATGATACAAATTCTCCCCTACATAATCACCAGTCTAGCTAGTACTAATAATAATTTGCTATTGGATAAATAACTTAAGTGTTTACCTGTAGCTGAATGTCACTTCAATTATCCTCTCTCCCTTCATCAGTTTGAGTCTGTAAGGTTGCCAAGCCCTCATCCAAAACTTGCCAGCATCTCTAAACAGAACGGTTTGGCCATTTGGAAATTCCACCTTACTAAGTTTATGAGCACGAGATAGCAGGCGATGAAACAAGGGCTGAGGAAGGAACCTGTCAAAGAACACAAAGAACTTCTTATCTGCATCATCATCATCATCATCATGCCATACAGGAAGGTCTCCATCTGCAAACATTGGCAGCAGGGATGGAACAAAGTGGTTTGGCTGTTTTTCGTCTTGGTCATACAGGCTATACATTTCGACTTTCTTGTTTAACAAAGGACAGATCAAGTCATATTCCTCAAGGAATGCAGTCATGGTTTCCTCATTTTCGTGCACTTTACTGATAATGCTCTTCAGAAGTGATTTAGTTAGTATTCCTTTCTTCTGCAGAAGTTTCCAGTCACATCTCAACCCTCTTTGCTGGGTATTCTCAGGTGGTGGTGTGACAAGCTGGATGATAATATCAACCAATATTTCAGGCTTCAGAAGAACCCAGTTGGACAGATCTACATTCTGATTTCTGTCCAAGTAAATAACCAGTCCTTTTTCGTGAAAGTATTTTAGGGTTTCTTTTGAGCAGCTGTTGCAGACAAAGTCGTCAAATACTCTTGGAAACTCTGCAAGTGTCACACAAAAGGTGGCCTCCTTCTTTTCTTGGAGGCTGATAATTGCATCTTGTATCCTAATCCATGTCAGAGGAATGTCACGCCCCATGGTTTCCTTGCATTGTTCGGCAACAGACACAATTTCCTTTTGAAGATTTTGAACTCCAATATCATTTTGTCCTTCAGAGTTCTCAACAGGAAAAAACATCAAATCTTCAACTTTGTTGACAACCAACTCGTCGCAGTAGGGATTCCAAAGGTATCCTGTCAGGTGGCCATTTAGCATTTTTATGCACTTCTTGTCCATGTTACCTCTGTGAGTTCCAACGAGGACGATTGGGGCTTTTCTTGGTACATGGCTACAGACAGATTCAAACCAGAACTGAAGGCTTTGAATTCCTGACGGTATGTTCCTGAAACCATTCTCTACAAACGTGAACATGTTGAATACAATGATGTAAATGGCATCACTTCTAAGAAACATGTGATGGTAAGCATAATATTCTTTGCCTCCAGCGAAATCGAGTAACTTCAGTTTAAGAGAAGAAAATTTTGCATTCAGTGCACTTTTTAGCATTTTGTTGTCAGTCATTTCTGCCCTCCCTATTACTAGGGTAATCATCTTGTTTGGACTTTCGAAGTTATCAGGAATTATTTTATGGAAACAAAATAATTCCACATAGAAGGTGAAGAAAACTAATGAAGGGAATAATATCACAAAATAGAAACGTTTTGATATCCATGCCAGTTTAAAGTGGTAAAATACTACAGCTATGAGTAGCACATATGATCCCCACGAGCCGTCGAATAGAGATGAAAAAAACTTAAAATTTATTATAAGGTCTAAATATTCAACTGTGAAATGCAATGTAAAAGGAGATAAGAAAAAGTGGATATGTTGCCCACCAAAAGAGTTGTTAGAAGTTGTCGAGTTTTCCTCGTCAACGAACAGCTCCTTCATGGTCGAAGAAACGTTCCCAAACTTTTCTGCAGCAAAGCCAAAAATCATTCCAATTAAGATGGATAACAGCAACCGGGAAAAGCAGACACATATAGTCATCATTGTTAGTTTATTCTGAATGAGTAGCTGGTCCTGGTAGAGTTGGTGCTGATGATCATTATAATTACCTACCGATGTTGATATCGGTCCTATTAAACGAAACAAAGCGACTAATCCGATTCCGGTGATTGTCGTCAACAAAAGAATACTGGCGAACGCAGCGTACGTTTCATCCAAATAACATATCACTAAAGCAAAATATAACCCTGTTATGAAACCTCGACCTCCCAGGATGAAACTGAATGTCGCTAAAGTAAATCTACTAAACTGATTGCGGGCAAAGTGAAAGGCAAAAATTGGAACAAATTTTAGGACAAAGTACATGAAATGAAACAACATAAAAGACAAAAACGCAGGGGGAGTTCCCAGGATTGCAATAAGCATCACGGCTATAACATCGAACGCCAACAGACATAGCATTATTCGAAACACTTTTCTCGACACCAAAAACGTTTGAACAACAACATTACTAGTAGCTGCTCCAATTCCAATTAAAAGCACTTGCACAAGAGCAGTTTTAAGGAACCTCCACAGGTCTCCGAAGACAAGTTCCTTCATGTTAAAGCTGTTCCACTTCTCATCCACAAGAGTCTGTTCTATTCCCTGTGTTTTGGTTTGTCTTGGATTAAAAGGGTTTCCGGTAAGCGACTTTACAAGACTTGTTTTACCAACTCCGGAATCGCCTAGCACCATACACTGACCATGGAACACAAATTGATTGTCTACTTGGTCTTCCGTTTTACACAGCTCCAGCCTTTCGTAAAAGATCCTCTCCTGACGCTCCTGGGCGAACTTTAACGGTAAACTGTCAGTCGTTTTTAAGATTTCGCTCTGGAAATCCATCTTTCAGTACCACAGCACTCTGGACTATTGAAAGGATTCCATTATATCTCATAAATAGATACCTTTGAAGAGCGAAAACTTGTAATTCCGCCCAGTTGGGACCTTACAATCGTTTAAGGGCAGCATCAGTATCGGGTGATGCTCCTCTAAATCACAAGACTGCCTTGGGAGTAAGGCAGTCTTGGATTTCAGATCGTGTAAAGGTCAACTACTAGTGTCGCAATCACTACTGTCTAGTGAAATTACTATCCTAGTAGTCGCGTGATAGTAGGCATTTTGGGATTATATGTTTATTGGTTAGCAGTTATCCCACCCTGCCCTCCCAGGTATCTTATTACTGTTATTATCCTGACAGCCTACCATCTGTTTGTTTACTGTGCTTGTATTTTGTATTGTACTGATTTAGTTTCGTTGGTCCTGGAGTGTCATTTTAGCTATTCAAGTATTTTGTATATTGTGTTATTAATCATTCAATTAGTTGTCAATAAAGGCTGTCTTAGTCCCAAACTTCAGGTGTTTTTCATTGTTGTGTGGTTTAGGGATTCGGACAACTTCCTCGGCGCTTCGAGACTGACGTCGTTTCGAAATGGATACCTAAAGTTGGTCACTGTCGTACTCTGTCAGTTATTTTACTGTAAGTGATTTCCCTTTAAATTAAGACGGACATCTCCAAAAATGCAGGGGGAATTTTCTCGATTTTCTCAATGTGGCGATGGAAGAAGAAGCCCCCAGAGACAGCGATGTAAAGCGATCGCTGATTGGTAACCTTCTAATTTCTGATTTCTTATTCTTCCAAGAATTCTGATTGGTTACGACTTGTACAGTAAACGGATGGCAGCGGACCTTGGCCAGTTCTTCGACTTCTTCGTGGAACCCAAAGTAAGGTCTCCGAGAAGTAAAAGGTGAACAGGTTTCTGTTTAACAAGCATCAAATGCAGAGAAAATTCGCCGATTATTCAAGCTTTGTGGTTATTCCGTCTACGTTTCTACTAATCGTCAATGTGCACCACACTTAAGGGCTTTGGGCCAAGTTGTTCGAAAGCTGATTAACAGAAATCCTGGGTTTTAAAAGAGTTGTGCAAAGTCCCTGTTTCTTTTGTTCAGCGCTAATTTATCGTGGCAATTTGAAAGCGGTCAAAATCGAATTGCAAAGCAAAACCAATTTTCAGAAATCCGCTTTTGCTAATTAAGCCGCTATTCTGGGTAGTTTTTTTTTTGCCTATTTCAGTTAATTTAGTTTATAGTGTAATTTTTTCTATTTAATTTGGCAAAGATAAAATGGTTGTTGTAGGTTGTAGATGTAGACAAAAGTGACTGATGCTAGGAGCCCTGGGCGTAGCGTCCACAAGTTTATTAGTGCTTCGCACTATTTCGTGCTACCCTCATTAAATAAAGTTTTTATTATTATTATTATTATTATCACATACGCACGTACGAACGGGCGTGCAGCCGAAATCTGAGAAAAATATATTCCTATTGGCTGAAGGCGTTTCTATTTAAATTGGCTGATTTGATATATTTTTTCGTATTATAGTGATGCGACGTTAACTAAAATCTTCCATTGTCCCATTATGAATGGAAAAAACACTGTGAATAGTCAATAAACTCGTCACGTACGCTCTCCCTCAGTTTTAGGCCTACCAGTCTTTAACTGGGAAAGAGAGCCCTATGGCTTCAGAAACCAATTGCCCGCAACTGAGATTAGGAATATATGAACATGTAAGGCATTTGAAGTCAGTGTGAAGCCCAAGAGGTCTGAGGGTCCCAAGAAACTTCTAGAGTGAGCGTAATTACTAGCTTGTGTTCACACGTGATGCACTGACAGACCGCTAACATCGCTGTGAATTTGTAAGCTCGAAAATCAAAACAAAATTACCTCAGGTTAACTTCAATGTGACCACGCAAACCCCCAGTTTTATCCCGGAGTCATGTTACACTTGTCACGAACACTGTTAACGTATCCTGTCTCGACATGCATCGCTGAACGTAGCTTTAGTAGTATGAAGAGGCTGAAAACTGTGACGAGAGATTAAACGCCCTTGTAAGTCTGCACGTCCATAAGCACAAGGACGTTGACATTGACTGTAGTAAGAGTTTACCCGTTTGAAGGGTAGACGTCTGGCCCTTTGCTTGTAAACTGTCAACGATGGCGTCACCATTTTTGCTTTTTTGTCATACTGTAGCCTCACCGTAAACACTAATCCAGTTGGCTGACAGATGACTAAAATAAACAACTAACTACTGCGTCTTAGTACGTATTTATTTATTGAAAATGTCCCCAGAAAACGCAGGAAATGGCATTTCCGAGCGCCTAAATTTCAAACTTTTGTGGGGGAGCATGCCCCCAGACCACCCTAGAAGGAAGCGCCTCCGGCGCTCGAAATATTCTAATCCGATCGCGCGTACAGCTTCAAAATCGCACGCTACGCCCCTGGGCCTAGTCCTGGGTTAGCTTAACCCAGCTTTCAGAGCTTTGAATAACGCAGCCCTTGGGGGCCGTTTCTTGAAAGTCCCGGTAACCTTTCGGGCCCAGAGCTATATTTTAAAATCAAAATCTACAAAATGGTGGTCTAGCTTTTAGCCGGCAAACCAGCTCGACTTGTTTCATCAACTTACAATTTTACTTCTTAGCTTTAAAAACCAAGAAAATTTAAATCGTTGAGGTAAACCTTGTGCTCATAAAATAGCTTTCCGGGTCCGAAATGTTATCGGGACTTTCAAGAAACGGGCCCCTGGAATGATAATGGAATGATAATGTGAATTGTCTAACGGTTATGTTATTGTGCGTGCTCTGTCTGTATTTAAGAGCTCTAATAAGTAGGAAAATCAGAAAGATGATGAAAATGTGCCAGTAGTCAGCGATAAGGTATATGGTGGCTTTGCACTTTGAAAGCTTTAGTTGACGGCTACTGAAATATGGGTTGATGTTAGGGCTTTCCATTCTTTGACAGTTATTGTGAAGAAACCAAATTTATAGACGTTGTTCCCGTGGCTGCCAATGTTTTTAAATCATGTCGGGTGGGAGGAACAAATTGCCTGGGTTGGTTTATGGGTTAACTCCTATCGATAAGGTACGCTTTCCGAGCTTTGCTTAAAACTGCAGTAGGTCTAGAGGAAGGGGTGGTTCCATCAAATCGTGGACGGTTTTCGTACAAGCAGCGGTTGGTTTGTATGAGAGTACGTAATTTGAATCTAACTGATATTTTGCTAAGGACAGAGCCCCCCCCCCCCCCTCCTTTAGGAGTACTGCAATTTCAGATCATTTTCTTTCCAACGATCAATCACCTAGCGACATAGAACCCATTCCATTAGAACTCATAATTCATCTCTTGACGCATTTCGCAAAGGTCGGGAAGCGTACGTTTACTCTAAGGCCATTAACAGGCGAAAAGAGATGTAAGCTTTGTTTATGTTTATTGTACATACCTTCTTTCCTATCATATCTTGTTACCTTATATTCTTTTTTTCTCGGTCGTTTATATTGTAACGTTTTTCTTGTGACCTGGCAATCTGTTGTTTCCTGGTGTTTTTTAATTGTAATGGTTTTCTTCTTTCTTGAAGTCAGTCAACCTTTGCTTCGTCCGGCTGGCCCCTGCAGAATTTTAGAAAGCGTAGAAATTTCTTCCTTTTGATTAACTGAGAGATATTGGTAGGGCGTTACTTTTTAATTGCGATTTCTCACTGGATAGTCTCGCCGAGATATCTGGCCTTCCTTCTGGATATATTATATGGCAAGTGATTTTTGGCCCACACGCCTTCAACCAAAACCGAAAGAAAAAATTTTTTTATCGGCCGTGGTATTAAGCCGGTTTCTTAAACGTAGTCGGAAGTTTGGTGTCTCTGACCAGCTTTCAGCGAACTTACGGCATTATTCCCTAATTATGGCAGAGATAAACGGTTACGAAATGCTTTCCATAACGCTTGTTTCTTTCGCACCTGCTGTTGCGTAAAAATTGGGTCTTGCTCAGCTAAAAAAACCTACTTGTGACTGAACAGTTTTCCTTTGCCTACCTCCCGAGTTTTAGTTTGTCGTCCCAACAACAAATGTTTATACATACAGGTATATATATATATATATATATATCTGAGCAAATTTTGGAAAACATACCCTCAAACATTTCGGGTTAAAGGGGGACCCCCTGCGGCCGGCCAAACTTGAGGGGGGCTTGCGTCACCCGATATGCCAGCACACTGCCCAGGGACTGCCCTTTCTGACAGTAGGCATTGTAGGGGTCAAGAGGCCAAAGTGGGGGGGGGGGGTAGGGTGGGGGAGAAGTTGGCTTCTTTTGCTGAGCAAACTTGATTTTCAAGACAAGACAATTGCTCTGATGGTGCTTGAAAGACATGAAGGGTTTTTTGTGTGTGTCTCTGGGTCAAAGGGCAATCTCAGCTGTACTGCCACAATAGAATGCAAGCTGGGGAACCACAAAAAGCGGCAGAGCTAGCCTTGGTGGGTCAGAGATCCACAGGGGAGGGGAGGCAAGTGGATCGGGCTAATTTGCTGGTTACAGTAGCTGCAGGTATGTTTTGGCAAATTCAGTCATATATATTGTATATATAGACAGAATAACAAGGTTTACGCAAACGATAGGCTCTCAGTAGAAGGAATCGAAAGGATATATACGATGCTGCCACGTGAATTATTAGATAGGTATATAAGAAAAACTAATGGCGCAAACTTCTGACTGGTCCTATAGTGTAATAACGTTTCAGCTTTCAGCCTTCTTCAGATTACAACGCGTACGGCTAAAAATGCTAAAAAACTGTGTACAATGGTTGTGCAACTTTAGGTACTGCCTTATATACTTTACATACACACAAAAGAAAAAGAATGAAATGAAGGTTACGTAACAAAACAAAAGATCTAAATTACAAACAAAAAGAAAACTGAAAAAGTGTCAATCACAATACAAAAAGAGATACACAAAACAAGCTAAAGTGATAATTGTTACGTAACGCTGCGTTAGGTAACGTTCCGTTTTGTTTTGTTACGTAACCTTCATTTCATTCTTTTTCTTTTGTGTGTATGTAATTTTTAGCCGTACGCGTTGTAATCTGAAGAAGGCTGAAAGCCGAAACGTTATTATACTATGAGTGCCAGGAGTCCTTTTTTCTTCTCCCCCCTCTCCCCTGCCTTCTCTTTTCTCTTCCGTGTGGTTTGGAGGCTGTTTGGAGTCATAAAACCTCGGTTCTGGTGTAGTTCCCGTTAAAACGGGCAAATCTTCAGGAGCCACCTTTTCAAAACTGAATCCAGGTAGATGTTGCAAGGAGATGTTGCCAGATGGTGAAAAATGGCCAAACTTCGGCTGATGAGGAGCCTTTTCAGCATCTCTTGGCCATTTTAGGCCATTTCATGCCAACATCTACCCGGATTTTTGAAAACGGCACCGCTCGGTCGAGGTGGCCAATCTAAAAATTATGAGTGCCAGGAGTCCTTTTTTTTTTCTTCTCCCCTCTCTCCCCTCCCTTCTCTTTTCTCTTCCGTGTGGTTTGGAGGCTGTTCGGAGTCATAAAACGTCGGTTCTGGTGTCGTTCCGGTTAAAACGGGCAAATCTGTATATATATATATAGAAGACCACAAAAATACTGGGAATAAGACTTGCCGATATTTCGTCTTTATTAGTAAAAGACTTCTTCTTGACTTCGTCAGGGCAACTGATAGAGCGGCTAGAGCCGTTACAATATATACGCTTGTAGGAAACGTAAGACGCTCAACAGTACAAACACGTAATTCGGTAAATTGTGATCGTCCGGGTGAGTGTAGTCCTGAGAAGGACTGTTTGAGGTGACATTGACTGACGTTTCGACAACCTGAGCGGAAGTCATCATCAGAGTCAAGTGAACTGTGAATCGTCAGTAGATGTTATAAGTCTCTGGTCGTTGTTCTGATTGGTCGACGATCTCGTGATGTTATTGGTCGTCTGTCAGTTAAGCCGTGATGTAATTGGCTGTGAAGACTGTTAAATGTGATTGGTGCGTTTCGATCCGTCTTTTGTTAGTGAAAAGTCCGTTGGTCTATTGCTAGTCAAATAAGTCGGTTTGTCTATTGTTTGTCTGTCTTGTTATTGTCGGCAATCAGTCGTTTGTAAGGTGCAGGTAGCTGTTGGCAACGGTTCAGTGGTGTTTGTTCTAAGTTAGTAAACCAGCTTTCCAGAGTGATTCGTTGATAGTAGTCCGTACTATAGGTAACGCATTCAGCAGAGTCCCAGTCGATTCTGTGGTTTGTTTTTAAATGGTGCTCAGCAATGTGATTGTTGATATCACCATTTCTAGTCGCTCGTTTCTGTCGGACGTTTAGATTTCAGTAAAAATACGCGAGCACATGTGGGCGGTTACAACCGTTACAATATTCGCACTAAATAAAATAAACGTCAAACGCTAAATAGCTAAGGCACGCGCGCTGGCAGGCGCGCGCCCTTACGTACAACTAAATATACAGCAAATAAAAATTACAGTTAAATTTAAAGCATAGGGATTAAAACTCAATACAATTAAAATTTTAAAACACATCCCTCCTAGGATTTCTACTACAGAAAAAGTCATCGCTGTTAAGCCCCGAAGGGTAAATTGTCCTAAGACGATAAGCCCACTGGGCCTCCCTTTCCCTAAGTGATCTCTCATTAGAACCTTTGTCAATTAATTGAATTCTTACATCCCTAAGACCCTGAGGATCTGGCTGATTAAAGTGCTTGTATGTGATGTCATCCTTAACCCTATTCTCAGCAGTAAGTTTAACGTGACTATTAAGCCTAGATTTATGGTTGTTGAACCTAATTCTAAGTTTATTAATAGTTGATCCTACATATTGCATTGCACACCTGGCGCATATTGACGATAAGACTTTAGATTACCTCTTGGTCAACAGTAATCCTAGGGCGGGTAGGTTCTATTTGTTACCTAAAATACACAAGGGGGGTTGTCCGGGTAGGCCGGTTATTTCCACTCATGTCCAATACACCTGAACTGAATCGGACCGACTGTACGCACAGACCACCGGACTCAGCGGAAGTAAGATCGCGAAATTTATTACGCCTTACCGGAAGTAGAATTCTAGCGACGGTATGGGAAGAAGAGAGACCCTGGGAACGAGATGGACCGGTAGTTAGCTGAAGGAGGTCCAGGGTACCAAATGTTGGCGAACCGTCACGGCCCGAGACGGACCGTCATGACCCGTCATAGCAAAACTCGACCCGATTCACCGGAGGTCAGTTCGTGAACTAAGGGAAATGGCAACCAAATGACATACATGTTTACCTCGTTCTAAGCGTCAGACGAGTAACGGACGCGCTTATCAATATAAACAGAGGAGTGAAAAAACTGTGCATGCATTTATACCTCGTTCTAAGCGTCAGATGATCAATGGAGACGCATATTCTAACGCAAGCAGACGAAAAACAAACCTACACGCGTATGTATACCTCGTTCTAAGCATCAGACAAGCAATGGAGACGCTTGTAAACTCAAGCAGACGAAAAACAAAAGTACGTGTGCATGTATACCTCGTTCTAAGCGTCAGACGAGCAATGAAGACGCATATTCAAACGCAAGCGGGCGAAAAACAAATCTACAAGTGCATGTATACCTCGTTCTAAGCGTCAGACGAGCAATGGAGTCGCTTATAAATGCAAGCAGACGGAAAAAAAAACTACACGTGCATGTATACCTCGTTCTAAGCATCAGACGAGCAATGGAGACGCTTGTAAACTCAAGCAGACGAAAAACTAAGCTACATGTGCATGTATACCTCGTTCTAAGCGTTTAGACGAGTAATCCACACGCCAGAAGAGTGCGATAAGTGCTAAATCGGAGAATGGTATAATGATGGAGTTGTGATCCATAATTTTTCCGATTCTCCGATTATTTCGGTTGTTTAAACGTAAGGCGCGAATGAAAATCGCAACACACCGATTAGAATTTTTACTGTTTAAGGGAAAACACCCGAACCGAAGTGGAAAACGCAAATGAACATGCCCCTTCTGCTTCATTCTTTAAACGTGAGGCGGGAATGAAAATCGCAACGTATCAATTTATCAATTTCTCTCTTTAGGAACTGAAAACACACGAGCCGAAGTGGGAAACGCAAATGAACATACGAAAGCGAACAATGAAAAGATAAATGCATGAATGCTTTGTTCTTAAACGTGAGCCGGGGATGAAAATCGCAAGGGGAGAATTCACACCGCGCAATCGGAAAAATCGGACGAATCGTACAATCGCAGACTTGTTAGCAGGCTGTCATAACGTCGTTTTGCTAAAATCGGACAATTACTATTTTTGATATTTTATATTGAGATAGATTATATAGATGACTATTCTTGTAACAGGCACTTAATCTAGTCGTTTAGACTGCGAAGTGCGTTTTTCAATAAAAGAATTACTACTACTACTACTTTAATACTACTAAGAATCGTACGATCGGAGACTTGTTACCAAAACGCCGTTCTGTTAAAATCGGACAATTGCAAGTACAGTCGTAGAATAGGAGAGTCGGAAAATCAGAAGAATCATACAATCAGAGACAAGTCATGTTACCATAAGGGCGTTTTGTTAAAATCGGACCGTTGCAACTATAATCGTAGAATAGGAGAATCGGAAAAATCGGAAGAACCATACAATCGGAGACTTGTGACCATAAAGGCGTTTTGTTAAAAACAAATAAACGGTGATCACAGTCTGCTCCTCCTAAACGTCCATAAAACTGATTGATCTTCAAAAGCACGAACGTAGAAGCTGGGGACTTGAGTTTAAAACCTTCATTGAAAAACCTCTTCGTCCCGCTTAAGTGCTATCACCCCAGCGGATCTCTACGTTTACTAAGGCTAAAGGATTTTTTTACCATCCAACAGCCATTAACGAGCTCCTAATCAGGAGCGCATTACAAATCGACGGAAAAACATTTACAACTTTAACACGTGAAAAGTGCTGCGAGGACGCTGTCAGATTGCGCAACCATTGGTTTCTACACAATAGGCCATTCAAGCGAAAAATTTCTCGCACCTCGTCGGATCAAACTTATCCGAGTAGTGGCAAACTATAAAACAGGTTTGAATGGTCTATTGTGTAGAATTCAGCATTGATTCAATTTGACAGCGTCCTTGTAGCGCTTATCATACAAAAAAGTTAAGACGCTTTAACTAAAAAGTTAAATATATAAGTGTTTTTGCTTTTTTTTCGAGCGCTTCTCTTTAGTTGATCGTAAACATGAATGGCTGTTGAATCGTCAATTACTCCGTTAGCCTCATCGGACGTAGAGATCCGCCGGGGCGGTAGCGCTTACGCGGGCTAGAGGTTTTTTTTTTTTCAATGAAAGTTTTAAGTCCTCAGGTCCTCAGCTTTTACGTTCGCGCATTTAGAGATCAACTTAGTCTAGAGATGTTTGGAAGGAATAGAGTTCGCTCTTGTTTTATTTTTCTCGCCCGAGATGACTTCCGATGAGATAGGCGGCATTTTGCTAGACGTCATGTCCACCCGTGTGCGATCGAGTTGGTTCGCCGACATTTATACGCTCCCGGCCTCATACCGCTCTACTTCGCTCTCGCAAACTGACTTCCGGCTAGTCGGGTCGCGTTTTGTCGGACGGGCCGTGACGGCCCGTGTCCGATCGACTCGGTCCGCCAACATTTCTACCCTCTCTGAAGCCCATCTGCCATATTTTTCTAAGTCTCTCGCGAACTGACCCGTTTTGTCGGGTCGCGTTTTGTTAGACGGGTCGTGACGGCCCGTGTCCGATCGACTCGGTCCGCCGACATTTCTACCCTCTCTCTGAAGCCCATCTGCCAGTCTGCCATTTTTTTCTAAGTCTTTCGCGAAATGAATTCCGGTTTGTCGGGTCGCGTTTTGTTAGACGGGTCGTGACGGCCTTTGTCCGATCGACTCGGTCCGCCGACATTTCTACCCTCTCTGAAGCAGACCTGCCAAATTTTTCTAAGTCTCTCGTGAACTGACTTCTGGCTTGTCGGGTCGCGTTTTGTTAGACGGATCGTGACGGCCCGTGTCCGATCGACTCGGTCCTCCGACATTTCTACCCTCTCTGAAGCCGACCTGCTATATTTTTCGAAGTCTCTCGCGAACTAACTTCCCTTAAGACTCAGCCCGACTCAGTTTGGGTGTATTGCCAAAAGATCCACATGCCACATTTCTAAGTCTCTCACGACCTGACTTCCGGTAAGACGGACCGTACACTGCGTTAGTCGGTCCGACTCAGTTTGGGTGTATTGGACAGTCCTCGTTATTTCAGGTTGTGGTACGTGTACAGAAAGGATCTCGGAGTTCGTTGATTACCATATTAAGCCCTTGGTCCCAAGAATACCATCTTACATTAAGGATACTAAACATTTTCTACAAGAATTTAACAAATTGGGTAAGCTGCCTGAGGGGGCGATCTTGGTTACAGCGGATGTGGTAGGCTTGTATCCCCATATTCCCCACGAGGAAGGATTAAGTGCCATGAGGGCGGCTTTAAGTGGTAATAACACTACATCCATCCCTACGGAGGATTTAGTTGATTTAGCGAGAACAGTTCTTATTCACAACAATCTTACCTTTAATGGTAAGCACTATTTACAAATCTTGGGTACTGCAATAGGAACTAAAATGGCACCATCGTATGCTAACAGTTTTATGGGGAAACTAGAGGCGGACTTGATTGAACAGTCACCAGTTAAGCCACTCACGTGGCGTAGATTTATTGACGACATTTTTATGATTTGGACGGAGGGCGAAGAAAGACGTAAGACGTTTATGGAGTTTATGAATTCTTTTCATGATACTATTAAGTTTACTTTTGAGTGGTCGTATACACAGGTTAGCTTTTTGGATGTCAGTGTTATGTTGGACAACGGAGTAATCTCCACGGACTTATATAGCAAACCTACAGATAAACACCAGTATCTGTTTCACACTTTCTGCCATCCTAACTCTTGCAAGACTAATGTATACCCTTCGGACAGGCACTAAGGTTACGCCGTATATGTTCTATAGATGTTTTCTTTGAGAAACGGGCTGGGGAACTGTACAATTATCTTGTTTATAGGTTTTTGAGAGAGCACGTCTAGGATTCCTAGGGTGGATATTCTTAGGAATAAACAGTCTGCTGGTAACGTACGTATTCCTTTTGTTGTTACTTTCCACCCAGTACTTCTAAACATAGGAGAAATACTGCATAGATTACATCCTATCTTGCAGTCCTCTAGCCGTTGTAGGGAAGCTATAGGAGGGGTACCCCTGGTGGCCTTTAGAAGGCCTAACTGTCTTAAGGACGTTTTGGTTCACTCAGAACTTAAGACACCGGTTACTATTAAAGGTTGTGTAAAGTGTACAGATAACAGATACAGGGTGTGTGATTATCTTGTTGAAGGTACCAGATTTAGTAGTGGAGTTACTGGCAAGAGCTACATAATTAATTTTAACATGGGGTGTAATTCTGATCATGTGATTTACCTTATATCATGCGCCAGGTGTGCAATGTTCAACAACCATAAATCTAGGCTGTATATATATATATATATATATATATATATATATAGTGCGCTTGTCTTCGTTCTCTTGAAAAGGTACATACAGTGAACTCTTGTGTTGAATATCATACAAATTTGGGGATATGGGCTTCAACTCAGCGGTATTATAAGGATCATTTCAGTTCTGCACAAATATTCTGGTCGTTGACTCTGACATGGTCTCGGGACGATATGGAAAGTTTCCTCTGGGCTTGGACTTGAATCTGTTTGACACTGTAACACTCCTTGCTGATCATCTTCTTTACTGGCTGCAACTTTTCTACACTCTGAGCGTGCGAGGTCAGACAAAGATAAAGAACAACCAAGATCAATATCCAGAATGACGAGGTGAATGAGATATGTGCACTTCCACGCTGTGTAACATTTGTTGGACGTGGGACTTGCTGTTCATGATTTGTCTTCTGATCCTCAAGGCTTGGCTTCTTCATGCGAGATGTCCTTTTTTTTGGGAGATCGTGAGATGTATGTGGCCATAACATGTTCTCTCTTTGGAACTGGGGCGGATGTTTTCTTCAGTTTGGACGAACTATCTGCGGCTAAGGTGAGGGATTTGTTTCTTAAATCTATCACAGCATTGTTCTTGAGTAGGAAGTCTTGTCCGAGTATAACTTCGTAGGGCAGGTCCTGCATCACATGGAACTGGCTGTGGTATATAACGCCATTTATTTTCACTGGCATGTCAATCTTTCCTAAGACAGGTACTCTCTCTCCACTGATCGTGTTAACTGAGGGAACTACCCCATCGGTCATTTGTTTTGAGTAGTGGCCATAAATATTCTTCACAAGCTTTTCATGTATGGCGGAAACACACGCTCCACTGTCTATAAGAAGTTCAACTGTTTGACCTTCTAGTTCCCCACGTATCATCAATGGACTTTTCGTGTCCTCAAATTCTTCAGGTGTGTCTTCTGCTGAAATGGTTGACTAATTTGGTTGCAGGGAGCTTTCTGCACGTGCAGTTTTCCGGTTTGGGGTACTTGTTGAGGCAGATCTTGTTCTTTGTTGCTGAACGTCACCTCTTGCTTGACTGTTTTCTTTTCGCCTTCAGTTGGTTGAAGTATAGTAAATGTCATCCTTTTACTGTTGTCTTCCTTAGTTGGCTCAGGCAACTTAGGTTTCTCTGGCTGTTTTTCTTGCATGTTTGGAAGTTGATGACTGGGACTATACTGGGCTTTCTTGGACGCAATTGCTGGATTGCGTGGACACTGCACTATAGGTTCTTCTGAGGAACTTGAATTGTGATAGGCATTCTGAGGACAGTTATACTGGTAATGACCGGGAACACCGCAACTGAAACAAATTGTTTGGACTTTCCGGCTTGGTAGTTGCTTGTATCTGCTAATTTGGCTATGGCGAAGAACTTTATTAATTTGGGCATCAATCTTATCGGTCAGCTCTTGAATATGTTCGATTATCCCCAGCTGTTGAGTCTGTGCGGGGAATGCACATACCTTCTCCGTAGGTTGCTCGGTGTTTTCTTCTGTAGGCATGAAGTTTACAGGAGGGGCCTGTTTCCAAGCTTCGCCAGCAATCTCAGTTTTTGGCGGTAAGGCTCCACTTGTGGCTGATTTCGAGTACTGTGTGTCCACAAACGTTTCCTCAGCTGGAGCTGGAGCTAATAGGTCAGCGGTTTTTGTTTCCTTAAACTCGTCAGCGCACGGGGACTGGCTCGGAATTGAGGTTATCGGGTTATAAAAAGTTGGGTTTAGTTGTTCAGCGGTCGCTACGTTTTTAAACTTTTCAGCATCTGCAATTTGTTCACTGCCAGTCTGGGCGTGAGGCATCTGGCTCTTCGGCCGATCTATGTGTCTGGGAGGATACTTTTATCTTGTAAAAGTATTAAAGGCACCAAGATAAGCTACCCTGTTGTGTGGCGCAGAGCCCACCGGGGTACCAGTGCGTCTGGCTAAACGAGAACCATTGTAGGAGTCGGTTTCTCTCTGGTCAGTTGCAACGACGGCGTTACTGTTAAGTTGGCTCGGAGCTTGCTGGGAGGAAATTGCAGGCCGGCGTGGTTGTTGTTCTGTTGGCTGATCTGAGTTACTGGAATCGAGACAGCTCTCAGTTAAAGTAGCAACATGATAGTGATTACGTCCAGTGTTTTCTGGAGGAGGGAGCGTGTCCCTGGGTACTGGTCCTCGCTCATGAAAATCTCGTTGTAGACAGCTAACTGGAAAATGGCCAACTGCTCCGCAATAGTGACATAAGGGTCTTAGATCTCGAGATCTTTGTTGATTAATTCGCCTGTCCAACCTGGCCATGTGGTATTCCAGTTCTTGGATACGTTTCATTAAAGCAGGTTGTCCATCCTTTTCTGTCTCCGAATACGCTGCAATTTTGTTCTCCTTAGGTTGTGAGACCATAAGGCTGTCTAATTTCTTTGTTAGTGTGTCCACCTGCGCTTGCAAGGACTGTTGTTGACTGGTATTTGATGCAGTACTGGTACCTGGTATGGTTGCTGGTACCTGCTGATTGCGGTTAAGTGCCTCGGTTAAGCGCTCCACTTGATCACTCTTCTTGTTTTGACGAGATCTATTGGAAATAGAATCAATAGTTCTGGCAACTTCTTCCGCTTGTAAAAGGGTTTCGGGCATTCTTTCAAGAACTTTGTCTTTCAGTGGCTGCAATAAACCTTTTGTGAAGTATGTCACTTTGTCTATCTCAGCCATTTTTAACCCGCTAAACAATTCATGCATATCATTGATATAATCAGAGAGTAGTTCATTTGGTCCTTGGCGAGGGCAACTAAGAGTTGTCGCTTGACCCATCTTCGATCCTTAATGGAATAACGTCTCACCAAAGCTTGTTTTAATGTGTCAAAATCTCTCCTCTCCTCAGGGGCCAATTCGAGCATAAATGTTTCGGCTGGGCCAGCAAGATTATTAATTAACTGGGTTCTAGCAGCAGAGTCAGTAAGTCGTATTCCTTTTGATTCCAAAATTAACTCCAATTTTTCAAACCAACGGTTTACATCTTCGTTCTCACGTCCATAGAACTTGTTAATGGTGATGTCTCTAGTAAGAAGTTTCTGTGTTAGTTCATTTAGAGCGCGTATGTATTCTCCTTCCCTGTTGCTTGAATTTTCACTGCCTTTATCACTAGAATCGCTAGGACTGCGTGGTTCGACAATTTCTGGAGAAATACTCCTTCTGCGAGACATTTCTTCGTCTGGTGAAGTTTCCCCGTAGTTTGTTCTGCGCGGGAAATATTTGTAAATATCGGCCAGTGAATTTATAACAGGTAAACGTTGACCACCTGCTCTGGGGGTGTAGTCCGTGTGATTGTTACTAAACCCAGGTGTTGTGTTCACTGGTACTTGTTGGCCACCTGTTACAAAAGTACTGTCCGTAAAATTCTCCTTGGTTCTCTCTTTTTCTAATATTTTCTTGATTGTTTTTCGTTAAAAAGACCTTCAGGATCACTGATATCCTGAACTTCTAATCCAATGCGTGCACTATCGCTCGAATAATGGGCTCTCTGGAAACAAAATTCCGGTGAGTCACTTTCACTGGTATTTTCACTTTCACTTGAATCAACGCTGCTATCCACAGGGTCCAAATGGATTCCGGTGAGTCACTTTCACTGGTATTTTCACTTTCACTTGAATCAACGCTGATATCCACAGGGTCCAAATTCGTCCTATCTGGCCTATCAACGTCCCCGGGGCGGTTTTCCGGTACTTCGGAATTGATTTCCTCTCTGGGCTGTTCGCGTCTTAACTCTGGGACTATCTCACTCTCGTCGAAGGGCAAATCGCATTCCACACAGGCATCGACCTTCGATTTGGGTGTACTACTCTTGTACACGTACTTATGGCTTCTCAAATTGTACGGTTTACGCGTACTTTGGAAAAGCTTCTTCATGAAATCACAGTTGATAAACTTTCAACTTACTTGGGGGTCCTTTTGTTTCGCTCCAAGGGGTTACATTCTGTTCTGGTGCTGCTTTCTCTGTCTCCAATTGGTTTCTCTGTATTTACCTCTGTTCTCCAACCAGTGTGATAACAAGTTTTCTGCATGGTTAACGGGACAATTACTAAAAACTATGAAACACCTACCTGAACTTGGGGGAGTCACTCGCTGGCTGCGGGAAGGGAATCTATACAGTAGAAACCACTGAGACTCAGAGATTAGACAGTACTTGGCTCCAACAGTAAATTTAATAACTGCGATACCTCCAAGATATCACCAGATTTTTCACCAAGAATGCAACCGAAGAACGTTTTACGGAGTACTTGTATATATACCAGAAATAACGGAAATTACATAATTCATTAAGAAAACTGAGTTAACATTATCTCATCGGATAAAAGAGCTACGATTGGCAGAAACGGAATTTATCCTCTACAAAATTCATCACTTGCAAAGCAAAACAGGTAGATAGCAGTTAAACAAAAGACTATTGCAGGTTACAATTAAAGTTCACCGCCGATTAGCTATGAATCATTATTTACGTTGGCTTTTCTATATTTTTTAACAGCAAAGCAAATAAAACTTAATTGTTAAGAATAATTTCTTCTCCTAACAGATGGAACAGTTCAGATTGATGATGGACCAGAGCAAAAAAGTCGATGTTATCTTATTTTTCACTGGCTAACTTATCACTTTTCCATTCCTGGGTAGAGAATGTGGCATTCAGGTCAACAACCAAGTAACTTACTTGTACAAACATATATTTAACACCAAGTATCCAACACTGTCATTCATCGGACTGTGCTCCAAATCTGTGTATTTTTCCATTTCAGTCTTGAAGCCCAGTATATTGCCGCCGTTTCAAGTGGACGGAAGAAATTGCCATCTGAAGAAGAAATGAATGCTGATGAAGAAGAAGATTTCCAAGAGAGACTTTCTCTCGGACCGCTTGAGAAACATGCTCATTATTTAGCTTATGCGGGGTTAAAGTGGGATTACGACAGTATCATAGCACGGTTGGCTGGAGTGGACGCACTCATTCCTGTTTATAACGATCTACGTAAACATGTTGCGTAACCACGTAAACACGTAACATGTTGCGTAAACACGTAACCACGTTGCGCTCAACGGTCTACTCTCTTAGAGGAACTGATATATTGTCGCTGTGTAGACCTGCTTCCACTTGTTATGGTCTTCACTCTTTTAAGTATTTTGCCTGTAAAACTTGGAACTCTCTACCTGAGAGTATTAGAACGGAGTCCACTTTGGCTGGTTTTAAACGTCTGATACGAACCATCTCCTTTCATAGCACTTAGCATTAATAGATATACGATTAGTACTTAGTAATGTTATTTTATCATTTGTAAATCTTTCTTTCTTTTTCATTTCTCGAAGATATAAGCTTTTTAGCTACCCTGTAAATTCGAGATAAAATAAAGTCATGCATGTATGTATGTATGTATGTATGTATGTATGTATGTATGTATGTATGTATGTAATGTAATGTATGTATGTATGTATGTATGTATGTATGTATGTATGTATGTATGTAATGTAATGTATGTAATGTAATGTATGTATGTATGTATGTATGTATGTATGTATGTATGTAATGTAATGTATGTATGTATGTATGTATGTATGTATGTATGTATGTATGTAATGTAATGTATGTATGTATGTATGTATGTATGTATGTATGTATGTATGTATGTAATGTAATGTATGTATGTATGTATGTATGTATGTATGTATGTATGTAATGTAATGTATGTAGGTATGTATGTATGTATGTATATAATGTATGTAGGTAGGTAGGTAGGTAGGTAGGTATGTAGGTAGGTAGGTAGGTAGGTAGGTAGGTATGTAGGTAGGTAGGTAGGTAGGTAGGTAGGTAGGTATGTAGGTAGGTAGGTAGGTAGGTAGGTAGGTAGGCAGGCAGGCAGGTAGGTAGGTAGGTAGGTAGGTAGGTAGGTAGGTAGGTAGGTGGGCAGGTAGGTATGTATGTGACTAACAGAAGGATGCATTTCCTGATGGATTACAAGAAAGACGAGTTCAAGTTAACCCCTGATGGAATGTGGACAACTGTAGAGTGAATTTTTCACACATCGTTTCTTCAACCTACCCCAAGCACAATAATACTTCTTAGGATATAAAGGGGTCATAGGATTTTGAGACATTAAGGGATTTTTGAATTGATGTTTTAAAATATCAGTTTCAAAATCTTTTATCAAACGTGTGCTTCTGTCGTATGAAAGACCTGAAATATCATTGTAGCCTGCTGTTTCTAATCTGAAATAACAGAAGCGTGTGATCAATGATGATGGTGACAGCGTGGCCATTGGAGGCAGCATGGCCGAGTGGAAGACCTGGGTTCAAGTCCCGCTCTGAGCAGTAGCTGCACTAGCTGGAGTTCAGCCTGCGAGCAGGCCGTCACTTGTGTGTTATTCGCGCGAGTATTGCTTAGCAGTGATATCTCCTTATTGTGGTAATCTAACGTTACAGCACGCGTTGCTGATTGGCTAAAGCGAATCGGGAACTATTCGAATGTGAAGGACTTACTGGCAAAGCTTGACTGGGCTTGCGAGTTGTGCGTCAGGTTGAGGTCGCAGTAAGTTATCAGTCAGCACACTGAGCACGAAACACGGTTTTTCGCCGAAATCTCGCACTGTTGTCAACATTTTAGTAAGTATATTTCAAACCTCATTAGTTGTACTAGTGGCATTTATTACAAAAAAGTTTAAAGTCTGTCGGTTAACAGTGTTGGCTTTTTGTCGTTAGTAAAGTTTTTGCTTTTCAGAAACGATTTTGCGGTTGACACAAAAATTTGTTTGATCAACATTTTGGCCACTTAGTGTACCACAGCTCGGCTACGCATGTAAGTGACCGGTTGTAGTGGACTTTTCTGTTTCGATTGTTGGCTTTTCATGCCAGTAGTGGGTTGAAGCGGAGAGTACAGGCATTCTTTGCAATACAGGATATCATTGAAGAAAAAATACAGAGCAATAAAATTTTTGTACACACATCCTGTCCATCGATTAAATATTGACTTTATTATTATTATTATTTTTCAAAACCCTTAATTCTTGTTATTTTTCTTTTCTCATTTAAGTACCCTTTAAAAACAGCCAAAAAAATATTTTGCACTACAAAACTGTGATAGCATTTCTGGATTGAATGAAACCTTAAGAAGATTAAAAACGGCTAAAACGCCGGGAAAAAACACTATCTAACAAACAAGACATTTTCAGTTGTTTTGGCGGGAAGTGTGAGATTACGGGGTTGAGGTACTCGAGACAAGCTTTTCTAATTACAAGTTTTGATGCTTGCTGACTATTAAACCCATCCAGGTCGACGATCAAAGCACCTATTCTTATTGTATAACTATGAAATATTATTTCGGGGGTGAAGTTGAGCACTATGGTAGTAAATCTCGGATATTCTCTCCTCTTCGAATTTTCTTGTCGAGCTCGAGCAGTAGTGTGACACTGTTTATAACTTGTTGTACAATTTCAACCTGCAAAATGACCAATACAAAACAAAGTTTGAATTCTGCTGATTGTCAATACGTGTATCCTGAAGCAAACTAAACATCTTTTAGAAGTTTAGTGAATTTTCGTTGGTATGTGGTCTATAATGCTAACCGAGTTTGCGTGTAGTAAGAGTTCATCAGTGTAAATCTTATTGTTTTTGATTTGGGAATTCACATATAAAACCTAGCATCTGAAAAAAGTCTCGACCAAAGTCTTAAAGCCCTTGCTTCTTTTTGGAGCAATCTAAAGAAAAATATTGAAACAACTTATATACTTTAAAGTTATACCCAGATCTCTTGTGGATGAAGAGACCACAAGAGATTAGACATCACAGTGGAGAACGTTACCTCATGAAACCTAGCCTCCTACGCAGTCGTTTTTTAGGGCAGTCGTAAAGTAGGGAGGATGGTAATTCGACCCCCCTAAAAACGACTGCGTAGGAGGCTACACAAGACCCCGTCTCTCGTGAAAAATCAAAGCGGTCTTGTGTAGAACTGCTGTGGTACTGTGGTACGGCTTTGTTCTGATTGGCTAATGAGGCAAGATGTTGGAGAAGGATGATAGGGCTTTAGTTCCTCTATGCAATGGCACCTTTACGTATGTCACCTCTGTAAACTGCAATTTGTATTTGTTGCTGATGCATACTACGTCATTTCTTTGTGAGTCATCTGAAAACGAAGACGCAAATGCAAGCTAAGGGCATCACGAATCGAACTGAAATTTGGTCTGCAAAGATAGACTGCGGATATTCTTGTTTGTGTCAAAATGGTTGAGGGGAGCGCGCGAAGGGAGAATTAATGGCGCAATGTACGAGCAGCGACGAGGGCCAGCATCAGAAAAAAAAACAGAAAGAAACGACGCCAAAAAACCGGGATGGCCCAATGTAGCTTGCTGTTGCTTGTTGTTGCCTCGTTTTTAATTTACTTGAAAGGAATCAATCGGATCGTGGAAAGAAACTAAACCTTGTTTACGAAGTGTTTCGCTCATATCCACTTCACGAATCCAGGGCAATCAGTAGTCACTTCTCACTGATCGTCCTTGGATTCGCGTAGTGTATATTCTGACTAGCTGTTGCAGCGTGGAACTGCAAAGCACTGTCATTGAACGTGAGTCTCTGACAAATTAACATTATTACTATTATTATTATTATTATTATTATTATTGTAGTGTGGTTGTCTTACCTCCATGCTCCAGCTTCACCAGCAAAACATCTACAATGCGTTCAAATCACGGATCCTTTCAAGGAAAGAAAAGAATAGGAAAACCTAGTAATCCAGTCTAAACGAAACTTCTATAGTGCTTAAGCAGGAACAGACATACTCTCTGCAAAAAGATTTTGTCACATAATATGTCAAATGTAATGAAAACGGCTTAAAAGACGTATCAATGAAACAACTTCGATTTTCGGGGTCAGTTCTGTAATCTCCGATTTTTCATGAGCGAAAAGGGGACTGAACGCCTAGTGTGACTAAAAGGGTCCCTTTGGTTTGATGTATATGAACCGTTTTGAGTTGGACCGCGCTTCCCCTGACAATGACCTCCTTTTAAGTTAAAACATGCATTTTTTTCATACAGTGATTTAATGAGGACTTTTCCACATCAAGTTATCACAGTAAACGTAAGGATTGCGCTGAACCAATTAGAACTGGAAGTAAAGAAACGCGCAAAGCGTCTGCAAAACGCGGAAAAGCGTGCACAATTTTTCTCGGTTTTGCTCGAATTGGTAACTTACCAACTCGTTCCCGCGGGAAAACGCGCACACGTCAAATCACAATTTGTTCGGCTGGTCTTTTCGCTGGGCATCAGAAAAAAAGGTCAAACAGCATATTGTCTCTAAATCAGAATGATATTTGACAGAGGAAAAGTGTGAAAATACAAAATTACAGTGACTTTTTCAGCGTTGCACTGATGTTACCGCTTCATCTCGGAATTTTTCTCGTTCGAGACTCCGTGCGCAAGCGCTAGTCCGCCCTATAGTGTTTAAACGCTTAAATTGCGAACCAAGTTGTAAGAAACGCTGCCTAGTTTACCACAGTTTGCTCAATCAGTGTTTTCTCATAAGGGACATGCGGTGCGCGAGCAAATTTAACACCAGGTGGGGGACAAATCAGTTCTTGGCGAGTCTGGATAGCTTGAGATTGCCTTTTTGTCTGACTGTTCTCGGGATAGCTCTTACCTTTAGCAGTTTTGGAAGTCGAACTCTGACGCGCACTTCAAGTCCGGTACCAATATTGTTCGGTGAACTCGTCAAAAATCCATATTTCGAGCTCCACATGAACTTTTTTCCGCTTCGTTTTAAACTTTCCTCTAAGCTTGACAGCAGCTCGCCGTATTATCTAAAAGCCTTTTGTATATCACCTCCTGGCTGACTGATGTAAAGTTTGATATGATCCAAAAAATTAACAAATATACGACATTGTCTGTCTCCAGTAAACCATACGAACCGGTCACGTGACAGCTGTGACGGGAAGGAGTCTGGATTCAAGCCATACCCATCCAGAGAAAGCTTATTGTATTGCCATGGTAACGAGAGGTAGCAGCGTTCGAATTTATCTGTCGAGATAGCCTCCTCCGCAGGCATCTCTTATAAGAGGAAAAGAGGGAAAGCACGAATCCGGTGAATGAACTCCGCTGTTATCGCAACGGGAGAGTAAAGGAGCCAGAAAGCCACAAAGACGCCTGCGGAGGAGGCTACTGTCGAGATAAAGCGAAAGAGAATCTTAATAACCTCCTATGAATGAAATGCCGATTAAAGTTGCTCTTCGTTATTAAAAACTGAAGCCCCGCCCTTTTTCCCCAGTCATTTCAAAACTATGCCAGACTTTTAATTTTAAATGAAGGGAAATCTGAATAGCACGGTTCAGCATTTTATTTGCTTACGTTTTTAATCCTGATCAATTATCCAGTACTGTTTTTATCCGATCCCAAACACTGATCGTGAATTTTAGTCGGTCATAGTGGTGTTTAACTGTTAATGATAATTTGAATCTATGTATGGCTTCTCTGCCAGCATTTGTCTGATTTGTGGAAATTTTATCAGTTCTAAATAAGAACATCGCTAGGCTTATAGTTGTGGCAAAAATCCTATAAAGAGAGCCTTCTTGGTTATCAGCTCCTGACTTCATTTAATCAATGAATATTTTATGTCAGGATTTCTCTTCTAACTTCTGAACTGAACGGTTACATTAAACCAAAGAGTAACCGGTTGATTACAAGAAAGGTTGTTCTTGTTGTTAATGATGAGTAGATACGACATTGCCACGGAAGCAAAATTGCACTTGCAGAATATTTCACGACGTTTTCCTTACCCTCAACAGCCTTCAAAGTATTTACTACCACGTGACCAACATCCAACAACTCTGCTAGTGAACATCCGGGAATCATCCTGTATCCTTGTATATTTCTACTAGTTATGTACTCAGTGTACAGGAAAGGACGTTCGCTCCGTAAAAGCTTAACCCTTTGATTTCTTTCCAGTTGAAGTTTATTTCTGACCTCAGACTCTTCATCTGGTCGATTCGATGTACTTTGATAATGACCGGGTCGATAAGGTCGCTAAATAAATCGTAACATTCCTCGTCGCCTGAAAGCAATCCCGTTGAATTTTCCATCAAGCTCTCCCTAGCTGACCTTGTTGTATGAATATTAATTTATGAAATTCATGTATTTGAACTGCAGATAAAGATAGAATTATGTGTAGATCATCGCAGTGAAGGTGTTTCAACCTAAGCGGCTGAAAAGAAGAAACCTGAAGAAATGCAGGCTTGAACGGGAATCGAACCCATGACCTCTGCGATACCGGTGCAGCGCTCTAACCAACTGAGCTATCAAGCCAACTGGGAGCTGGTCAATTGAGAGTTCGTATTTATCCCGTAGAAAATTCAGGCTTGAACGGGAATCCATGACCTCTGCGATGCCGGTAGGTTCGATTCCCGTTCAAGCCTGAATTTTCTACGGGATAAATACGAACTCTCAATTGACCAGCTCCCAGTTGGCTTGATAGCTCAGTTGGTTAGAGCGCTGCACCGGTATCGCAGAGGTCATGGGTTCGATTCCTGTTCAAGCCTGAATTTTTTCAGGTTTCTTCTTTTCAACCGCTTAGGTTGAAACACCTTCACTTCGATGATCTACACATAATTCTGACCTTATTGTGTTGGTTCGTTGTTGAATGGTAAAGAACACCTAACTCAATCAGCCTGTCAATGTCATATCCCCTTGATGTGCGCTTGTCTTTGACTCTGGAAAATATTTCAGGTGTGAGAAGTCTTCCCATGATAGTTTTGTTGTCTCTAAGGTTTGGGTAGCTACTCATGGGTCGTTTTTTGCGCTAGTATTTTAAATTATAAAGTGCGAGAAACGCTGACGCCCCAATGAAGGCACCACATCCGAGTAAAACACAACGACTATTTGTGAAGTCTTTCAAGGCTTGAAGGAAAAGCGCATTATTTCTGTGAGTTTTCTCCACTGCAGGAATGACACGAAACCGTCGAACGTCATAGTCGTTCATGACGAAATCATGCGTAGAATAAAAATAATTCCTTTTTATTTCACAAAACGTGTGAGGTTGTCTATCTGACAAGGAGTTCATTTGAATTCAAAATACGTGGAAAAGATCTTAAAACTTGTGGTGGTTTTTTTCTTTTACTTCATTGAACGAAAAGCTTTCAATTTTGTCGCACTCTCCGCTGCACGCGCGCCTAAATTTGGCCTGCTTCGGCGCAACTTCGGCGCCCTTGTCCGGCGCCCTTTTTTCTTCGCGCGCACGCGCACACTCGGCCAGAAGGTAGATAACCGCAAGGGGACTGGGACTTTCGATGAAAATTCAGCCATGTTTTGTCATCAAGGTGTTTCTCTCGGTGAGTTCTACTTCTTGGAAGTTTTCTGTTAGTACAAAAGAAATGGGGGAATTCGTCGATTTGGAGTGTACGTATGAAACGCAGAGGATATAAAGAGGTGAGTGACCAAGGTTTTGAATATTTATAAAAATAGGCAGGTCAACACAATATCCAGAGGTCATTTTGTGACCTTGAGGTATAAGTTAAACTTACTTTAAAAAGCCGAATATAGGCTTATAGTTAAGCTTTTATTTTTTTAAACTTAAGAAATGTGGGATGGGTTCAAAATCACTTAGAGCTTATGATTCTCTCACACTTTTCCACGAAATTACTGTTTTCCTAATTGGGCTAAACTTTACAATACCCGGCCACCTTCGAGCACCACAAATCCACTCCTCCCGTGGTCCCTCAGTCATTGACTTATAATGTAGTTGAACAACTGCTCCCGCAGTCCTGCAGTCCCGTAGGCGATGAATAACTTAGATTAAATGAGATGAACTAGTGCTCCTGCAGTCCTGCAGTCCCTTAGTCAAGGACTGCTCCCCCAGTCCTGCAGTCCCGTAGTCAATGAATTACTTAGATTAAATGAGTTGAACTAGTGCTCCGGCAGTCTTGCAGTACCATAGTCGGTGAGTAACTAAATTAAATGAGTTGAACGGCCTTACAGGTATTACAAGCTGGGAAATGAACTTTGGTCTAATCGTCCTGGCCGCCTAAGGGATAAGGGTAGGTTTAGTGTTAGGGGAAGGTTAGGGTTAGGAGGGTTAGCACTGATGGACAGTGATTAGGGTAAAGCACTGACTCAAAGTGGTTAGCTTTCAATTGTTGTTATGGGTTAGGGTTAGGGTTAGGGCTAGGTTAGGGTTGGGGGGTTAGCACTGATGGACAGTGATTAGGGTTAAGCACTGACTCAAAGTGGTTAGCCTTCAATTGTTGTTATGGGTTAGGATTAGGGTTAGGGTTAGGTTAGGGGTAGGTTAGGTTAAGGTTGTTAGCACTGATGAACAGTGATTAGGGTTAAGTGCAGACTCAAAGTGGTTAGCTTTCAATTGGTGTTATGGTAACACCATATATAATTATATTGGCAACGAATAGTGATGAGGGTTAAGCACAGACTTGAAGTTGTTAGCGTTTATTTCTTATGATGGCCCAAAGGGCTTACAGCAGTAAATACCTAATTACAATCATATCAACAATATTTATGGAGTGGAAACTAAAGATTTAAATCAAGGAGATATATTTACAAACTAAATTATTACAACTGAATCGAAGTTATTTTATGACCATGGGACTGCAGGACTGCAGGAGCACCAGTTCAACTCTCTTAATTTAACTTATTCATTGACTACGGGACTGCCGGACTGCGGGAGCACAAGTACAACTCATTTAATATCTTACTCATCGACTACGGGACTGCCGGACTGCGGGAGCACTAGTTCAACTCTCTTAATTAATTTAAGTTATTTATTGAGTATGGTACTGCAGGACTGCGGGAGCACTAGTTCAACTCATTTAATATAAGTTGGTCATCGACTACGGGACTGCAGGACTGCAGGAGCACTAGTTCAACTCATTTAATATAAGTTAGTCATCGACTACAGGACTGCAGGAGCACCAGTTCAACTTATTTAATATAAGTTTATACTCATCGACTACGGGAATACGGGAATGCGGGAGCACAAGTTCAACGACATTTAATTCCATGACTGAGGGACTACGGGAGCAGTAGAATTGTGCGCTGGAAAGTGGCCGCGTATTGTACAATTGCTCCCCTAATTGTTATATTGATATAGCGTTACAGAGATATTGTGTTACCTTAGATATGCAAGAATAATTACAAAAGCTTAATCTGTTGTGTGTCCTCAGTCTATAGCTCTTTACATTCTGCAATGTGCTTTTAGCAAATATAGTCTCTATTGAACAGCTATCCTGTATTGTGTTGTTAAACATGTCTTTATATCCCAAAACCATACCACTATGCTCTTAAAACTATGACTCCTGGGTTCAAACCATTTACAGAACTAGTAAGCTTATCTATTTGCATGAATTTGCCTTTTAACAGCTGACCATGACAAAAGCTAATAGCATCTATGAGCTTATGCATGGCTTATGTGTTCTGCCTGGTGGCCCTAAAGTGATCAAACCCTATAGAGATGTGCACCTACAAAATTACATAATCTGGCAAAGGGGGTCAGGGATGAGGGGGGTGGAGAGGGGAAGGGATGGGAATTGGGGCATAGGGATCAGTCCGGGCCACAACCAGAACTGGATATGTAGTTCCTGTAATTTGATTGGTTCAGATGCTGAACCAAAACATTGGCTTGACCGCGAAAGGACTAAGTTCCAGATAAATTTCTCGTGCAAGAAAGACAGAATGCTTGTAGGATTACCGTGAAAATCAACCTCAGTACGGATAAATCTAGACGATTTTATTCGTCAAAGGATTCGATTCATAGATATCAAGATGCTGAGGGCATATACAAGCGGTACGCAGGCGACTAGTGCAGTAAAACGTTTGGACTTTCGTGAATTTTCAAGAGATCAAAGCAATAAGAAGAAAACACCGATAGAATGCATGTTTTGCAGTGAAAACGGCTTGAGTACTGATACATATGCAGTCAATAAGTCGAGTACTAATCTATGTTTGTTGTGAGCGAAGATATTTTGGCCTGGAGTGGTCCATTCTATTCTGCACTGGACGCATTACCCTACTCGCTTGAATACAACCTTGATCGAACAACTGAAGACTCCTGAAGTATTCTCTTGCTAGACATTAATTTATCAGAGTTCGAATAGCTGAACCTGTGTGAAGAAACATCTTGGACACATGGTAACTGGTACGTACGCACGAATTGCACTTGCCAGGTCACATGGATGCAACGCTTAGGAGTTTCCGTCGTTTCTTCATTTCAAACCCCAATGTCATTGGCAATAATGGCCAGCTGGTGTTTAGATACCGTGTCGATATGAACAATATTTGTCAAAGGCATTTCACATGGCAGAAATTCAGATTTTGAAACAACCCTGAGAAACTGAATCCTTTAGCTTTCAAGAATGAAATGGATGTGCAGCATGCATTGTATGTTGCAAATAATAATACTAATAATAAATATGTAAATATATAAATAAATAAATTGGTTTTCACCGGAAATTTATTTTTATTTGTCCCTTTGCTTATTACTTACATCTTGCAATGTGAAAATGGTCTGTTAATGTAGGTGGAGTCCATATTAACTAAATTGTTGATAGGCACATGAAGCCTCTCCAGAGTGTTGGCAGTGTATGCTTGATTAGATGGTATGCTAATATTCCATGTAAAATATGAGAGCATTTTTAAGATAATATGCAAATATTCCATATAAAATATCAGCATTTTTATACCAGTCAGTAAATTCCATATTTTCTCAATTAAGCATCCCCAGTTTTTATTTAATAGTTGCCTTTGTCCAACTGACATTAATTTGAAGAAAACCTTTATTTATGGTGTATTTTTTTGGCATATTTGACAGCCCCATTCTTTTTCCTCATATGTACTAATACACAAACAAAAGCAAACTGGAAAACATTATTTAGCTGTAACTGTGTCATTTGGCCAGCAAACATAATTCAGGAGAAATGTATTCTTATTGAGAAAATTCCATGTGCAGAAGTTTTCCTCAAGAGTGGCACCCACAAAAAGGGGTGGTGAATGGTCCTCTGGAAAACAATGGTCTCAGCAATTTTCATTTTGTCTTGAAAATTTTGTACCACCAAAGGATTGCTCTTGGAAATTTTTTTTAGGTGCTGTCACTTATTGTAAATCCTTGAATAAGCATCCAGGGCACTTATTTCAATATTTATAGGGTGAGGCGGGGAGTGCTTATTCAAAGGAGGCATTTATTTGAGGGGAGGCACTTATTTCATTTTTCACGAATCGTGACCAGTTGGATATTAATTTGTGTGATGGATATTAATTTGTGTAGTTTGCTTGTGAACAACCTTATCTACATAACAGAGTGGCTTACTACTCAGCGTTAGTTTCAAAGTCGTTTGCATTTGCTGTAGTTTGCTTTACTTCACTCAAGAGTAGTTAAACATTCCATTAGAATTACCAAGGACTGAAAAATGACGAGAGATTAACACAACAAGCACTACACTCAACCTTTGTTGTCTCATTAATCGTCTACAAAAAGCAGGCCAGGGGAGCGGGGTGCTTACTCAAGGGGAGGCGCTTACTTCAAATTTACAATAAGCCTGGGGGCACTTGTTTTCAAAGGAACCTCAAACACCAGAACACCAAAAGAACTATTATTTTAAAATGGCCTCATCCAACTGGCATTATAAGTAATTTACAAAGCCAGCACATACTTATTTGGGGTCTAGCATTTAAATCCAGAAAACAAAATAAGAATTTGATGCACATTGACTGCTGCAATCATTTCACTTTCAATTTTCTAGATCAATATTGATATGGTTTTCATGAGTCATTTTTAGAATTCAGACCATTTTCAGTCACCTTTACTGACAGATGGTTGAGGAAAATATAATTTTGCTACAAAAAGCCATATGTCAACTTTTGTGCAAAAATCTGCCTCCAACTGACCTTTTGAAAAAAATGGACGTGGTGAGTTGAAAGTTCATTATATTCAAAGTAAATTTGAGATTTTATTGGGTGGAAAGAAGGAAGGGGTTCCATTAATCCATTCCATATTTTTCCTTAATTGACTGGGAACATTTTCACTATTTATAAGTTTCAATGAGCTCAATCAATGTCCCAGTGTTTAACTGTTTCATTTAGAGCATAAATTCATAGTTTCCGAAACCATGAAAATATGAGTTTCACACTTTCCATCTTGAAGGTCATAACCTAAAGTAAAGGGAAGAATAAATTAAAACATGCCAGTAAGAAAGTTAATGCATTTGATATCACAGAAAATAGAATACAGAATCACTAGGATATACAGTAGTCTGTATTGTTTTAATTCACAGAAATGAAAGGGATATCATGAAGGGATAGCCAGTGCACTTATAGCCTGTTCCAGGCATTCAGATAGTGGAGCACGAGCGAAAAAGAAAGCGAGTGAAAGAGCCGTGAAGAAACGAGGGGAGACTGGGGAAGAGGACGAGGGAACGCCTGTGAAATTAATTTTAAAAAGCCCATGCTGCCTCCTTTAGACCGCCGACAGCGGCAGAGAAACATGAACCCAGGGTCAGGTCAAAGTAAACAAGAAAGTTATGTAATTATGCTCACCGAAATAGGTTTCACCCGAGTTTGAAGCATTGGAAAAAGTAGATGATGCTTTAAGAAATCTGACAGGCCGAATGAACATTACAAAATTTTCTGCGATACAGAAATGCAAATGTCATCTCCACTACTGGACCAATAAAGGTTACAAGAATCACAGACGACTTTAGATACACATCGGTTTATCAAATTGATGAATACAAAGCTTTTCACTCTGTTACGGAATGAACTTCGTTGTCTTCATTGATTGCGATGGCTACGATATGTTTGTTGTTGCTCTTTTCTCCATTCCTTAGACAGCAGGCTTTCAGGACTTTCATCAATCTAGCCGATCCATTTTTCCTGCTCCTTCTTCGTCTTCTTCTTCGTCTACTCCGATAGCCAGCGCTCTAATTCCGATGCTTTGAAGCTGTTCTACTTGGTCTTTCATGATTGCGACAAGCGGAGTGACCACAATTGTCTTAGAACCAGTGTTTCCTTGCAATGCGTTGATTAACCGTGGAAAAAGTTGAAAGATCAAGCTATTTCCAAATCCTGTTGGAAGAATGGCGATGAGACCTCTGCCCAGAAACACGTTTTGAAGACAATCTTTTTATTCCATTTGTAAAGTATCCACATTCGGGAAATCGTCAAGTACTTGCCGTGCAGTTATTCAACCGCGCGTGACTCAATGGAGGATGAGCTTCGCAGGGGCATGCCATACCGCATTTCTTGTCTGCATCAACAACCCTCTGGTGTTGACAGGAGGTGTCAAATTTGGCCAATCAGGGCATATACCAGATTCTGGTATACCGTCATGAGCTTTTTAAAATTAATTTCACAGGCGTTCCCTCGTCTTCTTCCCCAGTCTCCCCTCGTTTTTTGCCCACTCTTTTGCTCGCTTTCTTTTTCGCTCGTGCTCCACTATCTGAACGCCTTGAACAGGCTAGTGCACTTAACACATCTGTGTTTTCATTTTCTAAAATATACTAATTGCAAATTTAGACTAATGCATAACATAAGTGGTAATGGTTTATACATTAGTGAGCTGCTTCTGTGATGGGCAATAAAAAATTAAGCTTATTTAGTATTATTACAACAACACTGGTAGTAAATAAAAGCTTTATGATAAAAGCCATTCTCATAAGCGACCAGCTCTAGTTGTAACCACTTGTCTGAATTGCCAAGGTGGTCGTTTACGAGAACTTCGACTGTATTCTTTCTCTTGTCAAAAATTGATGTTTTTGAAGATGGACTTTTGCTCCCATCCCAATTCAATCTGTGTGCCCTTTCCCAGAACACAGATCACCTTCAATTGCTTACAATTGTAAAATGGACATGGCGCGAGCAGTCCAGTCGATGTAGCACTTTACAAACAACACATATAGCGCAACTCATTGTTGCATCTTCAAAAGCACAGCACTATGTGCAGAAGTCTTGCACTACAACGAAAATTCTACCAAATACTAGCGAATTTTATGTAGATTTTTGAAAGACAGAAAAAATTGTTACGTACCTTCTTTCTTTAGATGTTGGGCACCTGGTCAGGCAAATTTGTGCGCCGAGTCACCCCCAATTTCAATCGTTTCATGTCTAAATTGCATGCAAAACTTCAACAAACGCCATTTTTTTCACGCTCGTCTGTTTCTTTATTGTTCAAACGCAAGGTTCCCAAAGTACTGTGGGAAACGGGCACTTCAAGGCCTAGAAAAGAGCTGAGAAGTGACCCAGCATCGTGTCCCTTCGTGTGGGCGCCATCTTGGAAAGTTGAATGACGTCACTATATATCCAGTTCTGGTTGTGGCCCGGACTGGGTATTCACTCATTAATTTCATAATCCGCTGGTAAAATTCAAATACAAAACAAACTTTCTTCCTTATCTAGTTTCACCTACAGTCATATTCAAAACAACTGGTTGGGTCGTGGAGTAGGGCTTTTGACTGATTTTGCTGTCTCTGGGTTTTTCTTTAGATATATTTTTTTGCACAAAATTCCAATTGAACAACTCTAAGACAAATTGTGTGTGTAGCAATTAAACAAGCACCACTACTTCTGATTGGTTGGAAAAGTCTGTCCTTAATCTCGTACCGAGAGTCCTAGGCTTCTTGGAAAAAAGTTGATTTTTTGATTGGCTGTTCACTATCAGGGGCTAGCCAGCCATTTTTCCCTTTTAAGCCCGACCCGAGATGTAAAGTGGAAATTGCATGCAACTCCTTAGTTAGAGTTCCACTTACAAACAGGTTGCACCAGTTTTATCGCTAACGATCAATAATCTAATGAAAGATGAAAGCAAAGCTGACCCCTTTTCCTTGCCGGAGTTTTTGAATTGTAATAGAAAATTATTAATGACAATTAACACTAAACAGGCTTCGTTGATGAAGAACGTCATGGCCGTCAGCATCCAGCAGGATGGCCATGGCCATGAGCAGTGTCCGTCATTGGAATGCAACTTGCATTTTAATGACAGAGAAAGAGAAAGAGGCTTCCATATGAAAATGGCCCGGGTGTTTTTTTTTTGGGGGGGGGGGGTTTCTAGTGTAAAGGGATCATCTTTTAACTGGCATAAAACTCATTCGTTCAAAGACAAAATGACAGATGCAGTACTCCTCTTCAAAAAGCCTTACATGGATGTTTGAGTTAAGACTTCTGGAAATCAGAAAAGCGAGCTTTTTCAAAGTGCGCATGCATTTGAATCTGCCGCTTCAGCGAATAATTAACGATGTTCAGGCGCTAGGAGGCATTCCGTGCAATGCTCTTCTTGACCTTTTTGGCTCCTTCGCATCTTCTTGTATGAGTTTGCATATAAGCTAGAGATGATAGCTGCTCTTTCAGCATAGTAGATCACATGTATGTTTTCACCCTTCTTTCTGATAAAGGCATACTTTGTTTTGTTGCAAATTGAAGGAACATAATTTATTTTGTACTTTTGCTAACTGACTCAAACTGAAGGAGTTATTGGGTTTTTCGATTGGGGCATATCCTCTAATGCACAGCTGCCAACTAATTAAACCCAGAAAAGAAAATAAACACGCCATTTCGATGCCCAGTCTTGCTTAAACAAACCGTTTCAAGGTTTTAGAGCAAAGTCTTTTCTTCGTTTGAAGCACAATCTCTTAACACATATAGTGTTTCGTGGTTTTATTTCACAAAATCAAAACGCTTTTAAGGTGAGTATTCACTATTGAATAGTAAGCAGCAAAAGCAGGAAAAGAAATAATGGCCTTTTGGCTACTAAAAAAAAAAATGACAGAAATTCCTGTTAAGCCCGGGGTTAATGGCTTAAAGGCTAACTATGCCCCTGACTGTAGCAAAACTAAGAACTATTAACCACAGGATTTCTGCAGCAACAATTCCATTACCCCAGAGTCTCTCCTGGTGACAACCCTCTGGCCAAGAAAGCCTGAGGACTCTGAGTACAAGATTGGTCTGCTTGAGTCTCAGTCCTGTTTAACAATGTACCCTGGTTTCCTCATTTATACTAATGGGGTATTCTGCAGTTTAGCCAAATGTCTTGCATATCTCCCAATTTTATGTTGGAAAGAGGTAATTAATTTTAAAACAAAAATTTATTTTGTTTTAGCTCATAATTTCATCTCCTTGATTTACAATTAGAGAACTTTCTACCCTTCCTTACCTAGTGGTCATAATTTCATCATTGTCAATTAACTTTCATGACTTCCAAGCTTTTGGAGAAAAAAAAGGTCCATTTCTAAAAGGGTCACCTGCCACTATTTTGAACCCTTTAAACCCCAATAGTGATCAGCATCAAATTTCTCCCTGTAATATCAATGCACAATTAAGTGCACAGGTGTCGAGAATTAAGGAAATCATCACCAGGGATGAACTCTTTTGATATTTGAACAACTTCTCCCAACTAGAACTACAACAAATGAATGGCAACCAGTAAGGAGAATTGATATGCTGACACTGGAGTGTAAAGGGACAACAGTGACTGTGAAGCAGAGTGGTTAGTGTGGTGTACAAATCGATGTAGCAGGTCATTTCAGTATTGTCAAAATAATGCACTGTACCTTTGAAGTTCAATTTTTATACTGCAAAAACAGTTTCACTGGTATTATTCATAGTCATCACGGAAAACAGTGGATCCTAACAGTATAGACATCGTTGATATAATTTTGAGCTTCAAAATTCAGTGCATATGTTAAGTTTGAAAAGCAATAAATAGTTGATTAGTGGTGAACAGAAGGATTTCACATTTTCATTTCAATCTCAATTGTTTTATTTTACAATTCAAGAAAAGAAATTGAACATCGTTTCTGTGTAGGTTATACTATCTGAACTGTGTGAAACTGGCCTAAAAGCTAGAGTAATTCTAAAGGTTAATTGCATGGCTTAATTTCTTGGTCTTGACATCGATTTTCATAGTAATTTGGGAACTCTTCAACAGAACAACCATAAACTAATTAATTCCAACTACAACTTCTACAGAAAATTAATATACATGTAGTGGTATAATACCATATCATTTTTCATGAACAACATTAATAGTTTCAGTTTTGTACTGCTAGTACTAATTAGTTTTGTTCTCTTGACTTGTGTTAATTAATAAAGTGATTGATTGATTGACTGACCATTTGATTAATTAACTGGTTGATTAATTGACTACTTGTGTGGTTAATTTTAAATGAATACATTGTTAATGAATATAGTGAGGCTACCAAATGCAATCTCTAGAACAAAGTTCATATACTAACCGGGAATGAAAATACCAACTGCCAAGGCAAAGAGGTAACAACTGTCCCCTAGTTGATTGATTAATGATTGATTGATTGATTGATTGATTGATTGAATGATTGATTGATTGATTGAATTACTGTGTAAGCCAACATTTCATCAGTGCATAGCTGGCACATGCTTCTGACAATAAAATGGCTGTTGCTGTACTTACCTGCCATATTGTGTCCATTCCACACTTCAATCATTTTAGGGTGCAGAGTGAACCTCTGTGCCAAGGAACTAACTATGGATGTATATTGTTGTAGTAGAAAAGTTGAATAGATGTTAACATGTTACATAATGGTTTAAGGCTACAACGTATCATAATTACATCAATGTTTGTGTCAATCTAATGAGTTCAAAACCTTAAATTTAATCCAATCAACACATGCACCCTCAACAAAATGGATCGACCACGTAAACCAAAACTTAGTTTACTTAATAAGTATTCATATAGAAATAAACAAAGTGACTATTATAGATGAAATTAGCATAAAGGCCCCCGCCAACAAGGAAACATTGTTGCGGAAATATTGTTCCCCGGAATGTTTCATACTATTCTCCTTGTATAACTTGATGACTCAGTGTATAGTTCATTTCTCCTTGCCACTGAAACATTTTTTTTCTTTACACTGGCTTCCTGTATAATTATATAACCTGCATGTACAAGAAAGAAAATAATAAATTTTTATGCTCTCCCTGTAGATGTTGTTTTCACATATATTTTGTTCGATCATTATTATTAATGCCCTTTAAACTGGATTGTGTGAAAAGAGGTCAATAATTCAATACTTGACAATTAAAGATTTTCGTAGATTTCAAAATTTCAAGATCTTTTAAAGCCATGTCCGTAGTTACTTTGGGCCACGTATAATTTTCAATTGTTAATTTGAAAAATTCACAGCACAAGGAAGAAAAAAGTTTACGGCATATAATTATGCAATATCTTGATGCTAAATAAAAAATAGTGTGATTGCTAGCCATGGGATGAAGTCAAACTTTGATCTGTTAGTAAGGACGTTAACCCTGAGTCACCATGTCCAAGGTGTCAGGTTAAAAATATAGGGATTGAGAGTAGCTGCGACCAGAAATGAGTGTCAGATTTTTCTTCTAAACTCAGTGCCCATAAAGACAACTACAATTGAATTACAAACACCATGAACTGCTCTCTGAGTTCACTAAATAAAAACCTCCAGAATTCAAGAAAGTTAACTATATGTGACAATAACAATGAGGTCATTGTATTGCTGTGGCAACTCCAATTCCAATAAAAGTCACTACAGCTAAGTCTTTAATCTGCCTCTAGCAAAAGTGGGGTTGTTGCGATCACCCTGGATTATTTCTTATGGTGATCAATGTAATTGGAGTTCAAACTTGGAAGTTATGACCACTAAGACTTCCAGTCGAGCCACCTTAAATAACAAGAAGATTACGTCCATAAGCATAGATTTGTCTTTTTAACCTTTTTGCTTCATAACATTTTAAAAAGATCTCAAATGCTTCTGTGATGAACAAAAAAGTTTTACAATCCAGCACAAACGAACCTAAAACACAAGTATTCCACTGTTACCTTCTTAATTTAAGGAATCCATTCATTCAACTCCTCTTCAAAACTGTGGTTTTCACAATGCAAAAAGGGAAATCTATCTCCCTGACGTGCAGGTAGAATATTGTACACATGGAGTCTGTGGTCTTGATCCACTCCAGCTGCGTATGATGTCAAGTAGTTATGCTGTTGACCAGGGCATGTGTGTGAGGGACAGGCTGGGCCACAATGAAACTTGATATCAGGGAAATATCTTCTACAGATTCCATATTCAATCATGGAAAATACTAGAGAGAGTACATCTGATGGCTGCATTCCATGATTAATGGCTCTGGAAAGTAAGAAAATTTAGAGTTAAATGGATAATAATAACAATAATAATAATAATTTGCATACTCATGTAGTGCTGTTTTTGAAATTAATTCTTTACCGCCAAATGCAAATCTGCTATAGTCTGAGGCACTTTACATAGCATGTGAAAAATAATAAGAATCAATTAAGTTTAAAACCATCATAAACGAGAAAAACTACTAAGTTAACACAAGTGCTAGTAGAATTGAAAAGGTGAGTTTTTAAATTTGATTCCAGACTCAGTTTAACTGGAAGGTTAGTCCATAGTATAGGAGCAGTATTCCTGGAAGTATGGCCTCTGGAAGAAGTCACTATCTTGGCCTTAAGCACAACAAGGAGGTTTTTGCCACATGATATTTTGCACTTGTTAATTACTGTGTTTTTTGAAGTAGTTTGCTCAAGTAATCAGTAGCATCACTGCTAAGTAAACATCTCAGATGTATTAATTTTTTACCCAATATTGGCATACAGCCTGTAAAGAAACCTGTCTGAACGACTACTCACTGGTAATGTAAAGTATATAAAAAATCATTACTGCGTTAAAATTTGGGAACTTTCACGTAGCCTTGATGGGATGCCAGTGGCTATGGCAGTAGCCGGTTTCGTCACAGGTTACTAATTAGTGTCCAACACACTCTGAGCATAAACTGTTTTACGTAGCATAAGGCGACCATACGTAGGGGTATAATTACTACTCTCTCGATAGCATACTACACTGAGCAGTTTGTTTGCTAATGAACAGTTTGCTGGTACCCATGTATACACCTGGTAGCTGAAACAATTTACAGTAAAGCTTGTGTGAAAACAAGCACATGCAACAACAAAGACAGTGGATTGAAACGTCTTACAAAATAGTCACTTTGTTACAGGTGACCAGATAGAGCATTACCTGCAGCTGAATGTCACTTCAATCATCATCTTGTCCTTCATCAGTTTAAGCCTGTAAGGTTGCCAACGAGTCATCCAGAACTTGCCAGCATCTCTGTACAAAACAGTGTGGCCATTTGGAAATGCCACCGTACTGAGTTTATGAGCACGAGACAGGAGGCGATGGAACAGGGGCTCTGGAAGGAACCTGTCGAAGAACACATAGAACTTCTTATCTGTGTCATCATCATACCAAACTGGTAGATCCCCTTCTGCTGACATTGGTAATAAGGATGGAACAAAGTGAGTTGGCTGTTTTTCATCTTGTTCACGTGGACTACATATTTCCACTTTCTTGTTTGACAAAGGACAGATCAACTCATATTCCTCAAGGAAGGCAGTTACGGCTTCCTCATTTTCTTGCACTTTAGAGATGATGCTTTTCAGAAGTGGTTTAGTCAGCATTCCTTTATTTTGCAGAAGTTTCCAGTCACGCCTCACGCCTCTTTGCTGGGTATTCTCAGATGGTGGTGTGACAAGCTGGATGATAATGTCAACCAGTATTTCTGGCTTGAGAAGGACCCAGTTGGACAGATCCAAATCCTGATTCCTGTCCAGGTAAATTACCAGCCCTTTTTCGTGGAAGTACTGTAAGGTTTCCTTGGACCAGTTTGTGCAAACAAAGTTGTCAAATGCTGCTGAAAGTTCTTCAAGCGTCACACAGAACTTGCCTGCCTTCTTCTCTTGGAGGGTAATAATTTCGTCTTGTATTCTAATCCATGAAAAAGAAATGTCACAACCTATGGTTTTCTTGCACTCTTCAGCAACAAGTATAATGTGCTTTTGAAGGGTTTGAACTCCAGTATCTTTCTTTCCTTTGGAATTCTCAACAGGAAAGAAGATAAACTTGTCATCTTCATTCAAAACCAGCTCATCACAGTAGGTGTCCCAAAGATATCTTCTCAGGTGTCCATCTAAGAATTCCATGCAGGTTCTTTCAGTGTTTCCTTTGTGAGTTCCAGCAAGGAAGATTGGTGTGTTTGCTGGAACCTGGCTGCAGACAGACTCAAACCAGAACTGAAGCCGTTTCATTTTGCCATCGATGTCCCCAAAGTTGTTCTTTTTGAACTCAGTCATGTTAAATACGATGACATAAATGGCTTGTCTCCTAAGAAACATGTGGTGGTAAGCATAGTAGTCTTCGTCACCAGCAAAATCAAGGATCTTCAGTTTAAGCGAGGAGAACTTCTTGTTCAGGGCACTCTTCAGTTCTTTCTTGTTTAATTCCTTTTTTTCTACGACAACTGTAGTGAACATGTTGGAACCTCTGAGGTCACTGCCCAGAATTCGTAATGACCGGATATTTTGCCATTCTTTAAAAAGGGTATCAATGATGTAAACGACAAAAATTGTGCAATCAAAATACTCTAACACGCAGATGTCCATAGCTTGTATAAGACAAAATGAAACGATTATTACGAATATAGCTGTGCAAATTCCTCTGTATGTCCACCAGTTGTTAATAACTTTCATAAACCTGATTGCTGACTTTCCTAATGCAACTGTGCAGAGCAGAACACAGTAGAACCTTGCAACATAAACAAGCTCATCAGGTTCCTCAACAGATCGGCCAACGTATTTGTTATGACCGACCACAAGCAGGACTACAGCAAGGCAGAAGATGTAACCCACTAAAACTGACACCAGCAGTGGCATGAAGCAAACAAGTTCCAGAGATCTGTTGTATCTAAACTTCAGTTTTCTCGGATATAGAGCATTCCCAGTTGCAAGTAAGATTATCATCAAAGGAGTTAATATGTTAGCAGTCACATCAAACTTGCCATAATAACAACATACCGACAAAAAAGCAAGAAATGCACCTGTCAGTAATGCACGAAACCTTACAGCGAAATAAAATGTAGTTGCCATTAATCTAAATCTGCAGTTTTGGTTTAAAAAATAAAGGAAAACAAGACATAATAAAATGTAGAAATTTGGTAAAGGAGAAGGGCGAGATGTTGGTGTTGTTGTTGTTGTTGTTGTAGGAATAAAGAAACTAAATATTACTAACACAGAACACAGGATCAAAGCACCAGGGTTGGTGAAGCCATTTTTCCAGTTAAACGAGCCCCGAACAAGTACGTCACTAGCTTGTGTAGGCCCGTACAAAGTCAGTTGTACATAAATGTGTTCGTAGAAAGAACGGAGGTTACCGAATATAAGTTCCTTCATTCCCAGGTTTTTCCAGTTGTGATCCACGAGACTTTGATCCATTCCCTGTGTCTTTGGTTGTCTGGGATCAAATGTTTTTCCACTGAGCGACCTTACAAGACTTGTTTTACCAACCCCAGCGTCTCCCAGAACCAAAAGCTGTCCTTGGTACACAAACTGTTTGTCTGTTGCATCTTCTTGTCGCTGCATGGCCTGTGCAGTGTGCAATTCTATCCTCTTGACTATTTCTTCATTTGCCTTCTGGCCTTCTGGTAAGCCACCCGCGAGTTGCAATTGTGAAATTACATCACTAGCAATGTCAAGACTTTGATTATCATCGAGAGAAACGGTGTAAAACAAGACCTGTTTCTCCGTCCATGATTTTCTGGATAAATAACTCGAAATGGCGAGAAAAAACAGACAGGAATCGAATTGGGAAACTTCGTTTATCACGTTATGTAATCTACTCTTCCAGAATGTGCTTATGGCTGCATGTCTTATGCGCATGTGCAGACGAGGCCTTGAAAAGGTCTGAACATTCTCTATGTGAGGAAACTGGGCAGACTTTGGAAGAAGGCGTCGGCCGATCTCTCTACTCATGTCAGTTGAGCAAAAAGAAACATGCGAGCGAGCGGGGAGATCGCCTGCCGCGTGGAAACGATGTGCGCGTAATGAGCCAATACCGACTACAGTATGGACTCATCACACGCGCATCCCACGTTTCCAGACGGCAGGCGATTTTCGCGCTGGCTCGACTATGCCTGAGCGGAAAGAGAGGATGCTAGTGTAGCCGATCTCCACTATATTTATATTTCTGGTGGTTCTTGTACTGGTCAAGGTAGTAACCATGGCAACGTGTGTGTTTTGCTTGGTTTCATTGTTTTTGAGAACAGACTTCCCCCAAAAGATGCCCTGGTGGGATGGTGAAAGTATTGATCTTGGGTCAACCAGCAACGAATATCTTTATACAAAGGCACGCAACAGACGTAATTTCACTTGTATAGAACATTTTTACTAGCTGTGCTTATTGAAAGAAAAGCTTGAACAGTTGCTAACAGTAAACTGTAAGTTTTCACGTTCTGCATTGAAACTAATGTTGCACGCTTTCCGACATTTTCAAAAACCACAAAACAATGACATTTGGAAAGTCCTTTTTCAAAGATCCGGGAAGATACGAACAAAACACTTATACTAGTCAAGTTACGCACCACACGTGGTCTTAAAATTGGGCAAGCACATTAAGCCACTCTTATCACGGTATGTGGTTGGTTTTGCACTGCTTCTGCTTCTCGAAGACCGTCAACCTTTTAATTACTTTGTTGCTTTCGATCACGGTACTTCAACATCCTCTGGCAAGCTGTTTCAGAATGTACATAATACTAACAGGTACAGATTCTTGCCGTTTATTTGCCATAGTATTCTCAATTTTGGTCTGAAGTTCAGCCACCTCCTCCCCCTCCGCTTTCGCGAAGCCACATGAGTAAAAGGCAAAGTCACGCTAGGAAAATTGCGTGACAGAACCCTCCGATTTAGCTCCGATTGGTATTCTTTAAAAGGAAACATGGTAAAACAGTTCCAAAGATGAAGAGAATCGTCATGTTCCGCCTTCATGTTGGCTTCAAGGTCGTAGAAAAGTCTCATCCACTTCGTGAACAAACCTTGTCTTTAGCCGTAGTCCAGTGACGTTCGTAATTGTAAACTCAGTGACTTTGTAAGGGAGCGGTCCTTAATTATTGGAGGGGGGGAGGGGGGAGGGCCGGTAAAATTTCACAAACGAGGGCCCAAAAATATTAACCCTCCCTCAAATTAAGGCCAAAAAACCTTGGCCCTCCACACAACATCAGCCCAAACAACTGTGACCCTCCCCTAAGATGGTATTGGTCACTATTCGATTTATTCCAACATGGAAGTCAATTTGAACACAGAAGTTTTTAATACACTGTCGAAAAATTCATGGTGAGATACCAGTAAGCTAATCAGAGAAGTATTAAAGATAACGGCAAATTACCTGTAGCAAAGTGTGCCTGGACACAAGTACGCACCCACGTAAAATTGTTTCCGAATTGGTATAAACTCTCTTTAAAAGCATGAAGTCGGGCTTGTATTTCAGGTGTATTTAAAAACGCTACCAAGAAAACATTCAAATGTTGAAATTGTAGAGTTATGTAGAGTTATTTTTGCAGCGGCATTTATTTTACCATCTGGTGAAAAGTGATTAAATAGAAAATTTGAAATTTCCTGCTCCGACATAAAAAATCCAAAGCGCTCGATCTCCCATTCCATGTCCTGCAAATTCGACCAGATCTTGTTGTATGTAAAAGTGTGGTAATGCTCTCCTCCTTCTCCTCCTCCACAACTGTTTTGCCTTCGTCCTCAATTTTATTATACCCTTCGTCGAAATCCCCACTATCGTCAATATCACTTCCAAATTCCTGCACCACAACATCGTCATCATCACTATCATCATCATCGTCGCTATCACTGTCATCAGGGACTTGAAGGCTATCGGGAACCAGCGTCATAGCGATGTCTGCTGTTATGATATCCACTTTCTCTCGTTTTAACGCCCCCTTTGAGTGCTTCAACTTCTGCTTAGCAATGTACACGTCCAGTACGGAAACTTTAAGGTTTTTTAATTTTCCTTCCCTGTAAATGGCTTCCGGGTTGTAATCTTCAAAGCATTTTCGCTTCTCTTCCAGGTTTGCACGCTTCTTACTCTCCGCTCTGTGGATATCAAAATAAAATCTGTAAAAGATCCTTCGCAGGCTGGATTTCTCTTTAGAGAAAATCAAGTACCCAAACCACATAACTCGGCAACTATCATGCAGAACTTGCTGCGTATAGAAAACATTGAAACATCCCTTAAAAAGCTTGAATAAAAAAGATCATAAGGAACACCTCGAAACAACCATACGCTCTCTGGCCGGATTTTGACTGGGCACAGAACTGCTCATGACTGACGAAGACGCATTGTCCGAATTGCATGCTATGAAAAGAGAATTAAACGGTGTACGCTCTGGACTAGTCGAGCTGCAGAAAACTTGTGAATCAGCGTTTAAACACACATTTTCTGCGACGAAAAGGAAGTCGCCATCGAGAAAACAGAATAGCAACAAGAGCAAGAAACGGAAAAAGGTGAGGCGTTTAGCTAGAATGGATGAGGTTTTAAGAAAGATTGCACCAGAGCTGCCAGAAGGAAAGACGTGTACAAAGAAGGATTTACGCACAGAGATTGTTATCCAACTAGGAACGAGACAAGAAATAATGGGCCGCGGCGTTGATATCTTCAGTAGTATCTGTAGTCTTTTTGATAACACTTCAAAATCCGAGCTTCGTAGGGTTTTAAGTTTTGCTGGAACTGAAAGTAGTGACGACGCAAATTATGATGATGAAAGTGATGACGAAGCAAGTGATGCTGCTGCAGGTGATGGCAATGGAAGTGATGGTGTTGGAAGTGATAACGATGCAGGCGATGGTGTTGAAAGTGATGGCGACGAAGGTGATGACGATGGATGGAGGTGTCAGATTGCGTTGAAAGTGATGGCGATGAAGGTCATGGTGACGAAATTCGTGGTGTCTAAAGTGATAAACTGTCATTTATATTTTTCGTTGTTACTGTTATACTGTGAAATCTTGAAAGTATCTTGAAAGTATATTAGTTATGAGACGGTGGTGGCTATTTGGTTTATTCATAACCGTATAACATGACGAGAGGCATGTTTTCCAGCTTTTTACAAGCCTTTTATAAACAAGGAAATGCAACATGCCTCAACTTTCCTTTCTGTTGTTTCATTATATTAATGATAAATCAAAACGATCTAAGTGATTGTTTACGAGTCCAAGCTTAAGCCTTGCTATAAAAACTAGACGTTGAGATTAGACTATTTCAGCTTTATTATGGAGCATGCGCACAGTCCTGTGAAATGTCCGCAACTACCAGCATTCAATGCGTGCTGAGTACTGGTAGTTGTCGGACTTTTCTTAGGCGGAGCGCGCTTCACAACATAGCTAGAATGGTCGGTTGAAGTCGACCTATGTTGAAAAATGTATATATTTATATCAAAACTTTGGTTAAAACAAGCGCTCAAACACTAGTCACCCTCCCTTAGCGTAAGCTCCAAAAAATATGACCCTCCCCAAATGGGAGCCCAAAAAAACCTGGCCCTCCCTCTAAATTTACCGGCCTTTCCCCCCCCCCCCCCCCAATAATTAATGACCGCTCCCTAATGATATGTAACAGGCGTGGAAACCTTGCGAATGTTATTCTGGCTCATCCCAACCCCACATTTCCAAGCGAAAACAACAAACGGACAAACGACAAAATAATGATGCAATAATAAATCCATTAGCCCTCTGTTCTTGTTTCCACTGAAAAAGTTCATGTGAAAAGTCGTTCGCCTTGCGGACAAGAGATGAGCGTGAACTTTCGTGGCTTCAATTAAGATCTAATATTATTATGGATACAAAATAGTGTGATTGCTTATACTATGATAAAAAACGCGAGTGTTTCCGTGGTTTTCATAATTTATTGCCACCAAAAAGTAGTAAAGTAGACTCTCAACAAGTCGAAACCTCGCTAACTCACATCAAAAGCATGTTCCCTTATTACGCTCGTGTCGTCAGATATGACGACACGATGCGTTATGTTGGGGGAATAGTGCATTCCTGTGTAAACCATTCTCAGAAGGTAGAAATAATATACAGATTTAGCCAAGCCTAAAAGCGGAGCCCCCCTTTTTGTTTTGTCTGTTTTTTGCTTTTTTTTGTTTTGTTTTGTTTTGTTTTGTTTTTGTTTTTTGTTTTGTTTTTGCTGGCAGTTATTAATTTGTGAAAATACTCTCATTCAAGTCGTTAAATTTAAAAAAAAAAAATTCCTGCTGCCGCTGAGTGTCGAACCCGACCGTGAGATGCCGGTGAATAGTCCACTAGGCCATGGGCGTTTAACGTTATCTTAGAAGTTAATTTTAATACTTATTTCTGTCTTCGTGACAAGCTGCCTATCAGCATGAAAATGCTGGTGTTTTTCCTGCAAAATGTGTTCGAAACGCCGTAAAAGCCATGGTTGTGGACAGAAAAAACCAAAAGCACTAGCTCTGCTATATTTGGCGTCGAAACCGCTGCGAAAAGCTGCGAACTCGAGCAGTGTGCCGACCGAGTTTGAACAGAACCGACGAGGCAAATTTGAACTTTTTGCCTGAACTTTATTGCCTAATTTCTTTCGCCTAAATTGAACTTTTCCCCTTCCACCAAAAAGACAACAGAGTGTTCTTTTGAACTTTTTTTTGCCATTAACAAATTTGTTTTGACTTTTGTTGTCTTTGCTTGTTTTGCTCCAAAGCGGGTCAACATGCGATTTCGCGCCAAAAACACACGGGATTCAGCACAGGGTTATATCCAGTGTATGAAGTGTATTGGTAGCCCTCTGGTGCGGACGGACGGACGTACGGATGTACGGACGGACGGTCACGTGACTATTACGTCACTACCAAAATTTTTTGGCTTGACAGGTTACCAAATTTCCTTAGCAATGGAGCTCGGCTGACGCGCTAGCGCGCTGGCTCCGCTATGAATGTAATGCGCTATTTTGTTCTGTTAGAATTAAACAATATTATTATATACACAAGAGTGTTTTAGTGGAAAATAGACCACTCGTAAAGTTCATACGAAACTACATCCGGGACTCGAGTGGCGTATTTTCCATATCCTCACTAGTGAGGATATCGATGACGTAATTTCCTGCTTTTACACTGTTTTTTGTGCAAAAACACTCTTGTCTGTATAATAAAAAGAAAATTACACGGTGGCTTGAAGACATGAATTTTATTTTCTCGTGGTAAAAAACAATTTTTTACTCACTCGCTGCGCTCGTTCGTAAAATATTGTTTTTACCACTCGAAAATAAAATTCATATCTTCGCGCTGCCGTGTAATATCCTCTATGTCAACGAGTGATACAACAGGACCACGTTTATGGTGCAAGTAAGTCAAGTTTATAACAACGGAGAAAAGTAATGTTTTGAGCGTAGGGTAAGGAAAAAAGAGCAAAAAATTGTCATCAAGTTGTGCTACTGAGCCCGTGAAGTATTTGAAGATTTCTAGATGTGGGAGATAAGCTTTTGAAATATGTTTGAATTGCATGTTCAAGATTACGTAAGTGTATATGGTGAGAGGGCGGTTTTAGTGCTAAAAGTATTTTTAAGCGGTCAGTAAGAATATAGTCATACGTGATGTTGGTGTTATAGTAAGAATCCGTGCTCAATTTTGAGTGATATATGGTGAGTAATATAATTTTTATTTATAGTTATATTAAATCTGACAATTGTGAAATTTTGTAAAAACGGGTTGATTCGGAGAAAAAGGTCTTTTTAAAATTATGCTTAGTTGTGGCCCGAAAATGCCTGGCCTGACAAAGCCTTATTCAGGCCCCTAACTGTAGCCTGATTTAGTGATCTGAGACATTAAACAAACGTAACAAAAGCCTAACATCGAATTTGTTAGGTTAACGAAGTCAAACCTTAAATTAATGAGGCCTTATTAGGTTTAAAGTTAGACTTGACATACTTTGACATGACGTTATTTTCAGTTCAGGTCAATGGTGAATAGAGCATTGTTTAGGTGGTCTAAAAAGTTGCCTGACAAAGCCGGCTGACATTTATTTCGTCTTCAAAATGATTTAGATTGAGCAAATTATCTAGCCTAACAATAAGCTTACAGAAACCAAAACATGATGCATATACGTTTGGAAAGAAACAATTCAAGCAATCGAAGTATCATGATCATTATATAATATCTGACTGAACATGAGCCAAAACTCACCAAATCCGGTACGATTCAGTCTTACTGGTTTCATGGTTTTGTCCCAAAGGCTATCCGTTATGTATGTGAGTTTTATTTTTTTCCATTCAGCAATTCGTTGATGCAGTTGGGGCGGTACGCAGCTCTTACAAGGTCTCCTCTGATTTGCTGAGAAAACAATAGAACAAACAACAAAACAATGGACCCTCGCCCTGAAAACAATAGAGCTGCGTGATACCAAGGTCCAATGAAATTAGAGGTTGTTAAGACCTGCGTGGTATCTGATGCAGTTAGCAGTGTAAGCGACATCTTACAGCCAGGTACAGCTCAAACAGCTCCGCTTAGCCCCATCAATTCAGTGTTGATATTTAGTATTTATGTCGCCTACTCCGTTCGAGTTAGTTCACTAATTGAATCCACAGCCAAAACTCAAGGCAGCTTATTGTGTGTACATGACATTGCAGCTGTGACGTCAATTGGCGAACTTTTGTAGAACATGTTCTTATTATCCTGGCTGATGGCATTACAAAATAGACCTGAAAATATTCTTTACCGTTGGTAATTTCACTTAGAAAAGCGTGGACACTTTTGGCAGTTTGGGAAACGATTTTAATGTTTTGTTTTCTGGAGCGAAGATCTGATCTTGTTTTTTTTTATCTCCGTCATAGCTATAGATGGAAAAAAGGTAATATCACGAGCAAATTCTGCGGTATTTGAGAGATTAGCTTTTAATCTAACGAGCCTGATTGTTTAGAGCCCGTGCGGAGACTAAGTCTAGTGACTTACGCCAATTCAGGAATGTGCTTTGCATTTTATGAGACGGCCACACGTGCCTAGCACGTGCGCCGCCTAATGATTGTTATCCGAGATCTGGACGTAATTTATTTTCATTTTAAAATATATTCATCTAGGACCAACTTACCTTTGTGATAATGAACGTGTGTGAAAAGTCAGCATAATGGCTGATGGCGGTCACAAAAAAAGGAAAAGAACCTGGCAAGCGTTGCGCTGTAATGTTCTGCAACAACATCAACGCAGATAACGTGGTGATGATGAACCTCGGCGAAGCAAATGGATTGCCTTTGTTCTAGCAAAAAGAGATGACGATTGGAAGCCCGGCACTGGCCACATTTGCAACAATCATTTTGCAGCTGACTGTTACGAGGGATTGGGCGCGAAGTTGGTCGGGTTTGCTACACAACTAGTTTTGAAATCCAGAGCTGTCCCTACGATTCAAGTGAATCCAACGCCTGAGCAACTCGAAGCTGCTATATTCAACACGAGCTACAGATTACACGAAATCTCAAATAACTCACCACGAAACAAAATGTAAACCGAAGCCAAATCTACACCGTTGGCGCTAAACGGACAAATGCGTTCCACAAATATGAGTTCTAATGAGCATTTGTCAGTTGCTAATATTATATACCTAAATTTATTCTTGTACATCTTTGGAATCAGAACTTACTAAGAAAGAACTTGCAAATGGTGTTTCCAACGAAAATAAAGAGACATGCGATCCTAGCAAACACACATGTTCACTTGATGACCCTGTGCATGGCAAACCATAACAAAAGCTGTCATATACTTTAGGGGTGATAATGAGATCATTAAAATTTTTCCTACAAATATGTAAACAACAGTATTCATCACGCATTTCATTCAAATAAAGTCTGTTTTAATTAGGCCGCTAACGTCATCAATTACAACTTCTTTCAGAGTCGTTAAATTTACAAATACGTGGCAAGAACATACCTAGGTCTCCTAAAAAACTCACGATTCTTCCTGTCGCGATCAGGGCGCCGCGAGGAGGTTCGATATTTTCTTCGCTCTCTTACATCTCTCCACTTCGCCCTGGAGGCTCGAAACACCAAGGTTGAATACCGGTAAAGGCTTCGAATACCTCTTTAGTGAGCTCACCTACTGTAAGTCCTTCGAGATCGGAATAATGAGAACCAGAAGTCCGAGTCAGCCATGTTTATGATCTTCTCGAGCCTACACACGTGTGACGTATTATATCACGTGATCAAAATCGAAGCGTTCATGGCGGAAGCGAGAAATATTGGGCCGATTATTTAAACGACGTTAAACTTAGACCGTGGTTTAAGGCAACAAATAAACCTCTATATCTGTTTACAAGTGGGTTATTTACAAGAAATAAATGTTGTGGTAGTCTGGGCTACATGCCTGCTTGACATTTATTATGGTAAAGAAGGCTTACATATCTAGGTATACCAGATTGAAATCGATTTAGACCGTGGTTTTGGTAAACCTCGTCTAAGCCTCGTTTAAATAACCGGCCCATTAAGTTTACTGTTAAAATTCACGGGTAAAAAAGCTGCAGAAGCGGATTTTTTGCTTCCTACATGAATAAGGAACCATTTGAAAGGATGTCATGAAAAAGTGTTTTCTAGCTGGCAGTTGCCCTTTAAATTGAAGTAACCGTTGTGTCAAACAAAACTGTATGTTGGTTTGCAAAGGTTAATCATAACATCTATTTCCATGCATGTAAAAACATTTTCCACAATTTATAAGACATAGTGGTTCAAAGCAATTCTCAAATTAATTTGCATTTTACTTAAATAACTTCGTTAAAAACTCCACGAACCGTTCTTGTGTTACGTTGAATAACAAACTACTTGGATTACAGAAAGATAATGATTTCATAAGGGCTGTGTCAACGTTAATGACACTGTGAAAAATTTGTCAACAATGTAAGTACTTGAAATTAAATATTTTACAAGTTTCTGTTACATATTTGTAAGATTTCAACTTCATAGGCATTGGATCTTTTCTTTTATTGAAATAAGCATAGTTCGTGCCAAAAGAAAAGAAATATGCTTAATGTAAATGGGTTCGATGATGAAGATAATAAAAGCGTTCGAACCATTATAGCATGTCACATTCTTGTAGTTATTACATAAAACAATTAACTAATGTTTTCTTTCAGATTATAACGAATTTTCAAGATGTCATTGTATATGAGGCGAGCAGGATTGCATACGTGGATGCTCATGCACCCGAACGTTGAAACGGTTACCCTTATTATATTAATTTTTACCAAAATGATACCCTTTTGATAGACTTAAAGTAAAATTGCATCCTTATCTAAAGGATATGATCGGTTTCTAAAGGATATCTTTTTGTTTTTAAGCTTTTCCAGTTCAGTGAAAGGCTTTTTCTGTTTGGTGTTCCCTCAAAATGAGTTCATCTTGAGTGGTTGCTTGTTAGTGTGCTCTAAATTCCCCTTCCCAGCCCCCCCCCCCCCGTACATGTTTGATTGATGTTAGTTTCCGGAATGTGTTTCGATAGCGAATAAGTAAACACATCTGAAGTAGTGCTCAAGTATAGCCGTTGTCTCAATTTCTTTGTTTGCATTTAGAAACGTGACCAATTAGCACATTTTCAAGAAGTTACGGTGTGTTTTATTTGTTCGAAGCTATTTTACTATACTGAGCTGTTACATGATATTTTTGTTGCTCTCAAAGTTGTTTATTTTCACCGATAACGTTGCAAGTGCATGTATTATGGATTGACAGCGGTGAATGACCACAAGCAGCCGGTTTCCTTTTAACTGTTACAAATTAGATTTTGTAAATGCTCGAACAACAGGAAATTTTCTGCAATTCGGCCTCTGCAATAACAGCTTGTTTGAGCATGATGTTCTCATTATGTGAATATCTTATCCAAAACATCACCTTTTCAATGACCTTACATGTATCATTCACAAAAGACACGAGCGTCCGCCCAAGGGGCACTTTGATTTTTACTTTCAGTTTATCCCCGATTACTCCATATTTCGAAGCGTTTTACGAGGTTTTACTTGTCGTTTCGTGTTTTCAGGATTTTACTGCAGTACACAATTTTGGAACACACAAAATCGTTTAAAATCTTTGAAAACAATTAGGTTTCATGTTGCAAATTGTATGAGAAAAAAGACCCAATAAATAGCCACTCTTCAGGCAAGTCACGCTTTGACTGGTACATTCCGTAATTTCTTGCGTGACTAGTTTGTCATGCATGACGAATATGCATGTGAGTGCGCTTTTCGCAAAAATGTCATCGGTTCTGCACGCATTGCATGCCTATGATAGCGGAGCCTGCGGGCAAAGCCCGCCAGCGGAGCTCCATTGTTAAGCAAATTCGGCAACCTATCGATCCGAGAAATTTTGGTTGTGACGCAATAGTCACGTGACCGTCCGTCCGCACAGACTCTGTGGGAAGGGGAGGGGAGTCCCAAGACAACCCGACGGGGGGTAGAGAATGCCATCTTTTCTTGGCGGGAAATCGCGCGGTGCTTTTGGGCAACCGGCGTTTTTCTTGGCGGGAAATTGTATGACCATCGTCGCTTTTGAAAAAGAGGTTTCAAGGCTTAACCTTCTTTAGCAAAACGATTGTTCGAGAGTACTGAAGTCTTATACGGTCAAAGAAATTACGGTCAAAGAAATTACGTTTTGAAATGGAAATTTAATTTATGTCATAAATGTGTCATTTACTTTTGACTTTACAAAATTATTAGAAAATCCCGCTCAGATTTGTGACAGATGTAGTCTTGAATATTTTGCCATGCTCAGCCGATTTCACTCGCGTGGACCGAGCCACGATTTTGGAAGTGTAACGCGAATTGCATTTAAGTATAAACTTACGGGTTTTCGAATAAACTTTTTTCAAAAATGATTTCTCTGTCCATTACTTTGTGTTTGTTTATTCATAACGGTAGGTCTAAGCACAGTCGCAAGACAAATAATTGCTTTCAATTTTGACTGTCAGGTACATCTCTTTGTGCAATTGTCGATTTTCTTGTCCTAGAAGTTTTCAATAGTAATATTAATCTTTTAAGCGAAGCAGTTGGCGGTTTAAAGCTATTTTATCAAAAAAGCTTCCGAAAACAGTTTTGTGCGTTCTTTAAAGCGCCTAACTTTATATAGGCTTACTTCGGATCCGCAAAACTTATGCCGGCATAATTTAAAGCGTGTTTGGTGTTTGTTTGTTTTGAATCTTGATGGTCTCTAGTTAGAGAACGAAATATAACAGTTATTTAAAAAACTATAAGCGAAGCAGTTGTCGGTTTGAACCTATTATATCCGAAAAGCTTCCAAAAACAGTTATGTGCATTTTTAAAAGCGTACGAATTTCAAACAATTTGCAGCCGCAAAACTTATGCCATAGAGTTAAAAATGTTTGGAAGGTGTTTGGTGTTTGTTTGTTTTCAATCTCGATGGTCTCAAGTTAGAGAACGAAATATAAGGATTGCTTAAGTAACTATAAGCGAAGCAGTTTTGAGTTTAAAGCTATTTTCGAAAGCGAACGAGCCAAAAAAGCCCCGAAATATATTTCAGAGCGACACGTTTCGGGACTATTTTTGAGAAACGAACACCAGTTTATTCCTTGGCGGCTCCGCTTTTAGGCTTGGCTAAATCTATATATTACATCATGCAGCCCTCAAACCCTGAGCCCAAGCTATCCCCAATGACTTCTCCTTAGAATGGATTCCACAGGTTCTCGACTAGTGGTTTGCAGGAGTCTTATGTTTAACATTCGCGACCCTCAGATCAGTCATCAGATTACGAGCGACTGAGATTAATAACCTGCGTAGCAGGCGAAAACTGGTAGGGGTTAGAGGGAGCGGGAAAGCAGCAAATACACCGGGCGTAGCCAGTCGATAAAAATCGATACCGATTTATCAATTGATAAATCGATATAAATCGTTAGAATTGATTTGATTGATATCGATTTTATCGATCAATCGGTAAAAGTCGATATCACTCGCATTTTTAATCGATTTTTCTTGATTGTTAACGATTTTATCGATTTTTAGCGAGTGATTGATTCTTGATTTGAATAAGATTATGATCTCAATTTTCATTTAAAATTTAAAAAAAATACGGAACTGAACTCCATTCAGAAAGTCTTATTATTAACACCACCGAGTTTACATAGAACTGTTTCCATTAGATTCTTGCGCAGATTGGTGGCAGCCCGGTCTGTACTCGCCGGTCTTTTCACGGTTCCTGCACATTGCAACCTGGAAGGGAAAGTGTCATATTAATGGTCATTAGTGAGTGTTCAAGAAATACAAATCACTGCCTAGGGGAAATGCAGTCGTAAACTTAAGATCATTTACAAACCTCCTTTTCCTCCATGCGAAGAGTTTCGGTCGGTCGTTTCATCAAGTCCTTGCTAGGCCTGCCAGAGCATTTTACAAAGAGCGTGTCGAGACTTGCAAGCTGGAAGTCCTCATATTTTCGTCGTGGTTTTTAGTCCCTTGACCATCGCCGTTGGAACCTGCAGATGCTTGATTCTCGGGTTGATTTCTTCTTTTTTTCTCAGCTAATGCTGTTAATTAAAACAAGATTTAAAACAAGATTTTTTTTAGTTCAGACTCTTGCGAGGCCTTTTTCTCAAAGCTCCGTTGCTTTGTGCGAGGAAAATCAAATTTAAGCCTTCTTGAAATGTTAGATTTTGCCAAACGCCTACAAACACTGGAAGAACTTAAAAAAACAAGTATTACAACAAATGATAATGCCGGAGAAACCTGGCCTGAAGACATCGATAAAGAAATTATACACGGTCTTCGTGAAGCAGAAAGGGAAGTTCTTAAGTCAATAGAATCGCTTGGAATGCTTTCTAGCCTTCAGAAGGCAAATGTCGTTCATGTTTCCAAGAGCGGTGACATCATCTTGCTAAATCCTGACGCAGAGGCATTTACAAACTATAACATCCAGCCTTGCCCTGGACCAGAAGAGACAGAAGTTGTCACCAATGATGAGCTATTAAATATAGAGAATGATATTTAAGTAGACGCTATAGAAGAGGATGAAAACTCCGATAGAAATGCTCTTGTTGAAATTGCAACATCCGCCTCCTATGTTGTGCAGAACACAGAGAATATCAATGATAACGATGATGGTGATGGCGGGCCAAGTAAATGTTATCTTTACAGGACCAAGTGCTGCGAATACCAGGATAAGGATTCTGAATCATCCAGAACACTGAAATGGATTGGGTGTGACTTTCCAAGCTGCTCAAACACATTTCATGAGAAGTGTGTTGGGTTGTCATTTTCAAATGATGAAGCCAGAAAAAGTTATACTTTCATTTGTGAATGCCACTCTCAAAAACAAAATTGATTTTGTTGAGAAAACTACAGTATCCGCTACCGATAAGGATTTCTTATGGGATGACAGAGAGAATGAAAACACACGCAAGCGCCCACGGCGTGATGATTCAGGAGTGGACAGTGGCTGCTCAGTAACAAATGTCGAGAAATACGCTGCTCATCCAAGCTACGAAGAATATGAAGGCACGTTTTACCACATTTCAGAGTTTTATCACTTCAAGGCGGGAAGGTGTACAGACCGACATGTTCTAGGACTGGAAGGTGGATCTCCTGCTCTGGAGATGACTTTTATGAAAAAATCGAAGAAACCGTATCACAGTTCGAAAGGAGATGGGCGTATATCTTGAACAATATACTGCGTTTTGGCTGGAGCAGGACGGACTTCAATTTAGAAAAATTGCTCGCCTTTTTAATAATCCAATTGACAATAAAAACTAACGGTAAAAATTCACGACGTTTCCACCGCTCTAAAGGTTGATTTCCACTGTTGCGTAAATTTCACGTGCGTACGGGCGTAAATTTAACTGGCTTTACGTACGTAAATAAAACTAGAGACGATGTATGAACGGCTTACGTAAGCGTAAAAAGTTGAAAACGCAACAGTGGAAATCAACCTTAATAATCCATCAGTGAAATCAGCATATCCTATATTTGAATGGACGAAAACTTCAAAAAGCGATAAAATCACTGCTTTAAATATTGACGTAGCCCATGTCGCTTCTCGGGAGGATACAACTTGGTCACTAGAACTTAAAAGAAGATATATTTGGTGCCCAATCAAATCACTCATCATGACACTGGAAACAAATACAGTAAACGGATCAGACTGTATTAAGAAGGAAGATGTCGCCAAAATTAAGGAAATGTTGCCGAGACTGGAATCTCTAGAAAAGGAAAGACAAATTCAAGAGAGCAGGGAAAAAGAGAGGGCAAGACGAGAAAGGAAAGATGGTCCTCCCGAGAGTATGACAATTGTGTTACTTAAGCAGGTCTTTCGAGAAATGAATGTAACACTCAAATCCAATTTACCCAAGAAAGAACTAATTCAGAAAGTCAAGGAGGCCCGTCAAAAGCTTGGTGATCGATCAGAATGTGCGCAAAAATCCCCATCCATTCCACCAATCAAATGCCCACCCGACACTTTTCAATAAAGACGACCTTTTTATTTTGACTGATCTGGAAAGTGAAAAAAAGAGACGTTACTGGCTTTTTTTTCATTTTGTTGTCTTACCTGATTATTATTTATGGTCTACCAGTTGATGCTTTGCAATACATTGACTAATTTGGTCTTTATTGCGTTTTCGTTATTATGAATGTCACCTTGGCAGAAATTTTACTTGAAGTAATTTTATTTGTTTACCGAACGCTGCTTGCATTGTCTTAAGCTCTTCCCTTTCAACTAGCCTGCGTTCGTCTTGAGGAGAACATGACTCTATTTACAGTTTAACATTTTTTCAATAACTTTGAAGTTTCTCCCGTGGGACGTTAACGTTATTGTTCAGCATCATTGTGACCAGAAGCATGCAACCGAATGATTTGTTACGTTGTTAAGAAAAACTGCTCGTTGTTGGCTTTTATGGGTTTCGCAAAGTGCGCTATGGCCTATTTACTTTTAGAGTAACAAATACTAAGATTTTCCCGGGATTTATGCAGAGATATAACTTAAAATATTTAGCGTTAAAAATCGATAAAATAAAAAAATCGATAATATCGATTTATCACTCCCCGAATTTTTAACGATTTCAGTTAAAAATCGATAAAAATCACTTGATTTCTATCGATTTTTAACGGTATCGATTTTTATCGATTGGCTACGCCGGGAAATACAACGTGTTATTACGGGTTAATGAGGACTGTCATAAAACGAGGAGGACTACGCACTCTGACCTTTGGCAGTCACAAACCCCAGTGAACAAAAGAACGCGGTTACCGGCTAAATGAGGGCACAGACAGCTGAATTTTGTGAATTGAGTATAAGGCGCTCAGGAAGATAAAATGTAAGGCAAACACCCAATCAGTTACGACAAATAGTCGGAATTTAGAACGCGGTGTTATCTCTGAGTAGTGACTAATATAAGAGTCATAGATTTATAGAATCACCATTTGCACTGATCTTAACTTTGCGATGGTAAATACGTTAATTTGTTTGGACATAGCGAATCGAGATGTGAAGACATAAGCCTGGTTCTCATATGCCGCCGACGTCAGACATATCTGCGTGGGACACTGATCAGACATATAGGAACATCTGCTGCCGGTATCAAAAGCTCCCACAGGTCTTCACTGCCAGCATACTTGCGGCAGTTGAGTTGAGTTTAACTGGATCTCGGCTGGAATGCACCAATTGGCCAAACCACCGAAGATGTTACCGTACATAGGCGTGCCTACGGGGTATGAGAACCAAGCTAGAGAGGTCTGACGGTGATGAACAACCAAATAACCAATGCAGATATTCTCCATTCCGCTGGTAGGGTTGTTTATTCAAATCCTGTGCCATTTTGACAATTTAAAAAATAATGTACGGGATCCTTGGTGTTTTTAGAACGTTGGTAGATATAGATAAGGAAATCAGTATTTACAAGTATCAAAGGGAGCGTTCAACTGACATTTTTCACTTTTTCAGACTTTCGGATCACCTTAATATCGCTACATAGAAACGTCGACTCTTTAGTAGTTCATATGATGGGTTTATGTGAACAGAAAAATTCCACTGTTCTTCAAACTCACTTGAGTGTCTGCGCCAGGGTATGTACCTGCGTGCAGCAGACGTCCTATTGGAAACAAACATACCAAAAAAACCTAGAGACGTCTGCGTTAACGGTTATCCCCGGGGTTATCCTACGAAAACTGCCACTTCTGATCACTCTTTCACCCCCTGCTAAGATTGAAGCGATGTCAGAGGCGGGTGTATTCGGAGGCTAGCGCCCAGGTTACCGTCTTCGTTCTATTCGTGTCAAAGAGAACAGCTTGAAGACACGACTCATTGACTACTTTTATTTGTACAGCGGAGCGTTCAGGTGCTTGACGTTTGTAAGAAATCGAAACACTGCAAGAAATACGGTGAAATACCGAAGTTCGACGAAACTTGTGGTAAATATTAACCTGCGCGGTAACTTAATGTAAAAATCTAATGGCTTCAGTGACAGCCTAGTCTTCTCGCTCTATTTCTCAGAAGTCAGAAATTGCTTACATCTGTTGTCAAGTTACATTTCTGGCTGATATTCGGCGGGGTCTGCTCATGCACTGCAACCGTAGACAACACCTCGCGAAACAGTTGCGTGTGCTTGCGTAATATCACGCAAAGCACCTCATCATCCAATCAGAGCGCATGTTTATATAGTACAGAATAATCTTGTAACATTAAATAGATCTGACTTAGCAGTCGGTTTTACCTCGGCAATTTTAGTATATACACTACAGTCACGTTACAATACATGTTGGCCCTTCGAGGGATCTCGCATTATATAAATATTTACACGATTGAGATCTTCGCGTTCATCGCCGAGGTAAATTGTCTAAAAATTTCGTAATTGTCATTTTTCATAAGCTAAAGGCAATTAAGCAGCACTATAATAAATGCTAAGAAAATGTACGTTTTTCTCGTAGCATTGTATTCCGCTGAATTGTTAGCTTGAGGACGTTGATCCTGCGCTCGTACGATGACGATCATGTCTTTTTGTCTTGTGGGTCTTCTTGCTATTTCTGTTATGCTGCCTTGAGGGGTTGCACTGATGCCTGGGACTTGTTGTGAGTACTGATCTGGACGTACTGTAGCGTTAGATAAACGTTTGTTACCACAAACTGAAAGATAAACAAACGAAGCAGATAAATAAGGTTTATCATTTTTTACAACAGTTGTCAAATTCTGATAACTAAACTTTTATTCAGCACATGCTCCTTGCCTTTTTTTTGTCATTTGGTCTTTTCATTGGCGAACTGCTAGATTGTGAATTTGCCATGAATGGTACTCGGAAATTCAACACTTCGGGGAAAGACTGTCTTTGACAGACTGATTGATTTGCTGAGTCGAATGAGTGAAGAATGGATTGGCTAACTGACTGTTCATTTCAGACTGACTGAATGACTCACTAATTAAGCAACATTATTGATTGACAGACTAACTGACTGACTGGCTAATTGACTGGCTGGCTGACTAACTGACTGACTGGCTGACTGAATGATTGACCGACTGGCGTGCCTTAGTAACTGAATGACTGACTGACTAATTGTTTGTCTGACTAACCGACTGATTGATCGGCTGACTGACTGAATTGCCTCACTGATTGACTGCCTGACTCAATGATTACTGACTGTTTGGCTGACTGAATGATTGACTGTTTGAATGATTATCCGACAGACAGTGAACCAATCAGTCGGTCTGACTGATTGACTGACTGACTGTCCGGACTGACTGAATGAATGACTGGTTGACTGTCTGAATGATTGACTGTCTGAGTGACTGGCCGTCTGATTGACTGAGCGAATGAATAACTAATAAATTATCCAAATATTAAGGAGCTACAAAAGCAGCATTTTCCTATTCGTTTCTTCTTAGATTTTTTGGAAAATTTCTTTGACTTCAAGGAAGGAAAGCAGTATTTGTCCTTTTTTCTTACTTACCAACATTAGCCTTTTTACATCCATATATTTCAAGTCGTACGCAAGCTTTGTCATCGTGATCTGACAGTAGCGGTCTAATCCGCACGAGTCGAGCTTCCAAGGGAACTGGTAACTTGTTCCATCTAACGCGCCGGTTGTTTCTGTAACCGTCAAAGATCTAAAAAAAAGATAAATTGTATATTGTACTGTATGACAATCTTGAAGCAATGTTGTTGAAGCGCTGTTTAAGTTTAACTGCTTCACTCAGAAACAGTGCAAGTGGATAAGAAAAATAGAAACATCTTCTTCCCTTTTGTTGTGTTCTCTTATTGGATGTGTAGATGGACGGAGCGCTCGGAAGAGCCACCTGGGAAACGTCGTTTAGTAAGTTTCGCCAATCGTTCAAGCGGGATATCCTGCTGTTAGCCTGCTAGAGGTCAGTTCTGGGTTGTTGCTAGGTGGGTGGGTGTCTTTGTCAGTGTGGCTGTTGTTTCGCGTACTCAGCGTAAAGACTGCCATACCAATAATAAGATTTAAACTTAATGTGCACGAAAGTCTCGAAATACCTTTCCTTGTTGATATTCAAACCAGACTTGTCCATCGCAGCTGTAATTGAGTTTGTATCGCAAGGCCAAGTTTCCATTTCCCGGCAGTCCTTGTGTTGCCAAAGCAGTGATCATGGTGTTGTTTATCAAGTCCACTTGTAGATAGGGATTCTTGTCCGAGTCGTCCGCACACCACCCCCCAAGAGACATCTTATGAACGCTCCTGAAAATTCAAATATGCAAATGTACTGATATCAACGGACATTTTTATTACTGGTCGCTAAGTACGCATTCCTTGAAATTGGTTTTACGTATAAGAGAAACTTGGCTTTTTTATTGAGAATTTCCACTCCGTCCTCTTCAGTTTTTTTCTCGAAAATCGGTTCCCTGCGTTGTTATAGCCTGAACACTTTATTCATTTTGATTGGCCATTTGAGGAATAATCTGTGTATCAGGTTTAGAAAGTTTTCAAGTGTGAAATCTTTTTTTACTTCTCTGAAGAAACGATTTTTTTCAAATTCGATTACTCTAGTCACTGTCATTTTAAAGGGGTTCCTTCCTAAAGAAACTGTGGTGCTACGTCAGAAGGGAAGTGAAACACAAAACTTTGGATTTATCAACTGAGTTGATAAGATAAACTGGCCACCGTAAACTTTAAACGCTCGAAACGTCAGCTTTCAATTTCCATACTGATATTTTCAGACCATCCACGTTTTCAAAACGTTGATGGTGGCGAGAAGTTCTCCCAAAGTGAAATGCAAGTCCATAAAAAGGTGGATGGATTCTGCGCAACGTAACGAAAAAAGAAGACAGCGTGTTTCAGGGGCAATTTTGCCTGGTATGGCCCGCAAAATCAATGGCGTTCTGTTTCACTTGCACTTTCACTAGTGTTAAAAACCTACCATTGATTATGAAGCCTTCCCTCAGATGGTCGGGTCCAAGTACTTTTAAAAGAAGAGCCTTTTATCTGAGAATCATTTATCGCTCCGGACTGCATTCCCAGAGGATCTGAACAAGCTGTAAAAGGCGATGAGAAAAATCAGGTTAGAACTAAGGGAAATATAGCCACATCGAGGTCCGTGAGTGCTTCTGATAGCGGGAGTAGCTCTCTGTAGAACTATTCTCAACTAACCTATGGGTGTCGTGTTGGTTGTCCCAACCGCACTGTCTGTAAACGGCGAATTGCTCTTTTGCCCAGAACTAAGGGTTGATGATTTCGATTGACTTCTGGTTGTTGTAGGGGCCTTGGTTAACGGAGTGGACTGTGTGGTAGCCTTGGTTGTAACCACTGATGTTGGATCTTGAGTTGGGTGGGGACAAACTGAAATTTATAGAAGATTATTGTTAGTATACACCAGTTTCTCATTTACTTTCCATTAATAGTGGTTTTGGTTTGGTTTTTACGCTTTTCTGGGCTCTAAAAACTGATACTGTTGGCTTACGCTGGTTTCTTATCTACTTCTCATTGTATTTTGGTCTGTTTTTAAGCTTTCCTGAGTTCTATAAAAAAAAAACTGTGGAGCGCGAATCATCCAATCAGACCAAATAGGAGCTAACAAACGGTCACGCGTTTTTTCGATTAGCTTTTGAAGCTCTGACTGCTTTTGGGACACACTGAAAACTACAAAAATGTGATCTACAAACTGCAATTATACAAATCGACAAATTTATATTACAAAGTTCAAACGTCAACAAATTATATATTGTACACAGTTATGTATATTACATACTATATAAAATCACAAAGTTTCAACGTAAACAAATTAAATAGTATCTCCGAGAAATAATATCATAACCAGTAATAAGCACTAACTAAAAGCTGACTAGGTAATTAATTAATGCAAAAGTAATCTTCCTTAGTCGTTTAGTGTTTGGCTCATTCAGATCTCTAGCTACACTCAGTAGTTTAAGATTTACCTCTGCTTGTCTGGCATCCGTACAATTCCAGTCTCAGACATATCGTTCCTAGAAGGTTCCATGCGAGAGGTTTCACTCTTATAAACCGAGCCAATATGGGGATTGCTAGTCCATTGGTCACCACGCCATTAGAATCGTTATTTGCCTTAAATACCTGAAAAGAAAGACGGATCATGGGCTGTTAGGCATTTCATATGACATATAACAGTAGTAGGAGAAGAAAGACGTTTCTAGGTTTTGCTGGCTATGAGGACCCCTCAATAAGAGGAAGCCTTAAAATATGTTAACAGTAAAGGCCTAGTGGGACGAACCTCTTTGAAAGGCCAAAACGTGTCCCACATCGACATCGCTATTACTAAGATTGATTGTGAATCTTGCATTCAGTTTGAACGAAATATCTGGCTCAACATTCAACTTCTCATAACAAAATTGCACTTATAGAAAAAGGCACGGCGTGCTTAGATCATGCTAAAACCAAACAAAGAGGCAGATTGATATATAGAATTCAATGTCCATGTCAACTCTTGTGGTAGGGCGAGGTACTGTACTTTCGATTCTCCCCCCCCCCCATAGAGTGTTTACATTCCGTTATAAATGTGCAAGTGCAGAGGAAGGCACAACAAGTGCACAGCCAATGAGAATGTGCCTTTCATAATAAGAATTTTATAAGACTACTATCGTGGCCATATAATGGGGGAGCGTCGGTGTAGTGGAGGCCCAGTTCCTGTCCTGCCTTAAACAAGAAACTTTACCCACAGTGTATCTCTCCACCCAAGTACATAAAATGGGTACTGGCGACATACTGCTGGGGTAATCCTGTGATGGACTTGCATCCCATCCAGGAAGGGGGGCCGGGGGGGGGGGAAGTAGCAATAATCTCAGTTGCTTCATGCTACAGAAACCAGGTTAAGCTGAGCCATGTTGGCTTGTGTGTGACTTTACCTACCTTTACCCTTCCCCCCCCCCTCCCCTCACCCCCTGGACAGTGATGATTAGCAAAGAACTATCCATACTACATGGCATGTCTACAGGGTGATGATCAATGCTGAATAGGGGTTTGAAGGATTTGGTTAATAAGTAACTTACCATAAATATGTTGATGTTATTAAGGTGAAGAGAAGTGCCAAAAAAACCTCACAAAAAATTGTCAACTGTCCCCCCTCCATCCCTTCCCCCCCTAAGCCCGATTAGCGAGGATTGTAGATACTGGACATCATAACTTACTACATCTGCTCCTTGGAACCTGTGCTGGAACCACTTCACTCCATCACAACTGTAGTTTAAAGAATATTGAGTCACCCAGTGACCACCATCACCCATAATTTCAACGCCTTGGGAGGCAACCGCTGACACGTTAGTTGTCGTCAACAGATCAATTTGAAGCCACTGGTCGGTATCTATGTCTCTTGCGCACCAGGCCCCAAACGAACTCGAACTCCTAAAACGGAGATAAGGAAAGCGTTAGTTATGTTCATTACACAAGCCAAACAGAGACGTTACGAGAAGGCCCTTAGCAAAAGCTTTCATTTGAATGGACACACTTGGACTCCATTCAATCAAAAGTTAAGTCACATAAGATAACTCACGGTATTACACTAATCACTGTTGTTGCGCTATGCCTCCTAAAGGGATTATGTCATCTACGTTTTACTGAGTACCATCTTGAAAGCCACAAATTACATTGGAAGCCTAAAAATAATAGCTCAGTTTGGTTAAAAATGACTACTGGAGTGCACAGTAGCTCAGTAATAAATGTGTTTCGCAAATGATGGCCAAAATGGAAATGGATTCCAAAATGAAACGGTTCCAAAATCAAAAATTCCCTAGGTATTAGGAACTAGAAAAAATCGTTAAAAACTCCTTTACCATTCTTCCTTTGAAAATTCACTGATATAGTCCATTGTCGGTGTTAATACATGGAGAAGAAACTCGTATATCAGCAAGGCAAATCTTGCAATGGCATTTTAATTGTTTTTTTTTTCATATTTTGATCTGTCGTCCCTCGGTGTCATTATTTTGCCAAAACATGGATATTTTTTCTCAACATATCTTTGAGAAGATAAGAACGGTGAAACACTGGGCATTCATCCATTGATCTATTGAAGGAGCGAAGTATTGCTGGGCCAGTTGTTTCTTTACTTTGTCTTTGTTTGTTTGTTTGTTTCGGTTTTGTTTTTCAGTGACTTTTTTCATTATGAAAGCTGATATGATATGTAAAGTTAATTATGTGCCTCAAAGCGTTTTGTTTTCGTTGGAAACTATAGTCTGTTGCCTGTTTTTAACAGCGACATCACAAAAATAGAATGAAGGATCACAACAGCTTCCTGCAGAGAGGAGATGAACCCGGAAGTACTTACATGGTATTATGGAGTCTTCCTGCGGATGGCAGCAGCCATTCACTCATGACTGTGGACGCAGAAACCTGGCTATCTTTTATTGAGCCTGACGCCAAACCAAGCGGTGAAAAACAACCTGTTTAAAGAGCAATAGGGTAAAACACTTAGTCCTTACGGGGTAACACCGAACGTAAGACAAGACTGACTAAGGAATCCAAGTAACCGAAAAAATTCTTCAGAGGAGAAGAGAGGAGAAGAGAGGAGAAGAGGGGAGGGGAGGGGAGGGGAGGGGAGGGGAGGGGAGGGGAGGGGAGGGGAGGGGAGGGGAGGGGAGGGGAGGGGAGAGGGGAGGAGAGGGGAGGAGAGGGGACCAGACGACACGGGAGAAGAGAAGAGAAGCGAAGAGAAGAGAAGAGCTAAAAGAGATCAGATCAGAAGAGAAAGAGAAGAGAAAGAGAAGAGCAAAAAGAACAAGGGAGTGAAGAGAACAGAAGAGAGAAGAGAGAAGAAAGGAAAAGAAATATATGAAAAGAAAAGCATACAAAGTGTCAAAACTGAGCTGCAAAGCATCAAGCTGTAATGAATTACGGTTTCAACTAAATCCTCCTCTCCTCTCTCTACCCCTCCAAAAAACAACGAATGACGCCCACTTTTGAAAACCTCTCGAGTGCGAGGAATTCGGGCTCAAAACTTTCACAAAAATAATCATGATACCAAAATAGCTATAACGAGAATTTTCTAACGAAACTGATTTACGCAATCAATTAATAAAGGCATCTAAATGTAAATAACGTTGGGCGAAACAATGCAAACATTCAAAGACGTTTATTCGCCTATTTTGTTTTAAATGTCTCGAGGGCGGAATAAAATGAGCCCAACTCATTGATTCCCTGATTAACTGAGTTCGCCTCTATTTCGAGTGAGAAGCCAGCTGAGATAAGAAGGTGGGAAAACAAGTGATCTGTCTGGATGTGATTTCTTTCTTTGATTTTTCTGTTTTCTCTCAGGTTTTGCGAGATTCTACTTGTTCCTTTACGTGTTCGCTTCTATCAATATTTATATAGTTTTCGGTGTAATCCACCGTACACAGAGCGGTAAAACGCGTCGACCTTCCGAATCGAAGCACCAAAGTTTACTTTTCACAACAATAGCAAGCTAAAGGAACTGTCAAAAGAAAATTAATTAACTGCTAATGAAAAATAATTATGTGTCTAGGGCTATTCATCACTCGTGGCAGCCGACAACCCCACTGTTGATCGATTGTCTACAGAGTGGAGATGTGTGTTTACTGAAGTAATCTTCTTCATTGAGAAAGTGGAATAATTTGCTCGTTTTCGAAGTGATTCATCTTGTAGGTATTTCAGGGAGGAACTATAGGATTAACAAACGTTTGCTTTTGATGTGAATTACGTGCGAACATTGATGACCTTATGTGCGTGTGTTTTTGAAATATCGTGCGACTTCAAGGGGGTATAAACTGTACATATTGCAGTCAAAGGACGATATTTTGTAATCAGTTGCTCTAAAAATTGTTCAGTCTAGAAAAAAGGCTTTACTTTCTCTGAATACTATCCGGTATCACCATCGCTTTAATCACTGAAAATGCGTGTTCTTTTCTTTCTGTATCAGTCGCTGCATTAAACCCAATGGGCTTTTCCTAAAGCTGGAGTTTATCATTGCCAGAGATTCATGATCTTACCAAACCAAGGCATTGTTTGATTGTAGTCCGGCTTATTCGATCAGCGGAGAAATGCTTTGAAACAAGTTATCACTTTTTACTTTTAGGAGACGAGTTCTGAATTTACTGTTAAAAACGTAAGAAACATATCACAGACATGTTAGTGCAATTGTGCTAGCTACACACGAGAGACAAGGAAAAGTAAGGAATACAAGATTTCTTATCCGCGGTACCTCCTATTTTTAAATATCTCTGACTTCGTACATACTCAACTATAGTTTCGAATGGGTTTCACTGAAATGAATTACCGATGAATTGCGTGGCAATTCTCGCTAGCAAACTCTAACCTTGTAGACTTCCCAACACATGAACCCATGTAGTGAGGGAACCAATAGGTTAAATGCTCTGTCATAACAGTGATAGATTTGCTAAGTTTTCATGTGTAACAATATTAATATCAGTTATTTCTTTTCTAACGGCAAGAATTTTAGAAACAGTTGTACTTGTATAGCCGACTCAAGAAGCAACCTCAAAAATCTTAGTCATTCTTCCTTGGCCTGATTAGATGACATGATATGATTCGATCAGTGAAATTTCTAAACTGACAAGTTCAGTGTTCACAAGTTCTCTAGACAAAATTTGCTATGATCATCGGTTGGGTATCTAAAACAGAACTGTCAAGTACATTTCTAATCCTTTTTTCAGTTGGCTAAAACCGATGGAACAATGTGCAACTTGCGATAATGCATAAATAAGAAACCAGTGTCTATTACATGTCAATTACTTATACAATTGTTTCTCCGCAAAGAGCTAAAAGTTTCCTAGGAGCCTTTTTATTCGATTTTTTATGTAACACACAAAAAGAGAGTTCAAGAAGAATTGTTTACTGCAGAAAAAGCACTTGACTGCCAAGAACGATTTTTCCACTCCTTGGCAAAGAGAGGCTGAATTAAGAGTTGCAAATATTTCTGTCAACCGCATACATCCCGTTCTCTAACATTAAACAAGCCGTCAGAGAAACTGCGATCATAATGAAAGCATAGACTACAGCAACTATGCTCTTTCTATGAGCAGTGTTGTAAACTAGTTTTATTAGATAGCATTTTAAATTGTGTCTGGCCCTAAATCTTGTGCAAGTTTATGTTGCATGAAGGTTTTAAAAAGCAAAACTGAACTGAAGTTTGTCTGGTTTTCCGGCGTCTATCTAAAGAATACCTCATGGCCGCAATTCTTGAACAAATGTTTGTTATATTCTGGCGGAAGGTGCAATCTTCTGCAGTTGTTTGCTCGATCTATAGAGCTATCGAACAAAGCTTTGACATGTATATAAGGGTGTATGCATGCAGCTTGTATTAAACTGCGCTTAATTGCTCCCTGCTGTACAAAATGAAGAGTAATTTGCTGATCCTTAAGTGCCTTTCTCATAAAATCGTCTTTACAACTGTGCCCCTTTCCACCTCCATTCAAAACGCCCAAAGAAAGGCTATAGAATTCACAGATAGTCTCTCTTAGGAGCAACACCAAACCCTTGAAAACGGATAGAGCAAGTGTGAATAATCCCTTCAGGACCGACTTACCAGCGATCGCTTCCTCTGTGGCTGTTAAATAGAGGATAAAGACTTGAAGTACTATGGGACGCATCTTTGCAAAATCACTTTTTGACGGAATCTTGGCTTGCCTACTGAAAGCACACGACCTCCGATGCTATGCACGGTGAGCGACGCTGCTTAATCGAGGAATTTCATGCCCCGCTCTTGCACTTAGAGCTCCACTTTGTAATATGATTACAGCACTAATCCTCAAATCCGCAAATCTGTTGCCCTCGAGGGGTCAAAGCGACAGGCCGGAAGGGAGTCGCATTGTTTACGGTGAAAACTATGAGCCGGGTGTGGAGAATCCATGCATCATGATCCATCAATGTCGCGCGAGGGCAAATTGCAGCGCTCCAAACGCGGGGTCGGACATTGCGCTTGTCAGAAAACACGACGAAAGCACCTTGGTGGCGCAGAGAAATGTTGTAATGCGTTTAGAACAATGGGTTGAGGTTGACATAATGATAGAATCCAAAAGCGGGACGTGCTTTCCGCTAGAGCGGACTTGTACCACGTGTAATAATTGTAATAATCGATCATGACCACGAAAAAACATGGCCGATGATGTTTTTACCCGATTTCCTCGTACAAACATACTCATTTCCAAAAGGACCTCAATTACAAATTCAAAGGTCTACAGTATTGAGACAATCTCACTTTGATTTTTTGGTCATAAATTTTAGCGATTATATAATGACCAACTAGATGATATGTGCGTGTTTTTCCAACAGATCATTAATCTTCTTCAATGCGACAGTTTGACGGAATTCATCCTTGCCGAAAAGATGTCAGAGATATTTAGTGGGGATAAAAACAGCCTTTATTTTCCTGCTGTGATCCATTTAGGCCAGAAAAATAGTTTAACATAGGTACAACAAAATTTGCTTCAAAGTTTTTGGCGCTTTTTGTTTCTCCATATAATAGATAGATCTCGCGCCATTTTCTCATTTTTTCTGTTCCAAAACGCCTGTAGAACTGACCTATATGATAAATTAGATACTATTGAATTAATTTATAAAAGGTAAATAACTCGACTCCGGACGGAATTGGTTAGTTAGTTAGTATGGGTTACACTCTCTTATCATGAAGTGGTCGTTATCCCAGATTATAGAAGTTTCTTGGTATCCTTTTCGCTTCCGTTTATAACTGCTTTCGCGAATTTCCCACTTGAAAAGCAAAACCCACCTGTAGATTAACATTAACGCGAGCCGAGATAGTATGTTATTATCTCTCTCTAAACATCTTATCGTTTTCAGGGGTATAGTTACTGTAGCTATTTTTAAGCAATCACGCTCTTTGATTTATGGTTATTTGTTATTTCCGACTGATCCTTTGTATATATAGTCTTCTTTTTTTTCCCAAAGCACTTTTGAACGATACCGTAGTACAAAGGTCTACAAAGTGCTCTTCCCGGTTCTCGTTGGTTTGTTTCGCTGCTATCTTTTGAGATTGAGTGCTTCCTTGCTTAAAAAGATTGAGCTTCCTATCCATTTTTTTTTCAATCGTCAGCAAGAGTTCCGGAAAACAGTCAATTTTTATCCCCTTTCAGTTTTTCCCCTTTTCCGTTCGACCAACTTCTTCCAACTTCGAGCAATTGAAGCAACCCTCACGTTGGCTCGTTTGGTCAACTCGTTGTAAATTGTTTCGTTTAATACAGCATTAGTTTTTTTTTTCTTATGAGCAACGACTCTTTCCTCTTCGGCTCCACAACGTTTCCTCTTGCATTTCCTCTAACCATTTAGCAAGCATTTTTTTTTCCAACAGCGAACTAATAGTAAGCCTTACTTATCGTTGCTAAACCAACGTAAGACCCTATCACAGATCTTGAGCCGGCATGCGGTAAAACTAAATCGATTTATGTCTGCCCTTAAGAATGAAATCTTTTTTATTAATCCTCTGAGTCAACTTACGTCTCATAGTGACGTATAACTCAGTTTTATAGAGCACTTAAATGCCTATTTTCACTTAAAAGCCCATTTCAGCCCGATATTTCACGTGAGTGTTATTTGTTGTTTCAAATTGGAGTTCATTGCAAGAATTCCGATCCGCGAACCCAGATAAGACAGATAAACTGTGATATTGTATCATATCGTATCATATCGTAAGGCTTTGCCGGCGCTATAGCGTGTTCTAAATCTGCGTGAGTATGCGTGGGCCAAAAGGTTAGACAGCAATTAATAACTGTCTACAAAGAGATCTCCTTTCACAGACACATTGGACATTAATCATTTCAACTTGACGCAGAAAGACAACCGCCACCAGACACGAGTGTACCCCTCAATTAACCTTTTACCAAAAGAAGAGCAAAATTGGCAAGCCTTCTAAAAATTTTCTGTTACAGGAAAGCAATGCTTAGTCTTGAGAATGTTATCCACAGGTTCACTGTAAGTTAGAACCGGCCGTGTTCAGCTTGACTTCATATTTTACCAGTGAGGGGAATTCTATGCGTAGTTTAGATAAGTTAGCTCCACCCTCTGTGTTGATTTATTATTTAGATTCAGTTCAGTTTGGTTCATTTTTTTGGCCGGTAGGTGCCTTTAAGAGCATTCCGAGGTCGCATCGGTGGTTTGTTATTTCAAGAGATATATATTTACAAGTGACAAATCTTAACATTGTTGCCGCAATGTTGTCACTCCTGGTGTTAGAGTAAAACCTGATGAGCCATTTACCTTGGCTCTAGGTACGGCTTTCGAGTCTGTTGCTTAAAACTGTTCATGTTTCCCTTCATACGTGTTCTAATTTTTTTTTAAATTAAGACTGTGAATGTGTTCAGTCCAAAAGTGTGATCATTGAAATAAAAACAATCGAGAAGTCGTACGTTATTCATTTTGCACACAACCGCTTGGTGGTTCTTTCCTTTAAGTCTATGGGTGCATAAAATCGTAAATATAAACTGTATGACCATTCAAATAACAACTAGATCGAGCAGTACTTGTTTATTTTCCAGCACGCCTGCAAGGTGGTTCTAACGGCTTTGAAGTCTTTTGGTCAGATACTCTTTTTAACTGAAACCATTCGAATGAGCAGTTGTTTCCTACAGTATTAATGCTTCTGGTGCTAAGCAAGCCCGGGTAAGCAAGCAACCTCGTTCTCAGGGCTTTTTTTTGGTCAGTGTAACGTTTGAGTTTTCCAGTTACTGCTCCATGTGCGCTCGGTTCAGTGAGAAAACAAAATTTAAAACCTAAAGAACTTGAAGGCCAAAAAAAAACTGAAAAGAAAAGAGAGATTCGTATTTTTGGAACTAAAGAAACAGAGAGTAGTACAAAAAGGAAGCACCAGTGAAACAGAAATTTCGTTTGAATGGAATCACTCAGAAGGGTTGAATCCACTAGCTCAAATTCTTGGAAGCTCTTTACCTGGCTCATTTGGGAGAAAAAGCTAACCATTCACGAACTCTACACAAGAACAAAATCATTACTACGTTAACAAAAATTTTGAGGCATAATAACTAGATTGAGACATCACAAACATCTCGGATAGAAATGTCAGAGGGTCTGTTAACAAGGATTAACTGCCCATTTTCGCAAGCTTTGGTAGTATTTTTGTGGAAATAGTTGTTTGGATACTGTCCAATTAACGACTTCTGTTGGCCAGCGTCGAGATTTTTCAGATGTTTGATGTCTGCTTTCTTGACGTAATTAATTGTGCAATGAAAAAGATGCTACTTAAAATAAACGAAACGTCTACATGAAACTGAAGATTATGTGTTGGGGGTAGATATATAAAGAGCTCAGCGAGGACGGAACAGACAAATTATAGCTGTGCAGTTGACACTAAAATGTGCGTTTTCGTCAGTTTTCAGTAACTAATATTGTAAGTAAATATTCGTGTGTCAGGGGTCAAAAACGCCTTTGATATATGTGTCGCCTAAAATGATAAATCTTCGAGTTTGTTATCGTGGGACAGTTTCGATGATTAATCATTTCTTAATCAATCTTGACAACATTGGATACTTCAGGAAATGCAAAAATCTAAAAACAACACGAAATCGAATAGGAAAAGAGCTAGAGACCATCGACCGAACTTAACGCGCTTCTGATATTTGGTGGCATCTGTTTTCTTTATCATATATCAATTCTGTAATCAAAACAAGAGAATTTTTTTGCAATGTGTCTCTCACTGCCTACGCATGCTAAAAACAGTGGCTGTAATCAAACCTACATTCATTTAGACTATAAAAAAATAACATTGTTTTGATTTCTAGCGTGTGCCTTTAAATCTATAAGCAGAATGCTGTGGAGTCGAAATACTTTGAAGCCCTTCTCAACAAGGATTTTATTAGCTGCAAAGTTACCCTCCCCTCCCTAGAGGTTTGTGCTCGCGCGCGGTTTCCGATCCCAGTGATCATTTCGAGCTTACAAGAAGAACTCGACCACGAGGAAGAAGATGGCGGGATGGCGGTAAATTTGAGTTTATTTTGCTTAGAAAGCGTCCTCAAAGATACCTTTGAGATAGTACCTCAATGGTTACAACCCTTTAGAAGTTCTAGAGTAAACTTCTGTGGCAATTCCGTTTGAAACGTTTGTTAGAAGGAACCAAGTCCGCAACGTGACGGAAAAAGTGCCGGAGTCAAATCTGCAAACTTGGATCAGGATGCACAGGTTAGTTAAGTTTATACTATTTTTTATTAATCCCTCTTTAAATACTTGCTTTTTGTTGCTGTAAAATGTGTCATTCATGTGTAAACTTTCTAAGATTTGACAATTTGGGTCTTTGTGACCAATGTGCGGTGGGTTGGGGGGGGGGGGTGACGGCGAAGTCAGGAGGGGGAGGGGTACTTTAGACTTCATCGCCATGGTTGCCAGTAGCGTTGTTCCTTAGGTCTAAAACGAGGGAAATGTTTAAAAGTCTGTTCCAATTAAAACCATAGGCATTTTTTCTGAGTCTGTAGTGTGAAGTGGTGACACAGAACATTTGTTGGTAGTTCTTCCCCAAGGATGAGATGCATGCCCATAACAAGTTATTCCCTGTAATTCACCACCATTTAGATTTGAAAGAATGCAGTTCTAATCTACATTTTCCTCAATGTAGGATGGTGCCTTTTTGCCTCCAAAAGTGACACACCAAATTCTCTTCAGGTCAATGACGTTATCATTGCCTTGACCCCAAAGAAACTCAGGCTGAAACAACATTTTTGTCAATAACTGTTTAAGGGTCACAAAAATTATTGAATCCATTCTTTGTGTGATTTACATTTACCATAGCCCATGAAACACTCTTGCTGTAAATTGGGACAGTTGATTTACTTACTGTGAGTTGCCTTCTAATAGTGAATGTTAAATTCCAGCAGTTCTTGATTGAGAGAATTTGTTCATTTGCAAATAATGCAGAAATTGCAAAAATTTCATTTGTTTGCCAAAATAAACCTGTGGTCTAGTATATTACTTTTGTTCAAATCGTAATAACCCTTTTTAAAGCTTGTTAATTTTGTTGTAATAGAATGTTTGCTCTTTTAAGACTGTATGGGCTACCCAAAACATCAGCTCTAGGTGAATCTAATTTCAGAAAAAAAAAATTCTTTCATATTTTTGTCACTTGACTGATGTTTTACCGTCCAGGCTAAACCAGTTAATCATCCGTTGGGAAGCTGAGGCAAATCTGGAGGGAGGGGTGGAGTGCCATTGAATCCCCTAACTGAAACTATGAAATAGACTCAAAAGACCAAAAAGCAGAAGACAAAAATAAAATGGGTTATTAACAATGTCCCACCTCCCTTACCACTTCCTCTTGACATAGTAACCTCATATTCGTGCTTCCGTTGTACATCATAATCTAGGTGACAGTTTGTCTAGCCGCAACTGCCAAACCATTTCCTCGGCAAGTGCACTTAAGAGAGGGTCAAAGCCACATTTTTCTTTCCCAAACAATTGCGGAAAGTTCACTCAAAGATCACTCCGAGAGGTGTTTATTATAAATACAACATCTTTACTCAAAAATCTGGTTGATTTGCAGTGACAGTGTGTGACAAAAAGGACAGAAAAAAACATTGAGAATGTCATTTTTATGTCTTTGTATTGACATTATCAGGGGTAAGGTTCATGAAGCCCTTCTAAGTTAAGATGCATCCTGAATGTTGTTTTTTGACAAAAGTCTATTTTTATTCTAGCAATAGGCTGTTGGTAAGAAACAATTCTTGTAGGATACATCTTAACTTAGGAGGGCTTTGTGAATCCAGCCCCAGGACGTTAAGCATAGAAGTACAGTAGCAACCCTTAATTTGATAAATTCAGTATCCTACATGTAGCAGTCTGTTTTTGTCAACTGGGAACCATCGTGGTGAAAGACAAAGATTTCTCTCCCGACAGCCTGACACTAATGAAAATTTTTTCAAGTTACAGTGTAGTCTGTAAATTGATTACTTGCAAATCCAGTTTTTAAGGAACCATTTTTCAAAGCAATTATATTATTTTGTCCAAAAATGCTGAAAAAGTTTTTAAAAAAAGTCACACTGATGCAGATTACAAGATCTTAGCTGTGTTAATAGATACATGTATTTTATATCATCCTGGAATTAAATTTCATGGAGTAACCAAAGAATTATCTCTACAGCTGAATTACCAGTATTTGCAATCATTGTAACACAGGTGAAAGTAAAAAAGTTCCACCTTGAAGGCCTTTAAACTTTGGCAGGTGAAAGTTTAAACAGTTTAGTTAACAACCGGCTAAAAGTTTCCAAATTTATTTTGTCAGTTTTGTTTATGTGCAGTGTTGTTTTGAACCACTCGATCTCATTAACAACCATTAGGAAAAAGCAAAACAAAAAAAAATTGATTAATTAATATTTTCTCTGAAACATTGGCAATGAAATGAGATACTATTATTTTAATCAATTTATTTTGGTGTCTTAATTGTTGCTTTTTCCTGATAGCATGTCATCTTCATCATGCTTGAGTTATTAATTAATATTATTTTTCCTCCAGAGCACCTTTAGTTTTGATAGCATTTGTGGCAGGTATTTTGTCTCTCAATTATTTTCTTTTTTTAAATCGTCTCACTGCAAAAATTCTAGTATAAAAACACACTATGTTTTCAATTCATATAATGGTCTGAATTTTGTCATCTACCAACATTGCATTTACTGTTTCTTTCGCAGAAGTCATTTTTTTTTGTAGTGTAATAATTATAATTATTTAAAGACCAGAAATCTTGAACAAATTAATTCAAAGTGTACGTTGATGGCTTTCTGTCTGGTCAGTGTGCCAACCAAATTTACTCGTTTGGTGCCTGTGGGAATTGCAATTGATTGGCAGAAACCCTCAGTCTCAACTTATAAGATTGCTCCTCGTTTAAAATGTTTCTTTCTTTCTTTTTTTGGCTACTTTTTTTCTTTAGCATAAACATGAGTTAATGATGCAGTTCCTTTTAATAATATAGAGCACAGAGATGCAATTATAATAGACAAAAAACAACACAATATTAAATATTGTATATTGTATATTGTATATTGTACTGTATGAGTCAGGCTTATAGATCGTGTTAGCTTTTGATCTGTCTACTTGTCCGATCCAGCATGATTTTGGTGCTGGGGAGATAAGTAGCCATGTGGTCACACAATGGAAGTCGTCTGTCACGCCGATTGCAGAGAGGTTTTCCCCCCTTTAACACCAAAATTTGGTGTTAAAAGGGGTAACACCCCTCTGCAATTGACGTGACAGACGACTTCCATTGTGTGACCACCTGGCTACTTTATCTCCCCAGCACCAAAATCGCGCTGGATCGGACAAGTAGACAGATCAAAAGCTAACACGATCTATAAGCCTGACTCATACAGCATTATGACCTGACCTCCAGCCAGCATCGTGCTAGAGTTGTGACTTTCTCAAACCTACTAATCTCCCCAGCACTATGAGCCGACACTGCCGGCACGTGCTGGATCAGACAAGAATAGGCAGATAAAGAACATAGATAACACAACTAACCAATCGGAAAACAGAGCTTGGGGAAGTCGCTGTGAGACTTAACCGAAAGCGAAACCTGGTGAACCCAAATTTATTGATTACAGCAAGAAATCCTCCAAAGGGAGGGAGGGTGGGAATTACAATTCAAAGAACTTCGGAAGACCTCACAGTAAGCAAGACAACTAGTAAATGTGACTCTGGACCTAAACTAGGCCCTTTATACCTAAACAGATGTCGCATACTAGTTCTCTTTATACCATTATATTTGAATTTATACTCTAATATTCAAACCAAACTACTTTTTACAAAAGTACTTCTTTCTAAAACAGATGAAACAAACGACGCATCAGGTATCGTACATGTATCAATCTCTTTTAAATCATGGCAACTTTTCTGTGGGCTTGTATATCAAGCAAGGATCATCTCGAGGGTCTCTCCAGCATTTCTCCAACAGTTCCTTGCAATTAAATCATTCCATAATTTTGGCTTTCTCAGAACTGATGGAGAAGGAACCTTGACACCACCTTGTTCAAAATTGCTTGCTCAGCACGTTTGCTGGCGAGCACTTAACAATACACTTCCTCCGTGTTTCATGCACAGGGAAACGTAACGTTGAGAAGAGTTCAATCACTGTTTCTGTCAGTGATGTTTTTTAGATAAATTAACTTATCAGATTCACTTAGATAAAACAAAGTTGATGACACTGTTTCACATTTCTTAAATGTTTTTGTTGAAATTTGGTTCTTGGTTAAATAAACTTGGAATATTGAAAAATCCATTAAATAAATAAATGCCGGGACCCGAATAAACGCCAAATTCGAATAAACGCCAGGTCTACGATAATTTTAAATAAACGTCCCCGGCGTTTAATCGAGAAAATACGGTACATCTTACGTGAGTTAATCTAGTTACAATGTAACAACACAAAGTCTAGTTCATCTTGCTCTCCGTCAAAGCATTTTACAGATTGCTGTAAAGCTTTAACAATTAAATGCAATTAAACAACCTCTATTATTGCCCCTTAAAATGCTGGAAATAAAATTTTATTTCTGGGGATGGAAATGTCAAAAATTGTACATGTATTTGTATGTGTATTTAATACCACTACCACTACTGTTTACATGAAACTTGGGTTAAATGAAAAATGTTTTTTGCACACATATTGTAGGGCAAAAAATGAAGAAGGATCACCTAGGAAATAAGACTGAATGATGCACCCATCACTGCCTGCATTTCTCAAAGTTGGTAAGTTCAAAATTGACTTCATTAATAAAAAGAATGTATAATAACGGTGCAACATGTAGCAGCCCTTTCGGTGTGTGCTGGTGTAGCCAGTGCTCTTGCAGCCAGAAGTTAATTATTTGTAGCATATGTTACAAAGAACTTTTGGTTTCTTTTTCCAGCTGGGAGGGGAGGGGGGGTGGGCCCCTCTCCCTGCTACCTTAATGTTGTGCTGATGTTACATTTGTTTGAATGATGGTTAATGTTTTTTTTGGGTGAAAACCAAATTGAAAGGAAATGGTACAAATAAATATGATGACTGAAAGAAAGGAGAAAAATTAAAAAAGATTAAACAGGTACAGAGAATAAATTATGATATTATTAGAATATTATTACGTGAGACAATTTAAACTGACATGGTTTATACCTGTGACTTTACATGATCATAACTCCATCATTAAGACAGTAGTTCTCCAAACTCAGCACCACATTAATTAATCCCCTGAGCTGAGTCCTAGTGCTTGTTTACAGGACGGGGATCATTGAAAACAAACCCCTTAAATTACTTATTAAAGTAAGTCAAATCTCCCAAATCTGCCTAGCCAATATTACTATCACTATCTTGACCTTGGGGAATAACTTGTGTTGACAGAACATCATTGGTAACAGCTATTCTGGGGTCTTATAATTTATTATAGTTCAACTGGTTCTTTGTTTTGATGTACTAGCTAAACTACTTTTTAAAAAAAAATAAATTGGTTAAATTATGGCTTTGCATGTCACTTGATTAATGCTGTTTCTGAACTGACCCATCTAATACACTCAGCATAGGAAGATTTGGGGTCGGGGGGGGAGTGGTGGGGGGGGGGGATGGAAGGGTTTGATTGAACCCCCAGGCTTTGAAAAATGCTAAGTTTGTGATTGAAGTAAAAAAGACACAAACAAAATCTGGCTTTGATTATGCCCCACCTTATTTATCGCTTCCTCTTGACACAGTGACGTCATATTGCACTTCCGTTATTTATAGCCAAGGTGATGGTTTGACTAGCCAAATCTGCCGAACCACATTCTTGGTAAAACTGCTTTTCAGAAAAGGTGAAAGCCAATCAGTTGCCTAAGGCTGACTTTGTTGTTATTCCCAGGGGCATTTTAACATTTATATTTACTAGAAAATCTGTTATATTTTGAAAAGCCAAAAAGGGCAAACAACCACAAACTGACCTATTTTTGGGCCCTCTTAATTGATGCTTTCAGCAAGTTTAGCAGGGTCTATTCTAGAAATTGGCCAAAGAGGGCCCAGTGGGCCCTCTTCTGTAATTTTAGAAGGGCCATTTCTCAAGAAGGGAACCCAAGAAAAGTGGCCCCTGAAAAGATATTTGAACTTCTTTGTACAGTCTATTCAGTGAGAAATCAGTGACTTTTCAAATGATAGTGTAACAAAGTCTTACAACTGAGAAGGTCAAGAAGACAAATTTCCTTAAGTTCTTTCAAAATTTACACTGATCATTTCAAATCAACATTAAGTGTCGTCTTTACACAGACCTTACATATATTTAAAAATGGCAGTCATGTAGCATTAGCTTTAAGTGCTTGCTCAGATTGCCAGAACATAATTATGATAACGCATTTAAAAAAATTTCTTACCCTGGTAAGTTTTGGTGTTTAAATTTGTATGGGAATTGTGACTCTAGTCCGCCTACAGTTTTAGGACATTCTGAGCGACTGAGAAGGCCTGGACTCGGGTAACTGCAAAATCCCGGATGTTTGTCCCGCAAAATGATTGCTTTCGTCCCTTGCAAATGGTGACTTTCCCTGTTTTTTTTTTTCATCATTATTATCGTTGTAGATACATGGAAGGAAAAATAATAACTCAGAATACAAACACAGAAACAAATGAACAAGAGAAAGGTAATTGAGACCACGGGTAGCCCAAGCTCAGTGAGCTCCACTGACCTTTGTAATGACCAGCGTCACATCACGTAATTTGAGCATCTTGATATCATTGTGTAACAGTACAACGAAAATATAAGGCTTTGTATGGGGAAAAAATATATAGTGCATTTGATGCCAAAATTATGACCTTTTTTTTTCAATAAAGATTGCTTACCTTAACTCCTTTGTTTGTCCTTTTGTGTCTTGTGCGGGTGTGGGGTCCATTTAGTTCGATTTCTTGGGGTTCAGTTCCAATGGGCGCTACCTCTGTATATACTTTCCCAACATTAGGGAATCAGCTAGTGAGGCGACAGGATCCACTGAGTAAAAAACAGCCGTACAGTGTAGATTCCTTCCAAAGCCTCCAAACGCCTTGAAATTCCAAGTGGACCATGTTAGATAGTCGTAGAACATACATGCATTCGTGTTCAGCATCGGACAACCATCAGTGTGTTGAGGGAGATATTTCTTAACAATTGCCACAATCCTGTCCATTTAGTCACCTCAAAAGAGGCTTGATTCGAATGTATCGTTCCCTGACCATTGGAATGTTGGCTTAGTGAACCAGCCTAAGAGTCAAATTACCTTCTCAAATTGAGAGGAACCATGAGAAATTTGAGGAACAATGATTTCTCATGGTAAATTCAGTAGTCCTTCTTTAGCTTACTTAAACAACTTCTTTTGTCCAGTAAAAGCCTTTGTTTTTTGTTATTTCAGTGATTGCAATCTGCAAGAGAGAATAATAACATACTTGTCCCATGAACAATTCATGTAGAAGATTCACTTCACCCAAGAGCTTTGGCTGAATGATACACTAGTCTTAATCAAGCATTTCTCTGTGGTAAGTTAAAAATTGATCCATTGAAGTAGTTACATTAATTTTGTATACTTAGTATATACATGTAATTTTATTAGTCAAATATTGGTAGCAGCTCTCTTAGTATGTGCTGGATCAAGCTTAAGTTTAGAGCTGAGAGTTATTATAGTTTGCTGCTTACTTTACCTTCATGACTGGACTTATGTTTTCATTAGTCCTTCAAGTCCCAATAGTGACAAGCATCTATTTTCTCCTTATTGTATTACTACTTGTTCAAACATACAAGTCATGAGAAAAAAAGGAAATAACCACCAAAGACACATTGTCTTGATGTTCAGGCAAATTCTCCCAACTAGGACCATAAGAATTACAGAGAACAGTGAGGGGAATATGCATGCTGATATTAGAGCGTAAATGGTTTATGACAAGGAAAGAGGTTCCAGCCCTTGCTGGCTGTTGCTCTTCTTACAGTGAGCATAACATTTTGAGAGGGCTGTTGAAAAAGAGTTGTTCGTTCAAGGAATGGTGGTGGTGGGTGGCATTTTTTGAAAGACACTGGGCATTTATTTAAACACAGTGGAATCCCTTTCCTTGCATGTGTATGGTCAGCTGTTCATTACTGACTGTCATGGTCAGCGACAAGTCAGAGAATTTTATTTTTGTGTTGCCCCATAGTTTGTAGGGGGGAGGGGGACAGGGGTGTTAAAACTCCTGCTTCCCGTACCCTTTAATCCCGGTTTTGCCGTAGTTTTGTTGGCTCCCGCCTCTTTGCCCTTGTTTTTGAATGCAACATATTGTATAATTACTCTGCCGTGAAGATGGGGTCTAGTAATACCCATTTTTTTTTCTTTCTGGTCACTTGCCCCAGACCTCCAGTTTTCACGTGGCCAAACCAAATACTCGCCATGTCTTTCGCTACACAGGCTAGGGCTTGTATCTTGGGTCACCATAATATATTTTACACCCTGAGGTGAGAGAGAACAATGGCGGGGTCTCATGCTCCTGGAGCTTTTCTTGTTTCCCCTATTTTTCCGGCTTCCTGCCACCTTGGAAATCCCACTTCCCACCGACTCTGCTGCTGCCTCCCGTACACCTCCCGCCCCCTTTTCTGCCGGGTTTTGTGCCCATCCCCTTCCACTGGCTTGGGACTTATTTTGGTCATTTTGTCAGTTTTGAGTTGCTTTACTTACAGTCCTGTACAGTAATTTTACAAGCTAGCTGCAACTTTGAAAACCAGACATCTGAAAAAGTTTTCACGCTGAAGAACAGTTTTGATTGTTTAAAAAAAAGTGAAGAGAAGGAAGAAAGAGCTGCTGAAGAAAGCACAAGAAGACCATTGACCGTTCCTTGCTTCTTGTGGTTATGGTTCAGACACAGTGAACAAGTTGAATCGTTTTGATTGATCTTTTTCCTATTACAAATGTATTATGTTCTCGCAAAAGAGGGTTTCGAGAATGTTAATGTTTGCAATTTTTTAATTTGGTGACTTCTTATATGAGCACTTGTAAATGAAATTGCTCACTTCGAATTGAGTTGTCACTAATAACAGTAACCTAAAGTTACATGCACTCTTTTTTCACCTCTCCAAACTTCCCATAATGGGGGAAGTGTGGTCGAAAGGGTTTTTAGCATTGTAGTCTGAAAAGGACATAACTTTTTGTCATTTTGGTTATAGTGTATTTGTATGCTGGACTGAAATAACGTTTTGCAAATTAATTTTAGCTCACTTGGCTTAACAGAACCACATTTACTTGTATAATTTGTTTTTGTTTCCTTGTTTTTGGCATAAGGAAAGAACATGTACAATGAAGTCAAGCTAAAAAAGTCATAGTCTCCTCCGCAGCCGTTCTTAGTTAGAACAGCTGCGTAGCAGACTGAAAAAGTCATCGTCTGTGCACATGTTTCCTGCTGGATTGAAATAATTATGGTATGAAGGACTGGCAGTTTAGTTCAAGTTAAAGTATAATTTGCTGCCGTTTGTGAAAAGTAATAAGGTGATAAGTTGCAGTGTTTGGTCCGAAATAGACCAAGGCACACACCGATCCAAAATTCCGTTCAGTTTTATAACCCCAACGCTCACATTGTCGAATTAGTCATGTCCTAGCCAAGGGTGATGTTTGAAGTTGAAAATTGATATTTGTTAGCACAGTAGACACCTAAACCTGTGAATAAGGATAACGCTTCGGTAAGATTTCGCAGGACTACAGGGCTGCTAATATTTATACATTTATATGTTTCTTGAAAGTCAAAGTCAAAGTTCTGAAAAGACGAAGTAATGTGTCCAGATAGGTCACCAGTTAAAAGATGCTCAAAAATTTTTATTTCGTCATTGGCATTGAAAAAGACGTTGTTGTCCAGATATTCTGTCCGATTAATGTTAGCATTTCATCGTACATACACTATACACAATTTTTGGTTTACCATGGTCTGATGGTGAAGACAACGGCCGTGTGATATAATCCTCCACATATTTCAATTCAATGACTTTTACCTGTATTTGTCTAGAGATTGGTAGAGTTTGCGCCTGAGCTGAAGAAAGTAACCATGGCCTGGATCAGCAGGGTCGGACAGAAGGTGAACGAACTCAAGATGAACGAAGGAGGGTGAACGGACTCTGCACAAAGAAGGGATACAAGAAAAGACACAGGCAGCGTGTAAACGTAGTCAGATATGTTTTATTCTCTAGATATCAGTCGGCTTTTGAAGAAACAAAATCGAATTGAGAATCGCCTACGTTACATAGGTACTGTCGAGAAAGGTCTAGACTTTTTGTTGCGTTTATAAACACTGCAAGTAGGTTGTTGCGCTCATAATTTTGTTTTTCAAGTAGGTTTTTCTCACCGTCCTATTTTTTACCCGGCCAAACCAAAACCTGTAGTGGTCCAGATAAATACAGGGCACAAAAAAACCTGGAAAAAAAACTAAAAAAGTATATCAGCAGCTACTTGGAAGGAGTTTTCCCCAAAGGCTAAGATACTAGATTACGACCAGGGGGAGTGTTAGGTTTGTCACCCTTAAAAAGTTTAGTTTCAGGAATCAAAACCCAGTGTTGGTTCCGTTGTGTGCTCAGAATTAGTGCTGGTTTTTTGTTTGGCCTGAAAAACGCCAGCTATGGCATCTCGTTACTACTACTGTGTATATCCATGGGTAAAAGTCGTTGTTGCTTGTCAAGTTTGTTTCATTTTTATGGAAACACGTCACAAGAAATACAAAACGTTTTAGCCTCTAAACTCGATAGAGTAGCAAGATGTACAAAGCTGGCGTTTTACTGTGAATTGAAAATAGGACTTTTGATGGCATTTGGAGTTCAGCTACTGTAATTTAGATATTTCTGTATGTTTTTGAGGCGAAGACATTTCTAGACACCACAGTGTAATCCCGGTACAAGGAGTGTTTGAGTAAAATGAACTAATTTTGAGGAAAGTGCAATTTCTCGCTTTAAAATACGAAAGCAAGCTTGAGCCGCGGACATTTCGAACCAAATATTTGTTCTCCATTGTGTTCGTTCCGTTATTCCTTGGATTTCACTGTAGTTTCATCATCTTCGTTGCTGCAACAAAATTTCATGTTGTTTTTCATGATTCATGTTTTGATTGCGCGAATGCGGTTCTGTAAAGACTTGACCTTTTACAGGACCCCTTTGATAACAGTACGCATGTACTGAAGGGCCATCCTGTTTAAAAATTCGTTATTATTATTATTATTATTTAATTAAATAAAACTTTGAAATAACGATAGAGGAATATAGAAGGCGAAAAACGTCAACCGTTATGTCTGTTTACACTACCTGTGGTTTGAGCTCTGATTCGATAGTAGCTTCGAAAAGACATGTTAAAGTGTTTACGGTTTCGCACATTAAATTAGCCTCTTTTACCCTTATGGCATTGAGAGTGCAAGCTTAAAACCGTTGTGAGTTTTCGTTTGTTTTGTCGCGGCAACTTTTTGAGATAACTATTCTTTGCCGTTATTTCCAAAAATGAAATGTTTCTTGTCTAGAAAGATTTGCTCGTTTTCGTGCAACATCCCGCATGACTCACTGGTTTTCTGCTTGCATCTCGTGTATGACACTTTTTTCAGCGCAAAAAAAAGCCAAGTCTTTTGGCGGCAAAAGTTTCTTCGTATGAAGCATTTTCCCGCCAAAAGCTTATTTAACATGCGAAGCGCTGTTGAGTTGGCGGTAATTTTCCCGCCAAAAAACTTCGAAAATACACGGCCTACCTAATACGCATGCGCCATGTTTTTTTTAAATAATAAAACTTATTCTTGTGTTCGAGTCCTTTCATTCACCAACAACTAACCCATAAACACACAAAGTATAGTTTTCTAGTCATTTATTGATTCAATATTCTTTTTGTTACAATGATTTACTACTAGGCAGTAATTTTTAGGAAAATGTTTCATTTTTTTTTTAAGAAAGCATATTTCATCTAGGAATATATACTTCCTAAGTCTAAAACTCCTAACGCTTGTTAGCGTTTCCACTAATCTGTAAGAATCTCTGTGTTTGACTTGTTTTTCGAATTAATAAAATATTTCGTCTAAGATTCTATTCCCACAAGTCCAAAAATTCTTAACACTACGTTACAATTCAACTGAACTTAAAAGTTTTAGCTAGACCCCTTGGACGGATTATTCAACTTTAGATATTGGCCATGCAGCGAAAATCTATCAACAGTACTGGAAAGGACATCTCGAAATTAATGACATAGCCAAGTTTGTCAGTAACGTTGTGTTTTTACAAAGTTATTTTACAAGATATGACTCAAACTTGGCTATTTTACCAATCTCGAGATGTTCTTTCCAGCAGAAAACTTTGGATTTACCAACTGAGTTGATAAGGAAAATTGACCGCCGGAAAGAGATCAATCTCTTTTTCAATGTGTTGGTATTAGACTTCGGCCTAACGGGTTCATCATCAACCAAAATTGTTGAACACGACTGCGGTTAACCCCCAATTGACAACAAACTAATTACATGTTGTTTGTTCAATATTCTGGCTAAGAACTGAAATCATTCATGCAGTGCGCCCGGGGTATTACGACCGTTCAATTCATATTTTGGAAAAGCACTTTTCGACTATAACCGGGTTCAGTGGAATTGTCAGTTGTAAAATATTAAATCAACTACTGAAATATTACAATATCAAGAGAGGCATTGAAATAAAAATTATTAACAATTTTAGATGGCCTTCCTTTCTCTTTGTCTTGACGTCTTTGAGGGCACTGGGCACGTTTGTGCTCATGTTTTCTGCACTAGTGGCAACGAACTGAAAAAATGCAAAATACCAATATTTAAAGAAATGTATTGACTAAAAACTGGACACTTGAATGATAGGAGGGCTCTTCCAAAAAAAATTCATGGGGTATTGTGGCATGACATTTCATAGTTAAGGAGGAAGGGAGGAAACCATTTTAGGATTATGCAGTATCATTTCACGCCTTTCAGTCCTTATGGTGGCCAAAGTGAAAATTGTCAAAAAAAATTTAATAATTTAACTTATGTATAATTTTATGAACTAAATGTGGCTTTTTATTTGGTGAATGCCGCTCATAGTTGAACGGTTGCATGGAACACCCGTGTACTGCCTTCGGACAACTTAGATTCCCTTTCCCAATTGCCATGCATTTCCTTATGATACAAAAGAAGATACCGGTAATAAACCTAGTCACATAGGACCTCATTCCATCCCCCTCTTTTACCTTTTATTGTAAGTGCTAGCTTGACACTTTGTTGCACAACACCTTATTCTTAGTTGAAGAGCTTCCCTACCTCTTCTGTGTTCTCCTTCTCTGTCCTCCCTTCTCACTTGTTTTCTCCCTATTTCTGGTCTTCTTTCTCTTTCTTGTCTCTGTCGCCTCTCTCTTTCTCTCCTACTCATGTCCTCGCCTTTGCTCTTCTCTTCTTTCCTCTTCTCTTCTCCTCCTTCTCCTCTCGTCTTCTCTTCTCCTTCCCTCTTGTCTTCTCGTCTTCTTTCCTCTTCTAGTCTTTCTTCTTCTCTTCTTCTCTCCTCTTCTGCCTCTTCTCCACCCTCCTCTTCTCTTCTTCTTCCCTCTCCCTCTGCAGAGCCTCATCCAGCCAGTCCATGGGCTTTAAAAAATATATCAAATTTGGCAATGAATAATACTATAGGGTAAAACTTTTATTGATAGTTGACAGGGGCACCCAATGTTTTCTGTATAATATCTGTTCGAAAACGTGTCAATTCTTTTAAGATTTTCGGAGTTTTTCTATTTGAAACTTCCCTAAGAATTTCGGTAGCTGGGTCTTTCACCCTTCACTCCCCAAATCTGGCTATTCAGGGCCGTAGCCAGAAAAAATATCACTGAGGCAGTGCCCATGGCTAAATTCTCTTCCTAGGTATTTAGGATGTTAAACGAAAAACAAAATGACTGAGGCAAGTGCCTCGGGTTGCCTCATACTGGCTACGGCCTTTCTATTATTAGTAAAAAATGGAGCCCTGAAATTTTTGGATTTGAAAATAGTGATGGGAATAGGTATTGGAAAAGATTTTCGGGGAAATAGGAGGAAAGCCCTAATAAACTTGAAAAGGCTAAAGTTGCCATAGGATGACCAAGCGGGTAACAATTTTATATAACTGCTTAAAAACATATGCAGAGCTTTAAAAGCACTCCACCTAGACTAAAACAGATTGGAAACGTCATGTAACGTTATATGGCGTGAGAATTACGGCGCCCATCTTGGAACCTGCTACCTTGTGCTCCATCTTAGAGGGGGCACGAAGCTCTTTAGAACCTCTTATTTCACTGGACCTTGCTACCAAGAAGCTCTTTTGTTTTCAGGGCTAGCGTCATTGTTTCTGTTGTTTGTTTATTGTTTTCTCAACCAATTCCGTAAGCGTTCCGAGAGCTTTGCATTTCTTACTTTTTCCAGATCCTCCAAAAAGCATCAGAATTGACCAAAAAGTAATAAAAATCAATTAAAGAACACGAAAATGATCTTCAAGAAAGTTAAAATTTGTTATTAAAAAGAGAAAAATTCAAAATTCTGCTGTAACCACCTGTCAAAAAGTGGTTGCCATGGTAACGTCAAACTTGATAGACAAGGACTTGCTACACCAAATTGTTCCAGATAAGTTTTAGGAGGTGTCACCAATTTTGGTGGGCTTAGCTTGCTTATTGAAAAAGTTATAAACGTCCAAAGTCCGTGCGGGCAGAATCAGACCTCCCCCCCCCCCCCGGTCTGAATAGGGTAAGAAGCGATCCTTCATTGGCGTGAGTAAAGCCTAAACTGAGTGTTTGGTCAATTGCTCTAGAAAAGAAAGGCCGTGTGCAGTTTTGTGCATGACCGTCTATGGTCAGTTTCATCGACTTTATCAGCTTTATTGGTGTTTTCCAGTTTAATTTCACCCGTTTTTGTCGTGCATCTTTCAGTGTTCTCCTTATCAGGCAGTAACCGGTAAAATTTACCGCTTGTAGCACCGCTTGTTACCGGTTAGAACCACATGCCAAGGCCTGGATTACAAATATCCAAAATATTTGATATAGATTTCCTATTGGATTGAATTGTGAAAGGATTTCTCGACATTTCTCCGTACGTTTCTACGTTTAGAAGATGTTAATCCTATCTTTTCATTGTTTCTCCGTATTTTAGTACGTTCCTAAGGTATTAGTCTTCTGGGCGTTTCCGTACGTTAGTGCGTTCATCAGATGTTAGCCTTTTCTGCTTGACGTTTCTCTGTACGTTAAAATCAGTTCCAAAAATATTAGTGTTATCTTTTCGCCGTTTGTCGGAAGGTGTTGTTAGTTTTATCTCCTTGACATTTCTCTGTAAGTTAGCATGTTCGTACGGTATTAGTGTTATCTTCTCGACTTTTATCCGTAAGTTGGTATGTTCGTAAGTGCTGATATAGTATTATCTTCTCCCCGGAGATCTTCGTTGGTGCCTTTCGTGAGGTGTTTACTTCTCTTCTTGGCGTTTCTCCGTACGTTAGTACATTCATAAGTTGTTCAGTGTTAAGCGTTTTCTCCTCAGTACAGTTTTTCAAACCTGTTTGAGCGGCTAGTTTCACGGGTAACATTCTGGCTCTTATGACGGCACTTCGACTTCGGGGTGGAAAAGGATTTTCAAATGGGCTGCTTTACCGGTCTGGAAAACTGATTTACCTGTTGCCCTGAAAATTGGGGAGAACACTGATCTTTATGATCTTTATTTTATGAAGTTGCCAGTAAGGACAGGAAGGCTGTTTACTTATCAAGTCTTGTCTTGTTTCGTCGTCTAAGTGAATCTCAGCCAATGCTAATGTCGACCTCCAAATCAAACGTTTCCAACCAACTGTCACAACAAGCAGCTAATGCATTATTTTGAATCATTTCAGTTTGGATAAACAAACAACTGCTATTCATTAACGCCTGCTCTCGCGACATGTAATTGAGTTTATACGGGGCTCAAGGTCCGAGAATGATAACTACGAAAACGGGTCACGCGTATTTACCTTCCACATCCAACCCGTCAGCTAACCCGTTGGTTTGGATGTGGAATTTTCCCCTCATTTGCCCCTCCATAGTGCGTGCTCTTTTTCATGTACCCAAACATAGCCAGTTAGTCTTAGTAAATCTAGAACGACATCTCCTGTCTAAACTTGACCTGCCATAATCTTAAACCCCCACCACTTCGAAGACAAAACAAAAATAATCAAATACTGGAGAAACGGTTTTGACACTCCCCCCCCCCCCCAACCCCACAAAACCCTAAATTTACCAATTTGTTGTTCCACAGGTCAAGTTAATTCACAGGTAACCAAAGCGTTATATGAGAGTTTGTATGGAGCTGAAAGTCGATCGAAAATACTACTAAGGTACTCTGCCGAAAGTACGTGACATGCCGTCGAATCGACCGTTAAGCAGAAAATCACCTAAATGGCCTCCGGAAGCTCGGAAAAGCGATAAAAACACAGCAAACACACAACAGGTAAGGTTTTTTAAACTTTATTTCGATTTTAATGTATTTTCGGCGGAAAACCGCCGATTATTTTCGATCGAATTTCAGCTCCATACAATCTCTCATATTACGCTTTGGTTACCTGTACTCCCCACCTCCCTCCCCCTGTAATGTAAACTCAAGCGTCGTGCATTTGTGTATACCGTATTTACTCGATCAAGTGCCCCCCCCCCCCCCGAATAAGCGCAGCCCCCGGATTAAGCGCCGCATATGATAGCAAAAGTACGCCCTCGAATACTGAGCACCTCATTCATTCATAACAATGCGGCGAATAAACAAAGCATCATCAGACAGAATTGCTGAATAGCCAAACTAAAACATATTCACAGTGCAACTTAATCTAAACCAGCCAGGAACTAATTCTCCTGTATTACAATGTGTTTTAGTTCGAAGTGGGTATACTTCTTAATTTTTTTGTTAACATTTGCTTGTTATCCGGTTTACAAATGTTATGACTTTTAAAGAGCGCCGCCTGGGAATAAGCACCCCATCTGACACACTAAAAATTTAAAGAGCGCTTAATTGGTAATTTTGAACAAAATTGCTAACCCTTCCAACCGGATGACCAGTTGACCGCGTAAACCTGACTAGCCGTATCATCATCAACCTTGATCCCAACTCCTTTTTCCTTCAATTTTAATTTCATTTTTGTATAATTTTTGGGTTCGACGATATTGTGATCCCTCCGCGTAAACAGACCCTTACACCTCACTCACTTTTCGTTTGCTAGTCGTAGTAGATAAGGTCGTCGTTTAATTTCTCGTTTTCAGTTAAGTTCTTGTCGGATATAAAGGCTGTGAAGATAATTATCACTTAAATTGGTGTATCCTCAGTCATCAACAACAAAGATATAGTGGACTTTCGGTTTCTCAAATTAAATCTGACTGCTTCAAGCGGGAGATCGCATTAGTTGTACAAAACAAACCACTGATACAGTTTTAGGCTGAAACCATTTACTACAAAACTAAAAAGCTGGCGCAAGAAGCAAAATTCCAAGACTTGAGTCGTGCTTTTTGTGAGCCCGAGAAAGATAAGGGTTAATTTAACGTTGAAAAAAATTTGTCGCAATTTTCGTTAGCGAAGTTTTTTTCCGGTGTTTTTGTAGTCGAAAGAATACCTTGACTAGCAGAAAGAAACCGTCTACGATGTATGATATTCCCATTTTGGTTCTGACTTTGAAATACCCAGAAGCATAATCATAAACTCAAGCGTAAGGACAAGGACACAAATAGTCTCGTGGGAACGAGTGCAAGTAAGAACAACCATGAGAAAAAGAAACTTTTTCCCTTTTTATGGTCATGCTTACTCCATAATTATCCTTATTTTGCAAGTAGGAAACGATGTGACGTGGGCTCAAGCACATGTATACATGAACTCAGCGGCAATGCACGGCATTCTTTACTTTTCGTTATTTATAGTAATGCCGCTGGCTATACTGAGGCGAATTACTATGTAAGTAAGCAAGAGGAATCAAAACAAGGATGCAAGATTGTGTCCAACTTTTCTAGCCATTATTTCAGTCCTTCATCAAGGACGGTTACAATGAGAAAATTTCAAACTGCAAAGTGTGTATTTACATGCACCTAAGAAAGCGAGCGCGCGCGAGCTACACATCGGGTCTGAGGAAGGTAAAAAATTTAAGTCTTCTATTTCTTCCAGTGCGCGGCACCACTAGATAATGAAAGCTCTAAGCGTGCGCATTTCTCTTTTTATAACATAGAGGGCAAAATTACTGAATGCTGATTGGTTGAGACAGAGGGCATTTTTTCTTAATTTCCTTTCGGACGAGGGCAAAATTACTAATTCGTGATTGGCCAAGCGCCAAAATTACTCGCATTTGATTGGCTGAGCGCGAGAGCGCGCCATTTGCATTTTGTAGGCGTCTTGAAACGAAAAACGCATTTTGAGTTGTTCAAGACAAGGATCGCTTCAAAGTTTGACTTTTAACCGAGAAGGTTGGTAAAAATGGTATGGAAATCGGGTGTTTGCTTGAAGAGGAATTCGTAAAGGTGAACCTAGACGTGTTACGGGAACAGCAAATTGTTATTTGTTTTAAAACTATTGAAAACTTACAGCGACGTGGTCGATAGTTTTTCCAGCGAGAGGAAGCTTCGCAACTCAGGTGAATAAAATTTACTTAGTTAATTGGGTTATAAGTGTGTTTTCCCTTGCACCAAGAGCCTGGTAAAACCAGGGTTTTACCCTGGTCCAAGCCTGGTTAAAAAACCAGGGTACCCTGGTTCTTAAACCAGGCTTACCAGACTCAAACCCTATGTGCAAAAAAGTCTGGTAACCCTCGTTACCCTGGTTATTTAGAAAACCAGGGTTACCAGACGTACCAGGGTAACCAGGGTTTAACATGACTCTGAGAAGTCTGGGCTAACCTAGGTTACCCTGGTTACCCTGGTAAGTCTGGTGACCCTGGTTTTCTAAATTACCAGGGTTACCCGGGTTTAACCAGGCTCTTAAGGTCTGGGTTGACCAGGGTAACCCTGGTAAACCTGGTTAGCACATTTTACTGAAAACCAGGCTTACCAGACTCGGACCCTATGTGCAAAAAAGCCTGGTTAACCCCGGTTTCCCTGGTAAGCCCGGTAACCGTGGTTGTCTGAATAACCAGGGTTACCCAGGTACATTATTTTTGACTATAACATCTGGGTCAACCCCGGTAACCTTGGTTTTTCTAAGAAGCCTGGTGATGCTGGGAAATTTCAAGAAAGCATTGGAAACCAGTAAACTGAGGTTTGTAGCCAATGTTCAAAAAGACTAAAAAGCACAGTATCCTTAACTATGGATAACATGGATATAGTCCTGGGCCCAGTTGCATAAAGCAACTTGAGATTAAAAGGGTTTTTTTGCAACAATTCCCTTTGTTCTGGAGGATTTCTTCGTGTTCTCTTTGTGTTTCCTAAAGTACTCTACTCTATACTCACTAATCTGTCTTCGGCCGAGTTATCCATGATACTGTGCCAAAAAGTCCTCCAGAACAAAGGAAATGGTTGCAGAAAATTCGCACTTAATCTTAAGTTGCTTTATGGAGCCGGGCCCTTGTGAACTAAACGCAAATACTAGGAGTTACACAGTACATGTATCATGAAAGGCCCAAATGTACATGTGCACACACAATTACTTAAAGAACCAGTGTCACCCAAAGTGCTTTACGTGCCGAGGTACATTTTTCATATATGAAAAATACACCATTTTCTTGATTGTCGTGAAGTCTGATTTGTATTTTCTTCCATCACTGCCGCTAGCGATCCGAAAGCACTAGTGTGAATTTTGACTTGACATTTAAGTGTCGCCGTATCGATTTCGTTGTATATTTCCGGATTCTGAGGTGTTTTCGCAGTGGGGAAGAAGATCTTTAAATTGGATGCCTCGTAGGGTTCAGGAAAGTTGAGGTGAAGACCGAGTCTTCCTTGTGTTCACTGTCCGTAAATATGTTTTATTTTTACAAAAAGCGTAAGTGGCTATTCTGGTTTTGCGTCCATCGACATCAGTCGATGCGATCGATCGCGCAATCAATCGATCGGACTGTAATAGATCCATGTATATGCACTGAATGCAAACTCAGATCTTGAGTAGTTTTCTCCAGTGACGTCTAGCGACGAAGACGTCAACATTCTTACTACTTGTTTTTGTCTTATTATTCTTATATCGAGTGGAAGTGGCTACTCTGGTTTTACGTCCATCGAGATCGATGATCAATCGATCGATCAATCAATCGGTTGTTATAAAAGCTCCATACACGTTGACTACAAAGTCAGATCTAGAGTTGTTTTCTCCGGTAACATTTAGCAAGGAAGATATTATGATTTTCAGGGGCTACTACTGTGAATATCAGCTTGCTGAAAGGCCAGTGCGGCAGGGTATAATTTGCGAAACGTCCGGCAAATGCGCCAGCCAAACTTCAAAACAAAAGCACAACCACGCAAAGCAGTTTGAGTGACACTGGCTCTTTAAACAATACCGCACCAGCATACTACCTAAAATCTTCAAGTACAAGGTATACATTGTAGGTTGTAATGAGAAATGATAAAATATAAAAAAAGAAATATTTGTCCAGGTTTATCCTGCATTCAAGACTACTATGTACAGCAAACCCCAAGCCCAGTGTACATTAAATGTACATGTACACTGTATGGCGCTTTGTATTCTATGCCAGTCACTTTGTGGCCACATTCAGTTTACCTCAGAATGTCTATTTTTTAACAAATCTCCAATATCAGTTACAATATTTACAGTGTATCTGTGCATGTGAGGCAAAACCAAATGAAAAGAATCATTGAGTAACAGGGAGTATACACATTCACTGATTTTACATTTACGGTCTTATCTGTTTTGGCTGCCTTCATTTCACTTGCAGTTAACAATCTTCTGAGTTCAGTCCTCTTATGGCCTTATACATGTAGACGTGGTCCTAGAAAAAAATATTGAGAAGAAATTTAAAAAAAGTTCTAGGCCTGTCATACACTCAACATTATTAGGTTGTAATGTTAATTTTCAATAACATAATTATATAAAGGTTCATGTAAATTTACAATAACATTATGAATACAGTTCAAGCAGTGAACAAAATTAGTAAAAGGTGTAAATATTAATTTAATGACTTTTAGTCAAGTATTGGGTTCCAAAGCTGTGGAGTGGCAAAATAAGAAAGATTTCTTAAAATAAACTGTCACTTTAGTGACATCGACAAACATCGTAAGCATTACAGTGATAGTCCATTTCAAAACCTTAATAGCCCTGATCAGAATACAATTTTCTAGTACACCATAACAGAACACATCCTGTTTGCATGTATTGTACTCAGTGAATCCACGATGATCCGGTTTTCACATGTTCATGTACGAGGTTCCAACAAATCTCCAAAATTGATGTGCCTATTGACTGAGTGAGAGGACTAGACAGGAAAATATTCGGCTTAAGGTCACGGTGTACAGACTGAGCACAGCGAGGTCTGTGTGCCACGACCGGCTTGTCCTAACTCTGTCAATACACATTTACCATAACACCAATTTCATGCTACATGTAAATACATGACTGTATTTTTGGAAAATTTCAAAACTATGCTTAAAAATACTCAAAGCATGTTAAAGTGCACGCGTGTTGAATGAACCAAGACTGGACGGCTTTTTCCAGACTGGCTTGCATCAACCCACCTGGCCCTACACACATCAACTCGGAATACATCTGTACCGTATATAATACACTAAGAGAGAACTGTTGTCCACCCATCATGGAAAAACGGCTTAGTTACAAAAAGCCAAAACCACACCACTTCTATACTTTCCTGGCAGGGATGTGCAACACTGTGCCATGGCTGTTGATGTGTCACTACTTTCAACTACTTATGCAAATTGATGTCAGTTTTCAAGATATCATGTTGTTGAGTGGTGAATTGTTCAGCTAGTTTTTTTTTATAATATTGTGTTGGCGGGGATGTACGGTGGTATAAGAAGTTGAGGTCTCAAGTGACTGAAAAATGAAAATGGTGGACATGAAATTCAAAGCCCAGATGCAAGGAAATACAATGTATGCTACTATTGTAGTTTTAACCCTGTTATCCCAAGCAGTTAGCCTCTAGTGGTCTAACGTGGTTGTAAGTGGGTGTAGATGTTATGTAGTGAAATGAAATGAGACCCCGAGAGAAGCTGAACCTGAGGTGTTCCCTATACCATCCCAGAGTTCCAACCACTACATGTACAGTAACCTACATTGTACAGAATGTAGATTACATAGGAGTCTAGACGTGAGCTACAGGTGTACAGCTGTATTGTAGGGCATTACTTACAGTACAAGGTCACCATACAGTCAGATGCCTTTAACACTGCCCTTTCTAGCACAATGCATGACATGATACAGTATGAACCTAGTAAGATGACCTACTTCACTAACAGTTTTCTTGTAGATTAGTACAATCATGTAGCTGGAGTGCAGAAGGTCATGGGTATGACTTCAGTTAGGGATTTAAGTTGGTGTCCTAATCCCACAATTGCTTCATGTTGAGCACATGTATCATCATTCTTTTGGTTAATAGCGGAGCCAGCGCGCTAGCGCGTCAGCGGAGCTCCATTGCTAAGGAAATTTGGTAACCTGTCAAGCCAAAAAATTTTGGTAGTGACGTAATAGTCACATGACCGTCCGTCCATACATCCGTACGGCCGTCCGTCCGCACCACAGGGCTACCAATACACTTCATACACTGGATATAACCCTGTACTGAATCCCGTGTGTTTTTGGCGCGAAATCGCATGTTGACCCGCGTTGTAGCAAAACAAGCAAAGACAGCAAAAGTCAAAAACAAATTTGTTAATGTAAAAAAAAGTTCAAGGAACACTCAGTTGTCTTTTTGGTGGAAGGGGAAAAGTTCAATTTAGGCGAAAGAAATTAGGCGATAAAGTTCAGGCAAAAAGTTCAAATTTGCCTCATCGGTTCTGTTCAAACTCGGTCGGCACACCGCTTGAGTTCGCAGCTTTTCGCAGCGGTTTCGATGCCAAATATAGCAGAGCTAGCGCTTTTTGTTTTTTTTCTGTCCACAACCATGGTTTTTAGGGCATTTCGAACACATTTTGCAGGAAAAACACCAGTATTTTCACACTGATAGGCAGCTTTTCACGAAGAAAGAAATAAGTATTAAAATTAACTCCAAATATATCGTTGAACGCCCATGGCCTAGTGGACTAGTCACCGGCATCTTACGCATCTTTCTTTGTTTTTTTTTTTATTTAACGACTTGAATGAGAGTATTTTCACAAATTAATAACTGCCAGCAAAAACAAAACAAAAAAACAAAACAAAACAAAAAGGGGGCTCCGCTTTTATGCTTGGCTAAATCTATATATTAAATGACCAATCTTAGTAATTATTTACAACATCAGTAATTATTTTACAATATTAATAACCATGGCTCTATATCAGCAGGGCTTTTGTTTCAGTGTACTGATCGGGATTGTGGTTTGTACACAATAATCTAGTATCCATGTCTTAAAAATTCAAGCATTCAATGATCACCAAGGAGATAATGTCTTCATATGACATGAATCCATATGCTGTCAAAATCTTTAAAAGGAATGCCTGCAACCAATGCCCAATACACTGTACATGTACACGTCCTTTGTTTAAAGAAAACAGATCTACATGTAAGCAACACAAATTTGAAGTGTAACATGAGGATTCTAATGTATACAGCTAAAACGTTGTCTGATTTTACAGCCTTGAGCTTACACGAGGAGACCGAAAGGTAGTATGGGTAGCTGAAAATGATTTGTGATTCGGCTGTAATTTCGCAGTTGTCGCTACCATAGGAGGGGTGAAAGTACGATAAACACTTGCCTGTATGATTTAATTTGTGTAGGGGTGAGCCACAGCTAAGCTTGGTAAATTTATTAATAGATTACCCATAGCACCTTGTGGTCTCATTGCGTAGGTTTTCCGACAACGTTAATTGTAGCTGTATGTTTGAGTAACTTACCTGACCATGTGTGATGCATTCCTTTGCTATGTACAACATGCATCAAGAAACTGTTTTGCTGTAGAACTTGGAGTCATACTGATACAATGTGTACAAATGTAGAAACCTGATGAAAAATTTTGAGAGTAAAATTAATAAATGGATCATAAAAAATAAACTTACTACTCACATACATGTACATGAAGCTACATCTATAAAGGTGAATGTAAATCATCAGATCCCAGGAGATTGTTGAAGGAGCAGTGTACATGTAGATGTATGAGGTTCAGGTTTGAACTGAAATTTAACTTCTATATAGGATGCAACTAAACAGCACCAGTCATCTACACTGTAGCCCAGTTGATTGTGTTATTGACCTTTCAAATACATCTACAGTACATGTGTAAGTTAATATTTGGTTCTTGGGCAAAAGTGCAAAAAACTCACTGGAGACAGTTTGACACACTGAACACCATCCCCTTAAAGCCAAATAATTTTTTCCTTCAGCTCTTGCTTTAGGTCAGTAAGCACATAATTTTTTGAATTAGGAAATAAGCCAAAAATTGAAAAGTTGCCATTTTGAAGGCTGTTTTCCTATAACATGATTGAGCAGTTTTGATGATTTTCAAAAAAACCTAACATTCATGAGACACTCAAATGCCCTCCTGGATTTATAAAGTTCTTTCATCTACATGTAGACTACTCCGAACAAGTAGGTACATTGTTTTCATAATGTTTCTGCACACTACAGGTGTAATTAGTATATCACATGCCATTCACCTCTGGGCACAACAGTGGTCACCTCCACAGTTTTTTTGTCCATATCTGATAACAAGTTACCTGTACCAGTCTGTGGGGCTGGATATTAACTTGTATGGCATAATAATTATTATACTGAGAGAACCATTATTCACCATAATGTCTGTGACATTTAACATTTATTCCATGAGCATGTATGTACTGGGTATAGAGGTGGTAAGTAACCAACAAGATGCATAGCACAAAGTTGATAAAAATCACCTCATATCCTAAATGAGCACAACAGAATTACATGTAATAACATTCCTTTATTAAATCTCAACTTTAGTTATCTTTTCTGAATTATGGGTGGCTGTATTTTGGACAAGCTTCTAGCTTTTACTTGGATGATATGCTATTTTGAATGCCATGGTACTTGGCATGCAGTTTCCATGCATGCAGCGAAATCAAATTTAAGGTGCCAGTGCATGAAGGGACATGTTGAAATTTGTGTTGCATTAGCTCAAAAAGCACCATCCACACACCAAAGGGTGTCACATGTTGTTGCAAAAATGTAAGCACCTTTCGATTTCCTCTCTGCTAATGTTCCTGCTACAGTACATGCCTTTAGCATAACAATTGCAGTGTCGCACTGCTGTGTGTCTCTGTGACATGTCCCTGCAACATGTCCCCTCATACCCTGGCATCTACCGTATACAAAAGGAAGGAATTCAATGCCTGAAATTGAGAATTTAGTGTATTACTACTGCGTGTATAGGGTCTCCACTGTGAGTCTGTCATGGATAAATTACTGTTTAGTATTTAGGCATACATTGGACATTAGGTTGGGATAAAAGTTCATAAATCTGGTGACCATTTTAGAACTGTTGATTGCAATGAAAAACTCCCATATGCAAACTCCCTTGAAAAGAGGACTTTGAGAAATGCACACATTTCCACCTTATGCCACTAGAATAAAAATGCTATGGTGTCTTAGTCCTGGAGTCGTTACTATTCAAATAATATCGAATCTGATCATGTTAGTACACATCACTATCTCTGCTTAAAAAAAATCAAGAAATCTCATAAACCGTGAAAGAACTCACTAATTGGCAAATTATGCATGTTTCATTTCATGTTTTCTCCGCTTTGACAAGTGATTAAAGAAAAATTTAGGCTTTCATTGTATTCAAGTTTATGTGTACACGTATTTGAGTGAAACGCATTTCAACTGAACTGTTGGTTAACGCGTAGGCATTATGAAATCACCTACAACTAATCACCAATGATACATGTAGATGCATGGAGATACACGTACGTGCTTACATGTGAATTGCCTACTCCTCAAATTATTCGGATTGGTCGGTAAACCTTTGTTTTACTATGCCGGGCTTATCACACTTTGATGTGAAAAGTGTAAGTCACAGAATGCCACATGTGTGAACAATGGCTTTCGTTGTTACTTGATACCACTGTCCCACTTGGGGTCAATTTCACAAAGGCCGTTTTTGATTATGATTTGCAACGTGCAAATTTGCACAGTGTACGCTTCAAAGAAAGGAACTTTAAGCCTTCCATTGAAAACTAAATGTACATGAAATGTTAGTCATACCAGCTACGTATTATGAGGAATTAGGTTACATGTACTCACCGGCCTTGAAATCGATCGATCAGTCCGTTGGTAATTCAGTCCGTTTATACTTGAATCGAGCAATCATCAACCATCTTTACAATCATCTTCCAACAGAGCACGTTCTGAGTTGAGCCTTGCTAATCGTAAGCGAAAATAATCTAAAGAATAGCGAAATAAACCACTTTCACGTACGATAACCAGCTCTATTCGACACAAACCCATTTTATTTGAAACTCACCGCCGGTTACCCAGCTATGCGACCGGGCCGCTTTCAAGGGGTCATGTGATTTACAACCGCACGCTCGAGAATTGCAGGCGCAAGTAACCGGTGAATGTGTGTTTGTGTCTGTGATCTGTGTGTGTTGGATTTCTCCGTGTTTGTGTGCGCCAGAAAGTGAAACGTGGATAGTTTTTTACTCCAGTGGTTGAAGAGTTGTGGGATTCGATGCAGAGCTGCCCTCCCTTACACAAAGGTACAGTATTAATCTTAAATTTCTTGAATAGATTCTACCTCCTCTTTGGCGGCCATTTTGGTTCGTTCGGTTCGGCTGAGGTCAGAAAAGTACATGTAAGTTACTCGGCCGAGTTTGGCGACCAGACATAAATGTGCAGTGAAAAAAGTGAGCTTCATTTGCAACATATTCGAATTTTACCTAATAAGTTGGATTTTTGCAAGAATATAGAATAATAATTCTTAGATATTGACTTTTCTTGCAAGTAAATAGGTCGAATAAATTTCAATGACTGTGTTATAGTCAAGCAGCACTCTCGTTCTGCAGCCAATTGGAACGATCTTTACAACAGCTTGATATACAATGTCGCCTCAGGACAAACGTTCGTTACTCAAACTCAGTCAAAAAGTTGGACTTGGTGAGCAAATATAGACAGGCTAAATTAGAATCTATCTGGCAAGCCATTTGCATGTCACTGAATAAGAATGGTCTCTTTTGTTCATAAAACATTAATACACAAGTAAATAACTGGCTGGATATTCTAAAATTTCTCAATCAACATTACCTTCTGTAAAATCAAAGTGAACCAGTTTTGGTGTGAATTTTTATCAACTTACCGATATTGTGTTTTTGCATTCCTTCTACCATGAATCACTGGGAATTATTAATTTAGGATAACCTTTATTGACATGTCACTTTTTGGTCATATAAGAAATAATGTACATGTGTCAACTTCAGATTTTACTTCCAATTCAATTTCTGGTGGTCTGCAATAGCAGTACTGTCAAGTTCTATTAGTTGGAACTGTTATTTAAACATACTTTAGCGTGCATGGTTGCTGAAGGAAAGTATTTATGTGGGGCCTCTTCACATGGATTTCCTGTCTGGATGAATAACCCTACTTTATTTATGTTTTATTTATTTATTTATTTTGTTATTTGCTAAATACTGTATACAAGATGGTCACCCACCCACTCTTTCAGTTTTGTAACTAAATGGTGGCTACATGTATACATAAAGGACAAGACAAGCATTTTAACCTTTTTTGGGTGAGAAATCTAATAAACTAGCCAGTCCACCCAGTCTTTCATGTAGAGCTGACCCTTCAAAGACCTTTGTAAGTCACTGAGTAGGTGTTTCTAGTTACAGTTCACCAATCAACTTCTGTTATGTTACAGTACTTTTTTGCCTCAAATTTTGTCAGTGGCTGAGAATATATACTATACACATGTACATGTATATATGGGTCCATTCAGTGACTATTTGGCTTGTTAAGCATACAATAGTATTTTTCACTGTTTAAAAAATACACCATTTATTAGGGGTTGCATGTACGTACATGTAATTGTATAAGAGCACGCAAAAGGTGTGCCTGTAGATGCCATACCAAAGGCACTAGCTACTCCTATTCGTCTGAGAGGAACTGTACAATATGGTTGCAGTTTTTTGGTTATTTCCCTTGGTATTTTATTTATGTTTATTTGACTTTGTATTTTTTTTTCCAGGTGCATTTGTTAAAAACTGAAAACAGCATTTCCAAGTCTAACAGGGAATCCTGGGCAACAAAGCAGATAAGAAATACCACAACATTTGCAGTTCAGGGCCTATTTAGATAGTCTGAGTTTTACTTATGCTGCTGGTCTGGCATATCATTGGAAATATTGTAACGAGTTCACTTCATTTATCATTGCCTCTGGCTATGATTGTCGTAAGGTTTTAACACATTTCAAAATCCTGCAGCATTTTTTATGCCATGCACGACAGGCATGAGAAAGTTTTAGCTTTTATTTGCATGGAACAACTTGCATTGTAGGCTGTTCATTAGTATGTCGCATACAACATAGTCTAAATTGGCCCTTTATATGTACAGTGTAGTTTTGTTACTTTTTCAATTAGACCTGAAACTGAACAGAACAGAACAGAGGTATTAGTTTAAACATGGAGCAATCCTGTAGGGTGAGACACTTTTGCTTGGATCACTTGTTACATGTACATAAGCCACATTAGCAGTTCAGACATATTTGTAAGATTTTTACATGATGAAACTCAGATCGAAATGATAAGTTTAAAATGTTCGTTTAGCCATGGACTTTTGCCACAAAAAGTTATAAATGAGGAAAAGCATCAAGAGGCAAAAAAACCAGGCTCAAAAGAAAACTGGGGCTATGAAGGAAAGAATGTAATAATTAAAAATTAAGTCCAGCTAGCATGATGAAGGTGGCAACCAGCATAATGAGACGTCAAAATAAACCAAATTGAAATCAACATGTACACACAATGTACGTCGTTCTCTTTCCAGATTTTTTTGTGGAAACAGCTTTCTATCTTGCGTGTAATGGTTAATACATTTATTGAATGAGATCAAGTAACTGAAACTACAGCCCACCGAAGTTATACCTTCACAGATTCCTTTCATTTTTGCATTGTAGGTGAAGTGTCAAAAATGAATAGGTATGAGAAAAATCATTTTTTTGTCTAACGCTTCAGTTTATTACATGGTGATGTAAGATACTGTATCAACCAGTGGCAAATTGACTGTTTTACATAACTTGATAATTTTTCATATCTTTTGGCAAAAAAAAAACTAAGCACAAAAAATACTTATGTAAGTTACTTACTTATGTAAGTTAAGTTACATTGTAATGTACATAAGAGATTTTTGGGGGCATATCTTTTTAATATGTTTTTGACAAATGCTATCAAAATTAGATTGAAATATAGTCTGTAATATGTACTTGTAATATCAAAGTACATACATGGTAATCACTACGCAAGAGCTTGCTTTGCAGTTGTGCGTGAGTGGCAATTGTGCATGTGTTTTTAAATTCTAAGTGAGCAGCTCCTAAACCAATTTGATGAAATTCAGCCAAATTTGTAATATTATAGTTTTCCAGCAATACCATGTCCGCAAATTTGAATTTTCCTTCTATTTGAAAGGTTTAGCTTTTTTCCAGAGGTACATGTAGTGCCTTTTATCTCTCAGCCTTACATTGTAAATTTTTATTTTTATTTGAAAGTTTTAGCTTGTTTTCTTAAGGTACAAGTAGTACTTTTTATCTCTAATCCATACTTACACATGGAACTTTAGCAGCTTACAAACACAGATGCAAACACAGATGCAAAAAAACTGCATCCCGGTTTGTGAGACCACTGCATAAAGAATCAAATCCACTGGCAATTGAAAGATGTACAGGAGAATTCATATTTTTTGAAAGAAATTAAATTTTAACCCTTTACTAGAATTGTTAAGCTTTAATCAATGGTTTGTACAAGTGTTTGTCAAAACAATGGACATTACAGTAGCCTGTATGTAGACGGTCCTATGGAGTGGCTGATGACTTAATAGTCTAGCAATGGAAACATTTTTGGTTCCTCTACTGAATTTGATTTGCAGTCGTAAAAGCTCTGGCTGATCAGTATTATTTTGCAAATGTATCAAGTTCTGTAAAGTATCTTAGTCAACATCTTCAGACGACAGTGCAATGCAACACTTTAGTTTTAACTGTATTTTTTTTGTTTGGCTCTTCGGTAGAGACTAAAATATTTCAGTCAACCAAAGTAAAATTTTGCAAAGTACAGTGTGTGTACCTGTAAATGTGTCGAATGTAACAACCATTTTTTATTCCTAGGCCGTCACTTGTCAAGCTGAAAAGTCATAAGCCAACTTAGAGTTTAGTTAATGTTTATAGGGTTGCTCCATGTTGAAAATCAATTTGGTATTAGAAGGTTTTGTTAAGATATACATTGTATAATCATTATTCACTGTACGTTGCTGGTTTTGGTGGTATGGCAATTGTAGTGCATGTTTATATTTTGTACCCTGGCCATTTGAATTTCCATAGAATATGTATTAGAAATTGCACTGCAGTTTGCAATAAAAATTATCATTGAGGCACATAAGAATTGGTTGGAACGTTTGTCAAACACTGTTAACCAAAAGCCTGGAAAGCCCAGGGAAACCTGGGCTTCTAGGTTTTTGAATTCTTAGAACATTGGGCTTGAGGCTTTTCAAGTACTGTGATGTTTTCGAACCACACTAACCGGGCTTTTCAGGTGCATATGATAAGTTCGAACCAGACTTTCTGGAAAACCCTGGTAAAACCAGACAAACAAGGTTTTTGAGGTTTTGTCTTTGAACCAGACGTACCAAGAAAGCCTGGTTAAACCAGGCTAACCAACCTTTTCAGGTAATTTTTTCGAACCAGGCTCGCCATAAAAGCCTGGTTAAACCAGACTAACCTGACTTTTCAGGTTATAATTTTCGTCCCTAAACCGGCCTTACCAGGCTTCTGTGGTACAATACAACCAGGCTCACCCTAAAAGCCTGGTAAAACCAGCCTTACCAGACTTTTTACCAGACTTGTTTTCTTCACAAAAGCCTGGTAAGTCTGGTTGAACCAGACTTGACCAGGCTTACCAGACTTTTTACCAGGCTCTTGGTGCAAGGGTTGTCAATGTATTAGAATTGTACTTATCTCTTAAGATGTACATAATGGTCAGTCTTTCTTGTTCTGTGCGCTGAACAGCAGTTAAAATGCTTGTTTGGTGAATTGTTTACGAGCGGGTACTTTTATAATTATTCTGATGGCCGGCTGATTGTGTTTTAACGCGCATGGAAAGTTTTCCGAAAATTTTGCCCTCTGTGTTATAAACAAGTAATCGCATTGAGTCCTCGTAGAATTAAGGATAAATTTCACTTGTATTTTCAAAGTTTTCACAAATTGCCCTCGTCGCTGCGCGACTCGGGCAATTTTGTTAAACTTTGAAAATACGCGTGAAAATTTATCCTTAATTCTACTCGGCCTCATGCGATTACATCTACTAATTCTAGTTACTTCCATGAAAACACGACTTTATCAGTCTTAGAAGTTTAGAACGTATACATATTTTACGTATTTTCCCGTCAAAATGGAATTTTGCAGTGGCAACAAAATTGTCAAAATAACATTGAAAACGCATCCACAGTTTTCACTTTCGCCTGGTTCGAAATTCAATGCTATTACGGAACGTTCTGATCATGGATAGAATTTTAAAAGGGACGCCCCTCCCCCATTTTGAAGGCCAAGTAACGTGGACAATATTTTCCTGCAGCTTTTAGCACAACAAATGTGCGTTACAAGTTGCCGCCTGGTGTTCTACATATTACCACCTCTGCGCGATACAAACTGATTTTCATGATGCAGAAAGAAGAAGATACGTCTACTTTCTGCAACAATGAAAATTTGTTGCGCGCAGAAGTGGTAAAACGTGCACCATAACACCGCAACATGCAATGCAACATTTGTTGCGCGAAGAGTTGCATGAAATTGTTGCCAGTATTACTCAGCGCTAGCAAGTGTTTGCAAAAGTTAGTTACTAGATCATGAAAACATACCAAATTGAAAGATCATTCTCACCTCGAATTCAGCTGCTAAAAAAGTCCTCAATACAGATCTTTGGAGCATGAATTAAGAGCTCATCTGTCTTTAAACAATCACTTCACCTGCTCATAAAAGAAAAAAAGTAAACTTTGTGAACATCGGAACGCTGTGGGATGATACCCTTAACTAACAAAATATTCATTCAGTTTTAAATTTTAAAAAAAACCTACTCCAGTATAAGAGCTCGTTTTATAGAAAAAGACATTCTAAGTATACATTGCAAATAAGGAATACTTTTTAAAAAACAAGAAGTGAATATCCAATCGGCCCAAGTACAAGGTAACAGCTGCTTCTTTCAAAATTCTGTAAGAGTAATCTTTGCAAGGATTAATTCGCCTGATTTCGGAATGCCCGGAAGAACCGAGTGCCCATAAAAACGCACCCCAAATTAAAACCGTGTGAGGGATTATAAAATGCCAAAGACAATTCGCCTCTTAATTAAACTGGAAGAAATCTCCTGTAAAAGTAGGTAGACGCCTTGCTTATTGCTTCAACATTGCTCTTCCAGGATAAACAAAAATATAACTGAACAATAGAGCTGGACAGGACTATACACGGCACAGTTTAACTGTTTATTGCAAGTTATCCGTCTGCTCAGGAAAGCTGTTTATACTATTCTCAGTGTTAAGCGATCATCGGCTCAGTGCCTCGAAACATTTTTTAAAGTGCCTGCCTTTGTTTATAAGATGGAATTTCGTGCAAGTTTTCAGATATTTTTAATTTTTGGTCTGGCTTTATTGAGCGTCCACTTTGAAAATGTGTCCAGTCGCCACTAGCAAAACTCGACTTCAGTGTGTTTCCAAGGCCTTTCTCACTTCAGTTTGTTTTCGAGCAGTAATCCGAAAAACTCACACAAGTTTTCCTTCCTTTTAAGTGCAAAAATTTCAAATGCAATAAATATTAAAATAGCTTACCTTCAGATTTGATGACTCGCTTCAGCTTTGGGATGAATTCTTCTCCATGAAACTTGCCACGTGGTTTGAAGTCAAGAGGATTTTAATCCACTTCAAGTTTGTTTCAGCTCTTCAAGGCGTCTTCTAGATGTAGACACCTTCACTTTAGCTTCTTAGAGCAAATTCTTAACAATTCCTTTGAAAAGGACTCTTTTTGTTCGAAATTTTCTTTCTTGCGAGAACGGTCTGAACATCTTCTAGCGAAATCTTAAAACGTCAAATGCAAATCAGTTGCGCCACGTATCAAGTTAATCAGATGCAGGCATGTGCACGTGCAAATGTCTTCTCGCATTTAGTTTGTTTTTAATATTTCATTCGTTCATTGCCAAATAAAATTCCGGGAATAAAATAAAAATCTACTTCGAGAACCTTGTCCGTGTAACTCTTGTCTTTCTCTATGCCAAAACACACGATGCAACATCAATTGCTTGCAACCACGATCCGCCATGATCCGCCGCTAAATTGTTTTTTTTTAAGTGTGTGTAACATTGCAAAAGTAGAATGCAATGTGCATGCAACAACTTGCATATGATTACCCGCAAACTGAAAGTAAAGGGGGAAAAAAGAAAACCTGGAAGTGGTGACAAAGGCTTAGGCGCAAAAAACGCAACAGCACGTATGTCAAGGTATAAACCGGTCTCGACGCAAGCATAAATTTAAGTGAAAATATAAGGATAAATCATCTTTCTCTTTCTCGTGCTTGCATTTTTGCATATTTCCCGGTGATTCCACGTGAAAAGCAGATGATAAAAATGAAATGTGTTTATTTGTTTTCGTCTTGTGTTCATGCCTGTGCTAGTGTTGCCGACGTTTTCACTTGATAAGCCTTATCCATACTTATGTCTGCGCTTAATTGCACTTGTTCCTGTCACGTCACTAGTGGAAAATCAGGCCTAAGTCTCGCTTACAACGCATACAACGCATAGATAACGCACTTTGCTCATGTGCTAGTGCTTGCGTTTTTCAGGGTTTGTATCGACTTGTGCGCACGTTCTTACGCGTAACCAGTCTACAAGGTCCCAGGAGCCCGTTTCTCGAAAGCCCCGGTAACTTTTCGGGCGCGGAGCTACTTTTTACGATCAAAATCTATAGAACTTTGGCGTACTGAGTTTTTCGTCGGCATATCAGCCCGAAAAGTTATCGGGACTTTCGAGAAACGGGCCCCTGGGCACAGTTGTTCGAAACCCAGTTAGCGCTAACCCTGTGTTAAATGTCGACCAAGGTTTCTGATTCTCTTGTTTAAAAGCGCCACCGGCTGCTAATTTTACGCGACAATTTGAAAGCAGCTAAAGTCAAATTGTCAAGTGAAAATAATCTGCTGGAAACCACGTCGTTATGGATTAAAAGTGAATTAAAAATTGATGCTAATCCTGGGTTCGCTTAGCCCTGCTTTGAACAACCGGGCTGTTAACGTTTTGTTTCACTAGTCTCTTTCATGAGTTGGTGAAATCCAGGAAAAAAAGGGATAAGAAAAAGCTCGTCCCATCTTCGCTGATAATTCCTTCCCATTGCAGTGTCTAGGTTCTGTCTACTCTGGACTTGCTCCAAGTCCCCCCTTTATTTCCTGGGGAAAAAAGAAACGTGAATGATCGCAAAACACGCGCGCGAAAAATTTGCTTGTGTTGCGCGCGATGCAGAACCGGCGCCATTTTGATTCAGCCTCGTGGACCAGGCGCGCGTTGTCTACTCCACTGTCGATTTGACGGAATAATCCATCAGCAAGTGGCCCATTTGCCTAGCACAGGATGGTGACTACAGTTCCTGTGGCTTGACGGACGGCTTGACGCGATTCCCAGCAATATTACTCTGCCCTGGATGGGGTGCCATGCCATCGTAGGTTTACCCCAGCCATTTTATTTACCGTAAGAAAAGGTCAAAACATGCCAACATTTGTTCTAAAATATATGTGTTTTATTCAAAGTGCTTAGCGAGTTAGGCTTATTACACGCGTGTCACAAAAGGAAACCAAATTTTAAATAACTTTGAAATGCGCGCCAAATAAATAGCTAGCGAAAAATGTACATGAGGAAATATAACCGCAAAAAAACTTTTCTTTACTCTGTGTGTTAAAAAAATGACAACATGAGATACATGAGTCATACTTTACTAAAAAAACATTAACCATCTAGCCAGGAGAGTATTCACATTGCAGGATTAGGGGTACGCCAGTTTTAACTTTTGAGTGCGTAGAATACATACAAGAAAATTGGTTGAAATGTACAGGATATGTTGATGTTCTACTGTTCAGGATGTACTTCATCAAAATAAACTGTAGAAATCACAAACAGAACAAAAATTGCCTTGTTCTATAGGAAACAGGAAACAAAAACAAATACCTAGTGAATTTCTTAGACAACAGTTTTTGTTAATTCGTGGCCTAACTTTATGCTTAAAGCCCGTCTAGTGGCATCAGTGACATTGAATGCAACAGAAACCTGATTTAGACTTAATTGTATGCGTATTATATTTTCCCTATACTTTGTATACCTTTGAGCTTATGTGCGTTGATTTTGTGGGCGTGAAACGTGTGGCTTACTATTGCGATCCCTGTCCTAGGCTACTCCACCGTCGTTTTTACGATTCATCGTGAAAAATAACGCAGGGAAGGCTTATTTTATGTTCGACTTCACATGGATCGTGATTTAAATGAGCAACTTTATTTTTATTTTATTACTTGCGTGCAAAAGTGTTTTAATATCCTCTTGACGGTCCATCAGGAAAAAAAGGGGACCGCTTTCTATACAAGTTGAATTACACGCCACAGGTTGCCACGATACCATCGCAAGAACGAATTAGTTTTTTAACTGAAAGAGAGAAAAAGGCTGTAGTGGAATCCCTCAATCCAGCCACCAACAGGCACGGAAATCTGGCCTCTCAAGATGAGAGAACAGTTTAGTTTTTGTGATATGCCATACTTATGATAATCTGAATACAGCTCGCCTTCTCTGTTTCTTATCTGCTAAGATACTGTATCCTTCTTTGTTGTTTACAAACTATTTATCATAGAAAGCTTAAGTACCAAGTATGCTTTTTGCGTTGAACGCAAGAGAGATTATGAGGTAATTTCTTGTAATTACTGAGTAGACATGGTTATTCGGTAGTGAACTATGGCATCGACCAAGAAAGCCAGGAAAGTGATAAATCCGAGGATCTGAAAAGAAGAAGAAAATGTTAAAAAAAACATGAAAAACATGGCTAGATGAACTATTGATTTAGATTCACAAGGAATTGATATTACATGTTTCCTTCTCAAGAAATCCAGCCTTGTCTGTCCCATAGGTTATAAAAAGTTATTTTCAGCTCGTTTGCTCAAGAACAAGGCAAAATATTTCTGTCCGCACTAGCGTGTTTATATCGTTTTCACTTGTCCAAACTGTGATGCGTTTTCGCTGAAAACGGCAAAAAGTTTTTTTAGAAAGTCTCCTTTGTAACCCTTTATCCTAACGCAAGACGATGCGCTTTCAAATTAAAAGTCTTCAACTTTGAAAGTGGAAACAGTCTTTGTAGTGATAAATACGATCAGCGTTTTCAATCGTTTTAGTGTAGACCTACCCTGCGTACTAAAGGATTTTCTAGCGTGCTTTCTTAGAGCGGTCAGCCAAAGACGGACCGGTTGATCAATTAATGATACGAAAAAATAATTTCGCTCATATTCGGGCACGTAAGAAACACATTTGACACGCCAAGTAGTGTGGACAATGGGCAAACGCCACCAAAAAATGGCAACAGTAACATCGTCATAAACAACGATTGGTCAGAAAAAGAAGCAATTCGCAACAACAAAAACATCAACACAAACAGTAAAAGACACGACAACAGCAACACTGAAAACAATAGCAATACCAACAGACTGGCACAACAGAACATCGACAACAAAAACACTGAACAACAAATTTATACAGGTCATGCATACCACAGCTGCTAAGGCGTGTTGGTAGCGCCACTGTATGTTTTCGTCGTTTGACTGATCCCAGCTGTCGTTTTGTAGTTTTACAATCACTTCACCGAACAGTCCTGAGGCAATGGCACACAGTATGGCCCAGATTAATGAGAATACGACTACCTACAAATAAAATGCCGCATACAAGCAAAATCATACCATGTAGTAAGGATTTTATCTCTTAAAGGTTCTCTCTCACTTTGTTTTGCAGTTTGGTATATAGGCGCTATGAAAAGGCAGACGCAAGGGTTTCACAGTTCTTCTTAATCTTAATCTTCTTCTTAACTGCGAGTCCCAAAATTAAACCTTGTACATTTTGTGACGCAGGGTTTAAGTCATATCCTGCTCGTACTTTTTGTCAGGGTGTTTTTGCTTTTCACACCCTTACAGGAATGAGATTTGTACTGTTAGGATGAAACATAAAGTACATGTAAGTTCCATTTAACTGTAACGATCTGACGAAAACGGGCTCACTCATGAGTTCGTTGTTTAAAAAATTGGCGGCACTTTAAGTTCACTGGCAATGAAGCTAGATAGGAAATATAACTAAAAAGTAACGAAAACATGTCAGAATTGTCAGAGTTGTCTAATTGTCAGAGTTCTCCGTTGTCTAATTGTCAGAGTTCTCCGTTGTCTAATTGTCAGAGTTCCCTTTAATCGCAGCTATGCACACACAATAACAAAGTCGAGTGTACTTACAAACGCAGTCCACCCCCTTGGAGATCCACATCGCTTACTTGAATTTATGTCACACAAGAAACTGACAAGCAGGACAAACACGATCACAAGCCCGATGATAAACACTGCATAAAACAGCAATGAGCGGTCAAGCTCCCAGTCAGACAGGCTTGACAAGTCCGTATCCTTGTGGTACTGGCTGATACAAGCTATGGCTGCGGAAAGAAGTGCCTGGAATGATAAAAAAAATTAAAAATAAATAAAAAATACCCAGATTATCAGGAGATGGAAGATGCTGAGCCGGAATATCAGTGTTATTTTTATGATACTATATCACGTATTAATTGGATGGCATAAAAGCAATTTGTTAGTTATTTGCTTACTTTGCTTTTATTTTACTAACGTCAAGCGGGAAAAGGTTTTATTCATTAGGCTCCGACTCTCAAACACCCAAGGGAAACAAAAAAACTGCTCGAGCGAGCCTAAGTAAATTACTAGAGAACAACATGCAAGAGAAACTGACAGGTCTCAGCTCGATCTACCAGGAGTTTATTTTGCTTTTACCGCGTCAGGTGATGAATAATATCTTTTTACCGTGAGGCTGAAGGCTAAATTACTCGTAAGCGGCCATCCTTAGTATTCCAAAAAAAGAAACGGTTCGAAAGTAGCAAACCCTCTAAAATAAAGACTCCCCGAAAGTTTTGGTAGAAAAAACCTCCTAATTCCAAAAGCAACCAGAGTTATTACTTTCGGATCCATTTTTAAACCAAGAGTCAGTTTGTTGGGTACCCTGTTCTTACCAGTTCAAGAAGTTTGAGCATTCCCTCGGGATCCAACAAGTACATCACGCCCATCTTGTTGTCCAGTCAAATTATGTACCGCGCGCCACGATACCCTGTAAGAGTAATTTATATAAAGGGTCCTAAAAGGGTAAGATGCGAACTTGGATTCTCCTATTTTTTGCGTTAATGGGAAATGGGTAGTTTGAAGCAATGTGACTGCTTTATATGAGGAATAGAATTTTGGGAAAATTAAAATTTAGAGCTAGGATTTGAAAACAAATTATGCGAGGAAATGGGATTTATATGCCCTCCCCCTCCCACCTCCCTTCAGGACCCTCCCTATATGCACAAGCGAGGCTTCTAACATGGTTCAGAAATCAGCGAACTGTGAAAAATAATCCAATAAATATATGCATATCAGACTGCAAGAGCTGTTAACACGAGCTGTTGTCTGACCTGATCATGCCGTATGTTGACTAGGTGATAATAAATACGAGGTGAATTCTCTTGAAGTAAATTTATAACTTACTTAACAGCAGTGGCCTTTTTTTTCGGTTTTCTTAGTTTTGATTTTCTCACCAAATCGAAGCAAAATGTTTTCTTGTTTTGAAGTGGTCACACGCGATACTGAGGTATTTACCAAAATTAGGAAATCCTACTTTCATCACTTTAGCAAAGAAAACAAAAAGACAAATAAACTGGTAAACAACTAAACAAACAAAGAACAAAACAAGAACGAATATGTCCAAAAAATAGTAGTAATCTGTTACTCTATGATATGACAGATAGGCAACTACAATATTTCTCAGTTGAGCGTAACGAAGTAATCGTAAGCTATCGTGGAGTCTCACTCAGTTATACTGTTGACGGTTAAATGCGATTTGTAAATATCTATGTAACGCTGTATCACAAATGAAAGGTTTCTAACGTTTCGTCTGGTTTCGTCCAAGGATTAAGAAGTTTAGAAATAAACCCAACGTTTGCTCTTAGAGAAAGAACTTTCCGAAACTGTACTTTATTCGCGTGCATGAAATTCCAGTCGCAAATATTCTTGTCGTGTTGCTAGATTTAAATGCCTGAGCGAGTGAAATTCTCTTTGAAAGATAGTATCGTACAAAGCATTAAAAGACAAGAAATAGACGCGATTGAATTGCTTACCTTCAAACGATTTGTGTCTTTAACTCCGTTAATGGTAACAAGCGCAATATTGTAGACAGTACTGAACTCGCAGACATCACCAAGTATCATAACATGATGAATATTGATCGCACAGTTCTCGATATGTTTTTGTTGGGAGCCAACCGAGATTGGGTAAGTGCAATGACCTGGAAAACAAAGATGACGGATCTAGAAACCTCAGGGCTATTGTTTTTAGAGTTAGTGATGTAACAATCAAAAAATTTATAAGTAATAACTTTATTGAAATTCCGGCAACAATGGCCAATTGCTTTCGGGACACTGGTTTATTCTATCCAGTTCTTGCAATTAATTTGAAAATCGACGATGGTATACGTGATGAAAAACACCTTACATATCTTCTGTCCCTCTGTTGATGTCCAAAAGCTGTGCAAGAGGGCCGAGCTGATGTTCGTCTCCCGGATCTCGACGTTGTTCGGAGGAGAGGGGGGATGGTATTCATGTTGCCTATTGTTTTCGGGTAGGGGGGGAGTGTGTATTGCCTGGTGTGGCTTTTCATAGTGATGAAAAAGATGTTTTGTGACTATCCAACAACAGAAATACAACTTGACAACAAATTTATTATTATATCACGCTGAAACAATGTCAGTCCACACTGGACTGACCCACAAAAAGACAAGTTACCTTATTCTAAATTTCGCTCGTACTTAATTTCACGAAAAATTCGAGAGTTGTATTACACGAGTATTAATTTTTCCAATTCAAGGAAAGAACGTGAACAAAAGTGTATCCAATTTTGCGGTTTCGTCGTTGTTGAGATGGACCATATGTCGATCAAAGGACAATGAAATACCGAAATGATACAAAGGCCTGGTTAAATCTAACGACAGAGAACCTACAACTGGAAAATTTGATAACTGTACTGAAGAGGTTTTGACTGATTTACAAGCTGAATATAAGATGAACTGGAGTAAGAGTGCTAGTCGAAAGCAAGACCAGATAGGATAGAGAGTCACGGTTTTACTTCAACATAATATGGTATTAAATTTTGCGTGTTAAATTTTCGCGCTCTTTTTTTTCCGAGTTTACTTTTCACGATTTTTTCCAAACGCAAAAATCGCGAAATTAAGGACCAAGAGTACACAGGAAAATTTATAAGAATAAGGTAATCTTGGTAGGTCAGTCCAAAAGAACATACATAGTGAATATGATAATATAAATAACAATAAAAAATTAAGTACAAGGAAACAAAACTGTAAGAAAATCAGTTATTTACAACTAACTATTACCAACATATTTTCACTTACAATTGCAGCCGAAACGCATCCAGATTTCAATACAATTATGTTACAGCAAGTTTCTGAGCATACTTGAGAAAATAGGGTACATCATCCTCGATACTATCCAAGTTACCTTGCTTGAGGCTTTTCAGTGATCAAGTAATTAAAAAGTAATATATGTACAATGACTATAACCTAATCGAGTAACATAAATTATGACTTTATACAATGAACAGTTACTTAACAATTACTATAAATATTACAATTACGATTGATGTAGAAATTCATTTAACAGATATTGTTTTAGAGCTCTCTTGGAACATGCAGTGGTTTCGCATAGTTTCAGTCTCTAGTTCATATCGTTCCAAACAGATACACCTCTATAATTATTTGAATCATACAACAAATGGCAGTTTATATCACAGGTTTGGTCGTTATGTAAAGTTGATTTGGTGTCATCATTGGTTAACCATCCTCTGTTTGTGTACCAGTGTGCTGTGCATTTATAATGCCCGTATCGGAAAACGTAAGGCGAACTTAGGGCTTTTAAAACTCAAGAAAATGAGATAAAAAGTCATAAAATTGCTCCACAAGGTTCTGCTTTCTTTTTCTGTATTTACTTTGGTGATTGAAGGCTCAATAAAATTATGTTTTCAAAAAACGTTTGAGCGAGTCCGACCGTTATTTATAAACCGATACGGCCATTATAAATGCACAGCAACCCCCCTCCCCCAAACAGAGGATGGTAAGCCTGTGGTGTCTTCAGCGATGACTCGCTGTTTCCGCACGTTGTTCTCTATATGTTGGCTCCATTTCCTTCCTTAGGCGTTCGCATTGGCCGTAGTCACAGAAGCTGGTTGTCTGGACTTGAGAAACTTGACGAAGAATATCACAATGTCCACCACGAACGCCACAAAAGCGAAGAAACCAAAAGCCTGCAAAGTGTAAAGTTCAATCCAATTCATAAAGGTGGCAGTGAATCTCTGGTAACTAATACCACTTTGGGATTCATCAGGGAGGGTGACAGTACAGATAAATGTCTCTTTAGACAGGGTCCCAAAGGGGTTCTGGTCTACAGGGCTTTAAGATAGGAAAATTGTTGCTTAGGGCTCCGTGGCTGTTCTCTAGGGCTCCAATTAGCTGGAATCAGCATTTTTGTCTGGGCTCCAATTGGAAAAAGGTTTTGGGCTGCGGGCTCCACGGCAAGAATTTCGGTGCTCCAAGTTGGACTCCCAATCCCCCCCCTCCCCCCCTTTGAGGCCCTGCTTGCTTGTAAATGGGGCTTGTATAGACGATTACGAGAGCAGAATGCTTGACACAAATGGGATTTCATGATCACGTCTAGGAGATGGCATCACTTACGAGAATGGTCAACAGAACTACAATTATATTACCGTTCAAATGGAATCAACAAGTATCGATCTGTACTTCTATATTTTAAGTTTCCCTTTTTTTTTGGGGGGGGGGGGGTGTCGGGAGGTGGTGGGGCTGCTCCAGCCATAATTTTGCAAAGAAAAATACGGACAAATATGGATGGTTTCTTTTTAACCACCAAAACCGCTTTTAAAAACTTAAAACTTTTTTTACGTTTAGTATGTGTTCAAAATGAAGCAACTGTTATCCAAATGAGTTTATTAGGCGTAAAATTCGGTTTGCCAGGAAATTTCACGCATCGTTTTTATATGAACTTCACGTTCGTGTTAAATAAAGCGTTTGAGCTGATTCAAAGGCTCTGAAAAACCGGAGGTGAAGTTTAGATATGAACTATCCCGGCAAACAGAATTTTGCGCCTGACAGTTACTTTGTTTTAAACGCATACTTGATAAACGTGGAAAGCTTAAGTCTTCAGAAACGGCGTTAAGTTTTGCATTAAGAAATGTTCCACATTTGTCCGTATTTTTCTTTGCAAAATCACGGCAGGAATACGCACGGGTTTTCCGCAAAAGCGCTGTGAAAGTCGAACCCTTCACAGCGGTCAAACGCAAAAAGCTACGTCACATCCGGTCTTTCAGAGCCTTGAAGTTTGAATCAGTTCAAAAGTTTACGAGCGTGGAGTTCTCGGGGGTTGAAGCGGAATAATGAATATTGAATACTGGCTTAAAATTGTAAAGGAATATTGAATATTGGCTCAAAATTGTAAGGAATATTGAATATTCAGTTTTTTAATCAAGAATATTGAATACTTGCAAAGAGAAAATAAGTTCTCCTCACCCTCTCTGTCTCCAAATGAGAATCGCAGGTGTTCTATATTTTCGATATTTGGCAGGCGCTCTGCCTCATGTTAAGCTTACAAAATTTGCAACGCGGACTACTCCCCAAGGGAGATATTTTCTTGTGACGTCACTTTCAAAGCACATGCTTCAGTTGACCGCTTTAAATTTCGACGCTTTGGTTACGGTCTAAGAACTGTTCGGACTTGTAAAGATGGGAAAGCACAGGAAAGACAGGTAAGTAAAGCTTTTAAACTATTTTTAACTTGAACAGATTTCCAAACCATAAGCTTACAACAACGACGACAACAACAATAAAAATCGAGAGTTCTTTTCTAATCGATTTCTAAGTGTAGTGTTTGAAATCTAAGTAGATCCATGCATCTTCGCCATTTGACCGCTAATAAACTCATCCGAAACTCATGTTGACTTCAGTCTGCCAGCGAAACCAAATAACGCTACAGACAAGAAGTCACAGTGAAAGGTGAAAAGGATAACATACTATTTTTCTGCAATTGAATGAACAATGATAGTTCACAAGCCTCAAAGTCGATCTCAAAGTAGACTTGAATCGAACTTGAAAACTTTTGGCCCTTCAACTCTGCCAACTAACGAATCTAAACATTTTTATCCGTTTGTTAGCTCACATTGAAGTTCACAGATTCCACGTTGGAAAACAGAACACCACGAAAAAAATGTTTTAATTGGCCTTATCACGGTTTTCTACGCCATCTTGACAGGTAGGCAACGCAGTTAGAAATTTAATATAGTGTGTGTATGGAAATCCGACGGCAATATTTTTTTCAAAAATTGAATTCTGGACAACTTATGAATTGTAAAGTTAAAATGCTAGGCAAAAGTTTTTATTCACCAAGTTTGAAAGATGTAGCTTGGCTAGAAAGCGTTTAGTTACGTTTTTAATTTTCCATCCAGTTGTCTATATTTTCCCGTAAATTGACGCGGTTCGCGGGAAAAAAATTATAGGCAAATGTATGGAAAATTAAAAACGTAACTGAACGCTTTCTAGACCAGCTACATCTTCCAAACTTGGTCAATAAAAACTTTTGCCTAGTATGTTTACTTTACGTTTCATAAGTTGTCCAGAATTCAATTTTTGAGAAAAATATTTGCCATCGGATTCCCATACAAACACTATAATTTCTAACTGCGTTGCCTACCCGTCAAGATGGGGTCGGAAAAAAATTAGCCTTTTTTGAGCAATGAGTCACGTGAAGGAACTCGAGGAATGTATCATTGTAGATACTCTTCTTGCAATGAGATAAAAATTTGCGGCGCATTAGAACCTTGGCTGCTTGGGCATGCAATGTTAATCTGTGTATCGTTCTCCAGAGATGCCAGGAAAAAGGGAAAAAGTCATAAAAATCAAAAAAACCAAAGATCGCGAACATCATCGTCGTCATAGTCAACACGTTTAAAGGTATGCCTTTATAATACTTACAAAGTATGTGTTTTAGCAGAACGTTCACCTATTGAATTGTGACATTGTGCACTTGAAAATTTTATTTTTTTAAAAACTATTACAGGACCCAACGTCTTACGCGTTTTTACTGTTATGAGACTGGTAGATCTTAAGAAGTCGTGAATGAATATAGTATCGATTGAGCAGTACTAAATACTTCATATACTTTTAAGGGATGGGAATGAAGAACGACGAAAGCGATCATTGGCTAGCTCATCAAGCGAAGATGAATTGAAATATGAACCAATGAGGAAAAAGAACAAAAGAGCGGAACACTCATCAAGTGAAGTGGGAAAGAAAAGGTACTTATGGATGTTTTACAAATAGTTTCGAAAGACCTATGTTACAAAAACGTGGTTAATGAGAGATTTCAAGTCTTATTGGTGTGTTTAACTAAGGGTTTAGGCATACTTGCAGTAAAAATGATCAATTTTCACTAAAAATTGTATGCCTTTATGATACTTATAAGTATGTGCGTTTCTGCATAATATTTGCTCTATTGACTTATGACACTGTCCACTTGAAAATTTTATTTTTAAAAAAATTACAGTACCCAACCTCTTGCCCGTTTTTACTGTTATGTAGATCTTAAGAAGTCGTGAGTGGATATAGTATCG